>JAHRHJ020003132.1:600000-809820 GCA_019776745.2 Taxus chinensis | reverse complement strand
ATTCTAATACAAAGTGCAACTTACAAAATATATACAACAGTCTTTTAAACATAGAGAGTACACATTAACGGTTTACATTTCACATTCCAATTTATTCTTCCATTTCCCATACAAATTATTCTTCAATTACAATTTTCTAAAAATTCATTTCACTCCAAAGTGGGAGGGTTACAATGAACTTGCTAAAAATAAGGGACTTTCAAACTGCACATTTCTTGATTTCAAAAACAAAAAAATGCTTCCATTCCTACATCTTGTATCTTGATCACAACAAGGAAGGGGGAAAGGCAATGCTTCACCAACCAAAGAAATCCCAATGAGAGGGAGAAGTATCCTTCCTCCTTGTGCCCCGAGCCCTAAATTTGAAAAAGAGACAATAAACACATGGAAACATGGAAACAAGGCTTCCACAACAAACCTGCAAACATTTTACATTTAAATAAAACATAGTTCAAAGAAGAATGTAGTTCTCAACTACATTAACACATACCCCACAACTGGGCCTTCATCAAGCAAACCAAGAGAAGAAGAGCAAGGAACTATGGGGGAGGAAACTACTTATGCTCCCAATTTGGAATTGGTATCACCTATATTAAACCCGTATATCATCTTCATATCCTTAACCTTATGCCTCCCAACCCTCACTTATGCCCCCCCCAAAGTTTCTCCCTTATGCCCCACAATAGTAAGAAACGCAAGCTCATTTATCTTCCAAGTGGATCCACCATCCAAACTCCTCCACATAAAAAATAAGCAATTGGCATTACCATGATGACCCCCCATATGCAATCCCCATAAGCCTTCTTCCTACACCATCTCCAATGCAGTTACCCAACAGCCAAAACCACACACATAACAAACCATTCACCATTCTTACAAGCATGCAAGAGAAAAGAAATTATTGTTCAAAAAGCACAAGTTCCCCTCTACATAATGGAGTTTGTTCCAAGATAAATGTGAGCTTCCATGCCAAAATGTATTCCAAAATAAGCAACACACCAGCAGCAATGCCTCCAACTCCTCCTAGAAGCAAGCTCCAAACAACAAGAAAAAATTCAACCCAAGAGGAATAAGAAATTTTCAACAACCCCCAACAAGCAATAATTTGAAATCTTTAAGGAGAGGAAAGAAGAGGATGATGCTGGATCCATGTGGGATGCCACATCCTTCTTCCTCAACCCCAAGACCAAGGTTAACTCATTCACCGTAAAATAATACAATAAAAATGACAATTTAACTTACACACTCTTAAAATAACACATACCCCAAAAGGATTGAATTTAAAACATGTAAGAGAAGTGCAATTAAACTTACATTAGCATTTCAAAATTATTAAAAAGCCTAATTTACCCTCCAACAAACCAGAGGTATGTTGGTAATAATTTTAAGAGGTGTGGACAGTTTAACTTGTCCCACAAGCCTCCAAAATAAGCCTCAAGGACAAATTCGAATTTCCTAGAGGCTGAAGTGTTTCACACTCCCAAAATCTATCTGAATTATCTTACATATCTCTTACACCTTCTACAACATTTTTACACACTTTACAACCATTACATAAGAGCCAACACTTCATTAATTAATTCTGTGATGAACATATGATTTATTTATTTTAACACAGATTACTCACAACATTAATACAACATATATAATAAACTAATGAAAGAGGTAAACACATCACAAATTTTAAACACATGTAAAATTCATAAAAGAAACCACATTATCAAAAAAAATAAAACCCCATGGTCACATTCAAAGGTTCCCCCCCCCCCTGGGATAGGAACAATAACATAAATAACACCCACAACAAAACAATTGCCTGGTGACCTTGTGAATTCAACCCAGAATTTCAATATGGTGAGTCTCTAGGGCCCCCGAAGTGTGTGATACTTTGACCTACAACCAAAATACTCCTTAGGCCTTTGGTGCCGTATCAGAACATCCAAAAATGATATAATATACTAACAAAAACCTAGTATTCATATGAATCACAACAACATCAAGAAATCAACCTATCATTTTGTTTAATTAATCCAACTATATATAATCAATTAATTATCATGCTATCGTTCTTATTCACAATATCCAATATCACATGTCCAAATAAACTTTATAACAGTCCATGTCAAACAGTATATCATCATCCACTTATAAAAAAATGTCCGAGTAATATCATTGCATAATATATCTAATCCGGATAATAATAATCACATTAGCTAAAATAGAACCATATACTAAAAAAACATAATCGGTCCAGAATAAGATCGATTTATCAGATAAGTACTCTAAAAATGTAAAAGGAAGTTGGCACTTACGATTTGCGCTTTGGCTGACTTAGAATTTTTTGTTCCTACAGATATTAGTTGAGCGGGCCTGGACGGACACTTGGTGGGATGGTGCTCATTTTAAGCTCTGAATCAGGGTCTTACCTTAACCATTGCTACAGCGGGATTAGGTGGAAGGCTTCCTCTGGCTCCATGGCGGACTTAAAATTTTAAAGAATTTTTCTAAGGCTGAGGATGCGGAAAGTGGTGAACCGACACTCATTCAGGGTCTCCGCTTTTGGGGACCATCTTGAGATTCACCATAAAGACAGGTGGGGTTCTAGAAGGTATTCCGTTACTTAGAAGGTTCAAACAACTCCCTAAAAGGTCCTAAGACATGTTGAGGGACCGTGCAGTTTGGGTACCACATTTGTAGTTTATTTTAAGACAGAGTGCCAGGAGAAACTCTGGAGGCTACCGCTCATCTGCATTTTTCTGGGGAATTCACTGGCTGAAGAATAGCAGGGAACGAAGAATATCCGAACCTTGGACACATGGCACCTTCCATAAACTTTAAAATTTTGAACAGACTCGTTAAAATGAGGACATGTGTTGTACCCATGCGTGTTTGGGGCCCTCTACTTTTCGGGACCATCTCATAGATTGAACCAGTGAGACATGTGGTTGTTGGAAGTTAAAAGAGGTGTGAGGTGTGGACTCTTAGGGAAAATTTGTAAAATTTTCTTTTTTCCAAAAAAATAAGTAAATTGGTATGTTTAGAATTGAGCCATGGTTCCTCGTAGGACACACATGGGGACACGTTTTTTTTAATCCCATTTTCAAAGGCAGAGGGGAGGGAGACAAATTGAGAAATTTTACATTTTTTCCAAACGTGTTAATATGAAAGGTAAAAAAGAACCCCTAGGCCTGTTAACTCGGATCTCCCACGTGGATGGTCCAAATTCAAACGGGGAAACTGAAGAACAACGTGCAGTCTGTATCTTATTTTCTACCATTTTTGTCTCCAAATCTCTTGGGGATACAAATTTTATGGTTTTTTATCATTCTTGTTGTCTTCTACATGCTAAATGAAGAGGAGAATATTACATTGGTGTCCTGGTTGGTGGGGGGGAAGAGTATTGAAAAAAAAAAAAAAAATGTCATTTTACCATAAAGATTGTAATATAACTATAAGATTCGATCCGATATTCTTTCCTTGGCACACCAAGAAAAAACTAGTTGATATCTTGGTTGGTGGCAAAAATATGAAAATGTCTACATTAAGAGTGATCTAACTATCGGGTTCAATCTGGTTTTCCAGTATAGTATTTCCCTTCCTGGGACGTTAAAGAACCAGATTTGATAGATTGGAAGGAGGAAGTAGATTGGCGTGTGAGATGAAGAAAATACTAGGTGAAGAATTGAATGTTTGTAAAGATTTGGAGCGATTTCCCATCTGTGTTTACTGATAAATTTTATAGATCTGATTCTGAGAGTCACGATCAAAGTCGTAACACATTAATGGTGCTTTGAATGTTTTTGTTTTGGGGGGAAAACTATGTTGTAAATGAAAATTTATAAATTGCCATGAAGTTTTCATGCACATGGTGGGAGTGTTAGAGGTTGGAAAATAATTCCTACTGGGAAAAATTTTGACAAAACCCATTCTCCTGAGAAATCATCTAAGACCTATTTAATTCTCTTTTGTGGTTAAATGTGATCATGTCAATGTGGTTGTAAGTGTACAACATTGAAAAGCTCTGAGATTGTTTGAAACTTTCCCTTTGCTGATGAATTAATCAAATTTAAGTTTTAATATGGGTTGAATTTGAGCAAAATGTTGTGTCTTGTCTACTTCATCTTGAATGTATTTGCAAAAAGTTTTCTTGATCCATTACAACTTACTACATGAAATCTTTGTGGAATCACACAAGATATTTGCTTTGTGATAGCTGTGGCATTTGTAATTTCATTTACCAGAGAGAGATTTTCATTTGATAGGAAATAAAAAAAATTTAAAAATCACCTTAATACCTAGCATGATGATTAAGATTGTTTTTATCTTTTGAGGGTATCTTAGGAATGATAAAACAAAGGTTGATAATGTTCAGTTAATTTTTTCAATTTGAGCCTTCATTTGGATTCTTAAGTTTGTGTAAAAACATGATAATTTGGGCCCCATTGAAAGTACACCTTCTTGTTAAGGAACATTCTAGCCATTATGAAGCCTTCTATTTGTCAAGACTTCCATTTTTGTAAATCTCTTCAAAGACCTCTGTGCGATGGAAAACTCCACTCTGCCTCACCTCCACCAAAAGTCATTAAAAAACATCCAATCTACACATACTACCCTATTTTTCCTGTGTGTACAAATGCTATAATCTCTATTACCAAAACAATAGAAGTAATCAGGTTTCATATACTAGTAGCATGAACCTTGCTCAAAAAAATATCTCATTATTCTAGCCCCCGGGACCTCAAATCTTGAGGTTAGATTTTTTTTGTGATCATGTTTCTCCAAGGTCTTCTTAATAACTTTGGTAAAGAAGGACATCTCCCATCATCCTACACAAAAAAAATAGGGCTACAAAGCGGTCCGCTCACCCTTGGGTGAAAGGCACAACATAAATTAGTGAGAATAGATCAACTCCTCTTAAGTGTGTACCATTTCTCACATCTGAGTCAAAAAGAGCAAATCTAAATCTCTTCCCCATCTACAAAATGACACACAACATGATCTTAATGTATCCAGTTTCCTTTACAATACGTTGATGTTCTGATCCTCAGTTCTAAGGGAGAATCATCGGGTACCAAAGATATATTAACAACATTTTAATACTATAAAATGATTAGTATAGTTGTAACCATGTTCTTCAGAGGATGATAGGATATCCTCCCAAACTTGATTTGGGATAAAGAACAATAAAACCAACAAGGTATTCCCAAGATTCTACCACTACTAATACGTCCTCCAAGACTCCTTCAAGCTTAACTATTTATTTGTTTACAAGATGCAAGACTTTGGTTGTTGGTGCTTAGTCCTTCTATTTTGAAATCTTCCATAACTATGTATTTTCATTACATTTATATGATCTCCCTTGTCAATCAGACTTTTGTAATTGATAACTGTGTCAGGATGACCCATAACATTGACTAAATGATGCTTCCTGGATCTATGATAAAAGAGATCCAAAACTGAGCGAGTTCCCAAGCATAGAAAATCAGCTAATTGGGGGCAATAACCTACATAGTAGATGGATCTCTCCTTAGTGCCTGGGCGATGGTGTCTGAATGCCATAGAAAGATAAACCAATCAAAGTTATAGATTGGGAACATCCTTGATAGCTTGAATCAATGACCAAATTTGAAACAATTATCTTTTAACTGAGTTCAAAAAATCAAAATCAAATTCTAGTTTGAGGTCAATCACTTCTTATCTTTTAACCTTGCTTAGGAATTATGTAAATGGCTCAGTACCCTGCATTTTAGGACCTAGAAATGTACCCAACTGTGTGATTTTTTGTCTACACATTGCATGAGACTAGTCCAATTGTATTTATTTTTTAACCCACCTCTTTGCAAAATATTCTTCTACTAACAATACATAAGTGGTGTGCATGTCTGTAACTAAGATAACCATCCAATATCTCTTCGGCCGGTATGGAGCTAAAGCGAATTGGGAATGTTTGATTTTCCTAATTAAGGAAGCTATTTGGTTTCAACAAAAATAACATCTTCCAATAATATTTGTAAGAGTTAACCCAAGGGAATGGGAAACCTTAATGAACATTAAATTTTTCAAGGTTCCAAAATCTCTTATGAAATTGTTTAATTTGAAACTGCCGATGAACACCAAGACATAGTAGGGATATAATTTGTTGTTGTTAGTGGGAACGAAAGACATTATTTTTGGGGATTTGAGGCAACATTGAATATCTCACTAATAGTTTGTAGAATGTGACCGTGATCACCATCATATATCACATATTGACCCTGAATTAGAACTCTAAATATGTGCCACCCATCCTCTAAGGTGACTCTCATCTCACCTATTGGTAAGTGGAATGTTTGAGTCTCACTCCTCTATCTCTTAGCTAAGGCTTTAAGAAGGATATGATCTAGAGTGATCTCTAGCATCCGAGCTATATTGGATAGACCTGTAACATATAAGGTCATCTCTAGGAAGACAAGGTCACGCCATGAAATCCTGGCCTCATAGGCCCACAGCTGCCCATATCACTCCTACATCCCCAAGATAGGTAGGTCCACCTGAAAAATAGGTAGCACACCTTATTAATCTCATTTTACTCTATATTGCATCATCTAGGTTAGTCTATTCATGATTAATTACTTCTATTCAAGCCTAATTTCTTTTGAAAATTTCCTACAATTTATTCTAGGGCCATGTAAGTTATAAATTTCATGCCAACGCGCCCCTAGAAATGCTAGCATGTCCCTTTTCATGCCACTGTGCCCTCGTGCTATTCCCCCTTTCCCACGCTAGTGCCTGCGTCCTCACGCTAGTGCACCTATGTACCCCCATGCGTAATTCCACACTATCACGCCCATTGTCATGCATGCATGCACATGCCTATGTCTAAACAAACATTTTGCACAAGTGTGGCCATCCCTATGTTTTTTAGCACCAATGCACCCCTGAGCATGACAGTGCACCCTAACAGCCGCGATGGTCTTAACACGCCAAATCTTAAGCTATAATAAATGCTCTTAAAAACAATGAAAAATGAAATATTTTGTGTACCTGTAGACCATCCCCAGGAAGCCTCATGTACTCTCTAAATAAATTAGTAAAGTTTCTACGGTTTGGAATCCTCGCCATTCCTCTCCCAGGTCAAAGTAAAACCAACAATAAAAATGATAAGGGTAGATAGTAAATAAGTCATCATGTTGATTTTTACCCCCAGTAGCTTGCTATTTGTAACCATTTTGACATCCTACGATGTTTTTCATGCCCCCTAGGCACCCTTGAGCCACCTTGGTTCTTCTAATTTCTTCTAGCACTTGCCTCAATGATTTTGTTTAATAAATAATCATTTTTTGCCCACTTCCGCTACGTTGGGGCATGTTTTTGCTTCCCAACGACCCTTTCTGCTACATGGGGCATATTTTTTTAATTTCCAAAATTACTTGGAAATGTCCTACAACATTTTAATTCCTCTAAATCATTTTATTATCAGAAAATTTAAAAATTTAAAAAACCCAAAAAATTTCAATTTTTTTTGGTAAAATCAGTAAAAAATCCAAAAAATTGTAAAAATTCATTTTTTTTCAAAAATTGGTAAATGAAATGCACGTAGCTGAAGCCTGTATCAAATGCATTATGCTTGAACATAAAAATTTTCCCTATAAAAACATCTTTCTTAGGTTCTTGCTTGTTCTTGTCTCAAATGACTTGTTTTCTTCAGATTCATCATGATTTTAAAAGTCATTTTCACATATTCGCCAAGTAATATCCACTAGCTTTTTTAGGGGGGGGTCATAAAATTTTCCCTGCTAACTAGAAAAGTTGATCTAAATTTTCTTTCAAATAACTACCCTAGGATATTGGAAACCCATTTTTAACCCTTCTCGTTACAACACAAACATTCGAGAACTAAAGCTTGATAACAAAAACATTGGTGCAACTATCTTGAATGTTGTTTGTTTGAGTATGTGTGATTGTACTTGTTTCACTGTTAGGTTAGTTGGTTTATTTTCTCGTATTGCATTGAATTATGTATTTTTCATTATGTATGTTGCATGGAGTTATGCATTTTTAGCAATGAACAAATGTTAGTAATATAGCTTTTCATGTTATTTTACACTTTTGTTTACTTTAATAAGGGTTGATGATGTAGATCATAGGGGCAACATGATGAAAAAAAGTTACTTATTGAAGATTAGATGAAAAGAGCTATTCCTACATTCTCCACTATCATGTCTTATCACTATTAATTTTTCTTCCAAAACACCTGGGGCAATAAAGAATCATGTTTATCCCTCTTATTTCTTCTATCTATTTCGATCATATTTTCGATCATCGATCGACTTCTTCTGTCACCCCCATCAACACTCGAGGGGGCATCCTTCATCCCACTATTTTTTTCTTCAAATTTTTACTTGTTTATGTTTTTCTACTATATTTGAAGTGATGTCACTTACTTCACCTTAAACAGGGGCAAATGTAGACACCTAAGTTTCACTTTTGCAATCTTATTGCTAAAAGCACACTAATCACCCTCATTCTTACCATTTCCATTATAATTAGTGATTTCCGTTAATTAACTAACATTTCTTACCATTTTGGTTAATTAACAACACTTTTTTGATTACCTAGCCTCTTTCACACCCAGGATACCAATTTATGACACATCATAAGCCAAAATCCTCTTCCAAACAAACAATTAGTGATTATTATCTAATTAAGCCTATTTTACCTTTGTTTCAGTCAATAAACCCTATTATTGGCTTAAACCCCTCTTCCAACCATTCAAAATCACCACATTTTCCTCCAATACATCTGAGAAAGCTTTAAAAGCTTATCCTAGCCTCTTAATTGACCCTAAGTGGTTTATTAAGGCTCTTCACATCCTAATCACTTGTTAATTCACTAATCATGATTAGAAAACCTTAATCTACTTTGTGTTTTTAGTCCCATATGCACCAAGATGCAAGTTTTCCCCAAAAATATAACTATAAAAAGGACTAACCACATACCTTTAAACTTTACACCATGCTTTGAATTGCATATCATATAAAAAATATGATTAAGAGCCTTACTTCCTCCTTGGATTAGCTTGCTCAATCTTTTCCTCTAATCTTCATGTTGGTTAGTAGAGAGATATCTAATATGGCCTTGTATCCATTGTTAGAGAGATCCTCTCACCATTTGTGAAGTAGCAACAAACCATAATTTGATTTCTCCTAAATCTATTTAGGTCTATGTTAGTTAGCAATTCACACTAAGTAGGCATGTTTTAGCTAAGATTGATTGATATCATGTTAGTTCTTTTAAGTGTTCCAATAAGCTTTAATCCTTGATGTTACTATTGTTTATCCCTAGCTTTGTTAATAGACTATGTGGTGTTAGCCTATATATTTGGATTCTTTGGTTTTTTTAGTAGTTATCACAAGGTTCTCTAGCTAGAATACAAAGGAGTACTCACTTTTTATAGAAGACAAATCAAGAATAACCGTTACAAATGGGTGCAGCAGAGGTTTGTCTTGGAATATTTATACATGATTCCTAACTGAATTTCAACTAATGTTGACACATATCTTTTGGCCTTGTTCTCCATAGGTGCATGAAAGGTTATAACAACTCATGACAAAGTAGGAGTTTGCATCTGACCTTCTGAAAGTGTAATTATTGCTAAGTTGACGGTAGCACCCAATGACAATTAGTCTTCCTTGTAAGAGCTAAAAAGTCACATTGACCCTCTCCCACCTATAGGTAAGAAGTTGGAAGATCTTTTATCTTTTATGTTTATACTTTTAGTTCAGCCTTCTAGTTGTCTTATTACGAAATTCAAACAAGGGAATCATATATATACAGAGTTATGTTTTCAAAATGAGGGACCAAACAATACTATGAATTACTACTATCACCTAAGCTTGCATTCCAAAGGCACAAGCATTAATTGTTAAAGATCCATCTAGCATCCATTTCAAGGGAAAAGGGTTCATCACTGAAGCAAACACAACATATGAAGGGGAAGTTTATTCTATTCCATCTTCATAGACTTTGCATCTTGCAGAAAGTATTTCCCACTATCTAGGTAGGTGCTTGCACAAGGGCATCCTAAGGAGTAGACATTTTGACACACACACAATTTTTTTTTACATGGAGTCTGAGATGTACGACACAGATTTGCTGTTGTCATAAGATTCACCCTTTGGGTGACCATCGGGGTTAATACAACTCCCCATTTAGTACATTTTCCTTTTGTGGTTTGACAACCAATTCAGAGTATCAATTTTTCAGGTTGCAGAACTTCTAAGTGGTGGCTTAACATTTCAGGGAGTTGAAGCTTCCTTGTAAGTGGCACCTGACAGAAGATCAAGTTGAAGAGGTTGAATTTAGGGGGGTTGTAGATTCAGAAAAGCTAGAGGCTTGCAGAAGGTCAAGTAGTGGCTTAACAAAACATTCCTGGTGGCTCACATGTTGATGAACCCAGATAGTGCTCATCAGTGCCTAGGATCCCCTGTAACTATGGGCAAGACATTTGCCCAAGCTTATTTCTTTGGTTCTGAGTGGGTTACAGTGACTAATCTCCTTGTTGAAGTGCTATTCCCAGCACTTGCACCTGCCCATGTGTGCTCACATTCTTATCCATTCATGAAAACAAATAAGTATAGATTCATTCATAACTCAAGTTATCTGAAATGAATTATCTGTAGCCACAATTTTGATGCTTTATTGTTTGTGGAACTCTTTACCCCATATAAGAAATTATACATCATTTATTTCCAGACATAGTGTAATTTGAAATGTGATTCCCCTTCAATATGTGTCATGCATATTAAACTAAATCAACACACATTTGTCAAAAGACAATGCTAATTGAGATATTGTGATGCTTACGGAGTTTGGAATGTAATAAAAAAGTATATTGTTGTCTTAATGATGCCGGTAGAATATGGGACACATAGGACCAATGTATATTGGGTTAACAAGATTTAATTGTTTGAATTTTATAATTAACAGGATGGAATAAACCGAGTCCATAAGTGAAACAAAATTAAGGAAAAGATAAAAGTAGTAACACAAAAAGAGTGAGGAGGGTATGAAACAAAAGGGTTACAAACCCAAAGGGGATGAGGGATTCTAATTGGTAATTTTGTCCTGAGCTGAACATGAGTGTAGTGATAAGGAGTACGTATAAAAGATAACGCTGCAATGACATTCTGATTGGGTCTGTAGGGTGTGTAAACCAATTAGAAGTAACAAGAGAATGATGAATTGATGCGTCCATGGAAGGATAGTTTGGGAATTGAATTTCTTTCTTAGGAATCATGTAAATGGTAATATGCTTGTGTAGGACCTAGAAATGTACCCAAGCTGTGTGAATTATTGTTTCTAAAATATGAGTTCTCCTATGATCTATTATGTTGTGTAATTGCATCCAACCTCAAATGTATACTAAGTGATGCACATAATAATGGAGTTTGAAAATAAAAATGATTGGTTGGCAAGTTCACATCAATTTAGATGGAAAACAACATGTGTAGGAAAGTGCTAACAATGCATAGTAACATGTATGTTTCATTGATTTAGATGTTGTTTGTGGACATGTGTTGGTAGAGTAACTGTGTTTTATATTATATTCGTATATGAGCTATGCACATTAAGGAGACATAGAGTAGGATGAAATATAAAGGGTTATAACAATGTTGTCATAGAATGCAAAGAAGATTCATTGGATCTTGATGCTTTGAAAATTAGTGCCCAAATGATGAACACTAGTGCATGGGTTCTTGTAGCCAATCTGTATGGGCCTAGGCCAATGTTGACGTTTAAAGATGGGTTAGAACCTCTAGTGTGTTATTTTGGAAAATCTTTTAGTCTGTTAAAGCTATTCACCTAAAATGGCACTTACTAGATGTGCTTGGGAATCAACTAAGTATGTTTTCTCCATGTCTAGGGATTAATTTGGATTTATATTGTTACAATTTGCATTTTATTAATATATTGATAAATTATCACTGGAAAATTTTGGAGGCATGATAGAAGTTGGACTTCACAATTAAATTTAAGGATCAACTGTATTAAATCATGATGAACTTGATGAATTGCAACACAAATTTTATGAACTAAATCTAATTATAGAGTAACTATTATAAATATGATATACAAGGCAGATAGATGATTACAGTAAATGGAAGAACAACAATCATGTACAAAGTATGAAACCCTAAGTGAAGACCAGGAGATAAGAACTTAGAAAATTTCTTTGAGAAATTGGAAGTGATGATGAGTAGGGTGAATATCTATAAATAAGATTAAAAGAGTGTCGTGACAATGCTACATTTGGAGGTTCTGAGAATCTAGGAAGCATGCAGGACTAAAAGGGTGACCCATGAGAGGATAAGAGTTCCTATAGGGTGCTAGTGTCTATTTAAACCACTAGTGTCTGTGTGACACCATGATTTAGGGATCTATGGGCTGGTAAACTGTGGATGAGGAGATTCAACTTATTAGTTTCCCTATTGTCCTGGATGATTTTGGTCCTAAAATCTCGTCAAGAAGTACCTGTGTAATTTGTAAATGAAAGATAACTATCTGCAGATGTCCATAAACCACATCAAATCTAATAAATAAATATGTAAAATGTGGAGTCTAATAACTCAATTATATTCACCCGAAGAGTGAACTTAGTACTGATTTATTGCATACATTTCATGAACTCCATGTAGTTTTGTGTGAAAGTGTGTGTAATGATGGACCTAGAGATGTTTACTTATGCAAGTTGCACAATGATAGAGTGCATAGATCTAGAATTAGAAAATTAGCATACAATGTGTGTGATGGAATATCTAATAGACCTCCCCTTCTTATGTTGTGTACTGTAGATTTATGCAGCTGGATGCTCATCCCTTGAGTGAGTGTGGTAAATTGATGCTCCACCCTAATTTCTTTGTTCCTTTAAATGAAAGCTTAGGTGATTTTACATAATGATTAGTGTTTGGTCCCTTGTTTGAGAGCCATAACTATGTATATATATGATTCCCTTGTTTGTATTTCATAATTGACAATTGGAAGGCTAACCCAAAAGTATAAAATATGCTTAAGAAGTAAAAGAGACACAAAAGAGTGAGAAAAATGGAGAAAGGGTCAAAATTGATGCACCTAGGAGGGATTCATGGGAGTATTCTTAGTGAGTGTCAACAGGTGTGAGTGTTAAAAGTAAAATATAAATCAGTTCAAATACCAGAAGGATGCTTGAGGATGTGTATAGGTCAATAAAATTATAAAAGAAAAAGCAAAAAGCTCCAAAAGACATTGTCAATTACTAGTTTCTCTTACTTCTTAGGAATCATGTATACATTAGTATTCTCTAGGACTTAGATAATGTACCCTCATAAATTCTATCTCTGTCAATCTCCTGTTAGGTTTTCCCCTACATGTATATGTTCTTTAACTTATAATATCAATATCATTTACTTAGAGCTCAATTTGTGTACCTTGTGATGTAGAGAATAGTGTAGCCGATGACATGCCTTAAGTGAGATCAAGTGGAAGTATCATAAAGTGCTATGAAAAGTGTACAAATGGAGATTTAAAAAGGGGAGTGGAAGCATAGAGGTGAAGTGTATTTGAATATATGTGGATTTCAAGATACAAAATGATGTAAGCATGACTTGATTTTATAATTTACACATGTTGTTTGTTATAATGGTATGAAAGTATTAAAATTTTTGTATATGAGAAATCTAAGTAATATGTATATCACAAGTATATTGAGCTCAATACAAAGTATGGTAAAACATGATGTTAAGTGTTGGCACCTGATGTCCTAAGAGTGTATTGATATTTGGGGAATTGTCCTAGTTCTACATGTGAGTTTTTTGAATTAAATTATTTTATAAGGTGAGGTCATTTGATTAATTACATATCATGCCAATATGAGTTTTTTGGAGATCTCATGACTAACAAGAGTGAGTTTTGTGTAGGAAATATACATGCCTTGAGTGATGTTTTTTTAGATGATCTTGTATACTTGAGAGAACATTTATGTTGGGGATGATTGTCTTGATTTTCTCTACCTTATATGTGACCATAGCTACCTTGAATAAACACCACTATAGATTGGGATATATGAATCTATTGATTTGTTTACATTTAATTCTTTGATGGGTTTCCAATTATAACTCTATAGGATACAAATTTCAACATACCATTGCTGTAAGTGTAGACACATTGAATCATTAATGCACCTTAGTACTTATTTCTAGGTCTAAGAACATGATTACCATTCACTATGATTACTAAGCGAGAAATATGGATAATGACTATTGTTTTTGGCCTCCTTTATTTGTATCTGGTCTTCTTTCTATGTATTTTACACCCTACAATAGTAGTCGGTACTTCATGAATAGAGGATTTATCTTTCATGACTCTATACACCAAAACCCAACTAAGATTCTAGCGCTTAAGCGCCCTCATCCCCTTTGGGCACATTTGACCCTATTTTAATCTTGACTCACCTCATTTGGGCCTCTTTTATCTTTTGGGAATCCCATTTTCTTATGGTTTAGCCTTCTAGTTGTCAATTACAAAATTTAACTATCCAAATTTACCCCCAGGGTTAATTCGATAACATGCATCAGAATTCTCAAGTCCCAGGCAAATGGATCGATTCAGGGCAAAAAATCATGTTTCCAGGGTCCCCTCAGATTTTTTCTAACTCTCCTGTCCAGGTTGAAAAGAGCAAGTTCTGAGAAAAGGTGAAAAAGCTGCAAAAAAAAGCTTGGGCCAGAAAGAATTGTGAAAATTGGCTAAGTCCTAGTCCTCGCAACAGTCGGGACATTTGGGACGTTGGGGCGCAAACCGGCCGAAAAGCCTGCCAGGCAGTCCCGCGAAGCAATTGGGACGACTAGGCCATAGGTACACGCAGGACGCAAAATGCCCGAATCAGCCAAAAAAAAGAAAATTTGTCTAATTCTTTTATTGGGAGCAAGCGGGACAAGGGTACGCGGCGGACGCGAACCGGCCGAACTGGGTGGTTCGAAAGAATTTGTCCCAGACAGTCCGGGAGCAAGTGGGACAAAGGTACGCGAAGGACGCGAACCGGCCGGTTCAGCCGAAATGGGGAACTTTCACACTGGGACATCTGGGCCATGAGTGCGCGGAGGACGCGAACCGGCCGGTTCACCCGAAACAGAGAAATTTCGTACTGGGACAGTTGGGACAAAGGGACGCGTGGGACGCGGATAGCCGAAGGAGCCGAAAGCCAATCAAGCAACGCCACGTGTCATCGGCCGGATAAGGGACAAGGAAGCCCATTTCAGGTGGATCGGAGGATTCTGTCCCAAACAGCACTGGGACATCCGGGACAAAAAGACGCGAAGGGCGTGAAAAGCCGGCAGACCCGCGGACCAATCAAATCACGACACGTGTCACAGGGGAAAAAGGTCCAAAAGTCAAAGGGCGAGGTTTCAAGCACTGACCCAAGCCAATAAAAAGAGGACACATGTCCAATGAAGTAGGAAAACCCATGGGATAGGGAAGGAGAGAGAATTACGCATCCAATCAGCGCTTGACACGTGTCATCCAGGTGGCAGAGCGCGGGAAAATTTCAAAACGCAGTTTCACCTGTTTTGTGCCCTAAATCTTCAGATCGACATATCTTTCGATCCAGAGCTCGGATTTGCACGTTCTTTATATCAACGGAAAGCTTGTGAAATTCTCTACATGATTTCGGGGTTAATCTTGAGTTTTGGTGTAGTCTAGAGAGAGAAAATTGAGAAACAGCTCTGACACGTGTTCATGGCCAGAAGTGACATTCCAGCGACCAGATTTAATGCAGAATGGGTCGCATTCTCCTGTAATCCGGTCAAAATGATAGGGTATGGGTTTGTAAGGTCCCCCATGCCATTTTAATGCATCTGCAGTCAAGGAGGGATGGGCTCTCATGTTTTTGTATGTTTTCTGTCCCCTGGGCTCGACCCATGCACTATAAAAGCCAGATTTGGCTCATTTCTAAAAGGGGGGAACATTTTTTGGGCATAGCAGACTTCTTCTTTCACCTCCAGCAAGTGATTGATGCAAGGATCAGACCTCTCCAAAGATTGTAACAGTTTTTTTTACCTCTCTGAGGTTGTAATGCAGTGTTTTTGACACTGGAAATGATAATGCAAGCTCTGTGAATGGTTTCAGTCCTCTGTTTGTATTATTTGCTTCATTTCAGATCCTAAATTATACCTTATCAGTCTGTGTATGTTTTATGTTGTGAACTTTGGTCTGTGTCTATTTGCATGACAAATATGTTTCACCACTCCTTTTGGTGCATCACCATCTTTAGTTAGTTTCAATTTTTGCATTTCTACCCCTGTCTCCTTGCAAGTTAGAGTAGGATTAGGATCTGAACCTCTGTAGTTTTGCAAAATATAGATCTAAATCAGAGGAGTTTGAGGAACCAGCCTCTAATCTGGAGATTCCTCTCTCAGTTTCACAAGTCCCCACACTTGGAGAGAGGTTTCCATGTTGTGCAATCACACTGGATGCTAGAGTGATCAACCTAGAAGCCTGATCTGCATCCAGGGGTGCTGTGAGTCTGCAACAACAGTTTTGGCACGCCCGGTGGGACCAGAGGTCTCATTTTTATTGCAGCAGGGTTGATGTGCATCTGCTGCATTTTTCTTGCTTGAAAAGAGCTATTATTTGCATATCTGACGACTCCGAGGGGAAGAATCAATTGGTTCCAAGCTCAGGCTTGAAAACTCATGAGAAGAATCACCACAAGGTCAAGAGTTGGAGAAGAAGAAGTGCTGTTTGAATACCTGCAATTATCTCCAAGAAGAAGGCAAAGAGGAAGAAGGATTCAAAGGTCTCCATCTCCACCAAACAGAACTCTCTCAACTCCTCCACCTGGTAGGCCTTTCATTCAGTCAACAAGGGTTTTAAGACCAATCAGAATGGCTCAGAACAACCCCTACGTCAACTTCACAGGCAGCAGCCCACTTGCTCTCAATGCACAACATCCAGTTCCTATTGCAGCCTTGAAGAACATTCCCTACTTCACTGGAGAAAATCAGACTACTCCAGGTGATCATGTTAAAGATATTGCTAACCTTTGTGCAATCCATGAAATCAATGAAATGCAAGTGGCTGTCAAGTTACTGGCATCTTCATTCAAGGGTAAAGCATTGCAATGGTTTAGGAGCCTTGGAGCTGGTTCTATCACAAACTGGAATCAGCTGTGTATTGCACTTCACGAGCAATTTGGAGAGAAGGGAGACAACTTGTCTCTTTTGGAGCAGCTGACAACTATCAAGAGAGCCCCCAACGAGCAGCTGACTGACTTCAACTTCAGATTTCAAAGGTCTTGGGATAGGATTCCAGTGGCAGTCAGGCCAACAGCAGAAGGTGCTTTTCTATATTACCTTAAAGCTTTGAATTCTGATATTTCTATGTTAATTCAATCTATGGGAGGCACAACCTTACCTGCTGCTTATAGCATTGCCATTAGAGCCGAAAACTGTCTTATTCAAGCTGGTAAACTGGCTCCTAGGCCTCCCATGCCCTTGTATCCAAACTTAGAAAATCCAAGCACTAGTCAAGCACCCACTTTGGCTCCTGTTCCCACCCCTAGAAATCAAAGTTCAAGTGAAACTTCTACTTCATCCTCTAGTGCTTCAAATGAACTCCAAGAGGTCATGAAACAGTTGCAAAATTTGGGAAATGAGCTGGTTACTATCAAAAGACAGCAAGCTCAAAGTGCTAGACCGTATCAGCCTCAAGCACAGTACCAGGCTAGGCCCCCATACCAACAAAATAGGTCACCAAATCAGGCTGCAAATCAAAATCAAAGCCAAGTAAGGCCTCCCGCTAATAGACCATTTCAGCCCTATAACCCCAATGTTGTATCTGCTTCTAAAGCATTAGTGCCAGTCCAAAATAACATGGCCCAAGAATATGATTGGTGTTTTCCATGCAACAGCCTCATAACCAATCCATGTGTTTCAATGGTGCTCTCAATCAAGCATTGATGGTGACAACTACTGGTGTGGAGGGTGAGGGCAGTCAAGGAAACAACCAACAACAAGAAACATTCCAACAAGGAATCAGCCCCAAATGACACCACATTGGTCAACTGGCAAGCAGAAGATTTCTGTGGCATGAATCAAATAGTTTCTCAAGGTGTTGCAGCCAACACAAGGTCAAAAAGGAGAAATTTGGGTGAAGAACAGACATTAGCCCCAGCCAATCCACAACCTTCCATGGCTCCACAAATGATTGGCAAGCAAAGTCCAGTTTCAAATGCACAAGGGCAGCCAAGAACAGCCCCTAGGCCAACTCAAATGCCAGTTGTTGCTGCCCACGTGCAAGGGGTGAATGTGCAAACCAAGGGACAACAAAAGGATACTTCATCCCCATTCAGTATCATTAAACAGATGAAGAAGACTAACGTCAATATATCAATGTGGGAATCCCTATCCATCCCAGGACAAAGAGATTTGCTACAAGCTGCCATGAAGGACTGGTCAACTTCAAATCAACAGGTCCAAATGCAAGAGAAGGTACTCACAAATGCTGCCCAGCCTGAAGGAAGTCATGGAGGACAGCAAGGTAAAATGTTGAAGCCCCCTCCTTTCTATGTTTCATTGATCATAGGAGATCAGCTTGGTACATAATTGCATGATTGACTCTGGGGCAAGTAGTTCAGTAATGCCCAAGCAAATAGCTGATCAGCTAGGGCTTCAATATGAAGTCATCTCCAAGGGTGTAGTGCAATTAGATGGGACAACAGTGACAACAGTTGGAGTAATCAAAGGTTTGAGCCTCACACTTGCACGCATGTCCCAACGTAATAGTGTTACAAGATGTGTCAGTCATAGACCTTCCACCACTCTTTGCCCTTGTGCTTGTCAAGGGACTTCACTGCCAAGATTGGAGGGTATTTGTCTGCTGATTGGTCACACATGCTATTCAGAACAAGATATGGAACTAAGGCCACAATCAGATCTGAACCTATTGCAAACTTCCATATTGAGCCTTACACTCCAAGTCAGATTAATGCCAATTGCTCAGCATTTGATTAAGAAGATCACCCAAGCACTGATGAAGCTGACACCAAGGTTGGAAGTATCCCAGATTTGACTCTTGATGAATGGGCAAGCAAAGTGCATGCTTTTGATCCTTATCAAGAAATAGAAGAATCTGAGCTAGGGGTTTATTGTTTACATGAAGAGGATCAACCTCTCCCCAGCATCACCAAGCCAGATCATAAGGACAAGAATGAAGTATGGCAATTGTTCTTTGATGGATCAAGGAGTAGACAAGGTGCAGGAGGAGGAGCTATGCTCATTTCACCGCAAGGTATAAGGTATTACTCAGCCTTCCGTTTCCAGTTTTCCTGTTCAAACAACACGGCTGAGTATGAAGCCTTAATTCATGGACTGCACTGGGCAATGAAGAAAGGCATCAGGAATTTACAAGTATTTGGTGATAGTGAGCTGGTCGTAAACCAAGTCAAAGGAAAAAATGCTGCCAAAAATGATCTGCTTAAGTGCTACAAAAATCGGGTATGGGATCTTATTGAAGATTTTGAAGCTTTTAGCATCAATTCCATCCCAAGAAAAAAGAATGAAGCCGCTGACAGACTTGCAGCAATTGGGGCTGCGTTTGATGTTGTAGAGAGTATCAAAAGTGAGAAATCTCAGCCTCATATCAAATTGGTTGTGAGACCAGCTGTTCCAGATAACAACACAAGTTGGCAAGTCTTCGAGAATGATCAGCAAATTGTTAATTTCCTACAAGAAGAAGCTGAGTTCTCCGCCAGAAATCAAGACAAGCTGGAGCAGCAATATGGTGATCAGGTAGTACAGCTGAGAACTAACAAATTACCAAAAGGCCTCATAACCTTGGAGTCAATCTTCAACCCGAATGATCAGTTCCGGAAGGAGAAAGCAAACATTCAAGTGAAGGGTGAAGATTCAGAGCCTATTTTAGTGGAAGAAGGCAAAACATTGCAGATTGGCAAAGTAAGTACCTCACAAGAGAAATCTGATTTTGTTCAGCTTTGTCAAGAGTTCCCAGATATCTTTGCTTGGACTTACAAAGATCTAAGAGGTTTCAACCCAAAGCTGGCACAACATACTATTGAGCTGGATCCGGAATCCAAGCCCGTTAGGCAAAAGCAAAGGCCAGTGAATCCCCATATTGAACCTCTCATGAGAAAAGAGTTAAGCAAGCTTATTGAGGCCAGTATCATCTTCCCCATCAAACACTCAAGTTGGGTTGCAAACTTGGTGCCAGTGAGAAAAAGAAATGGAGAAATCAGACTGTGTGTTGACTTCAGAGACTTGAACAGAGCCTCCCTCAAGGACCATTACCCACTCCCTTCCATGGAGCAAATATTGCAAGTTGTAGCTGGTTCAGAAAGGTTCTCACTACTTGATGGATACTCAGGCTATAATCAGATAATGGTGAAGGAAGAAGATCAATTCAAGACGGCTTTCACCACCAAATGGGGCACCTATGCCTACAAGAAGATGCCATTTGGCCTATCAAATGCTGGAGCAACATTTCAGCGAGCTATGGATATGGCATTCAAAGGCTTAATCAACAATATAGTGCTGGTATACCTAGATGATATCACTGTCTTCTCAAAGAATGCAGCAGACCATCTCTTTCACCTCAGACAAGTGTTTCAGAGGTGTAGAAGGTTCGGAGTGTCGTTGAATCCAAAGAAGTGTATATTCTTGGCACACGAGGGCAAATTGTTGGGCCACATTGTCTCTAGGGAAGGGCTAACAATTGATCCTGAAAGGGTTGAAGCCATCCGAACGCTCCCATTGCCACACCACAAGAAATCTCTTCAAAGCTTCTTAGGAAGGATAAACTTTGTCCGCAGATTTGTGCCTAATTTTGCCACTCTTGTGAAGCCTCTAACAATGATGTTGAAGAAGAGTCTGGCATTCAAATGGACAGCAGAAGGCAAAGAGAGTTTTGAAAGCATCAAGCATGCAATATCACAAGCTCCAACTCTTATCAACCCAGACTTTTCAAAGGACTTCATGTTGTATGCGTTTGGAGGATCAGACACAATCTCAGCTATCTTAACACAGCTGAATAGAGAAGGTTCAGAACAGCCCATAGCATTCTTCAGCCAAACCTTGGAAGATTACGAAATAAAGTATTCTTTCATCGAAAAGCATGTCCTTGCTGTCATCAGGAGCTTGAAGAAGTTCAGACATTTGGTCTCAAACAATAAGATTCAACTGCTGGTCTCACATGCTGGGGTTAAGGATTTCCTCCTCAACAAGGATTTGAATGAGAAAAGGGCAGGTTGGATCACCCGTGTCATGGAGTATGACATTGAGATCAAGATCACCAAGCTGGTAAGAGGGAAAGGATTGTGTGAGCAGCTGGTTTTGGGGAAACAAAAAGAAGTATGCAATGAAGAAGAGGCTGTTTTGACAGTCCAGGACAGTCATGAGCCAAGTGGAAAACAAGAAGAAGACAATGCTGCCCCGACTCCTTGCTGGACCCAAGGTATTATGCACTTCCTAAGCACAGGCCTATGCCCTCCGGAGATGAACAAGACCCAAAGGAGACACTTCAGATTGCAGGCTGTCCCGTATGCCATCGTTGATGGAGTTTTGTTCAAAAAAGATGTAAATGGAGTGCTGCTGAGATGCATTAGCACAGGTCAGATTCAAAGGGTGTTGGAAGAGTTTCATGGTGGACCAGCTGGTGGCCATTTTGCACCAAGAGTGACAGCTCTAAAAATCATGAAGGCTGGTTATTATTGGCCTAAAATCTTCAGTGATTGCTATGCATGGATCAAGAGGTGTAAGAATTGTGCATTCTTCACAGGAAAAGAGAGACTTGCAGCCCTCCCATTGCATCCAATCTCAGTTGACCAGCCATTCATGCAATGGGGTTTGGACTTCATTGGAGTCATTAATCCCAATTCAAGCCAAGGGCACAAATGGATTTTGACAGCCACAGACTACTTCACCAAATGGACAGAAGCAGTAGCACTCAAAGAGGTGAATGAGTCTAGCATCTTAGACTTTTATGAGGGGATAATAACCAGATTTGGTGTACCTGCTACAATAATCTCTGATAATGCATTGGCATTCATTGGATCTAGGGTGACTGAGTGGGCTGTCAAGAACGGTATTTACCTAAGCACTTCATCGAACTACTACCCTCAGGGTAATGGCCAGGCCGAGTCTACAAACAAGAACTTGTTGAGGATCATTAGGAGGACTCTTGATGAGAATCAGAGGTCTTGGCATACCAAACTGAAATCAGCCTTATGGGCTGATAGGATAACTCCCAAAAGATCCACAGGTAACTCTCCATTCAGGCTTGTCTATGGAAGAGAGGCAATCTTGCCCATGTCACTTGAGTTGCCAACGTTGGAACTCATGAAACAGCTAGAGTTGCTAGAGTTTGAGCCCATGGAGGTGAGGTATGCAGAGCTGATGGAGCTACAAGAGATCAGAAATCAGGCATCCCAAGCAATGGAAAAGGATCAAGCTTTGATCAAGAAGACCTTTGATAGGAAGGCCAAAGATAGATCTTTTCAAGTTGGAGATCTAGTGTTGAAATAAGATATGGATAGAGCAAAACCGGGAAGGCATTCAAAATTTGATGCCATTTGGAGTGGCCCATACATGGTCACAAAGTGCAAGAACAACAATGCTTTCCAATTGGCCTCATTGGATGGTGAAGAACTGCAGATTCCAGTCAATGGAATCTATCTCAAGCATTGCTTCTAGAGGGAAGTTCACTACCTCTGTAAATATTAGATTAGATTTTCTTTCCTCCAAGTGCTTGTGCACATTGTTTTGCTGTAGGTTAGTTTTGTTTTCCCTAAGTGCTTTGGCACAGCTTGCTGTCCATGGAGATGTTTAGCAATCCTTGCTTTCATCAGGTAACATTCCATCTTCCTCCTTACACATTCTGAGTCAGTTAGGGTCCTAAACAGAATATTTGATGACTCCATGCCCAATGGACTGCTTCAGGCAACTGGTATCTTCTACCTAGCAGGCAGGTATCCCCGCTGAGTCACCAAATTGTTATCCAAATTCACCCCCCAGGGTTAATTCGATAACATGCATCAGAATTCTCAAGTCCCAGGCAAACGGATCGATTCAGGGCAAAAAATCATGTTTCCAGGGTCCCCTCAGATTTTTTCCTAACTCTCCTGTCCAGGTTGAAAAGAGCAAGTTCTGAGAAAAGGTGAAAAAGCTGCAAAAAAGCTTGGGCCAGAAAGAATTATGAAAATTGGCTAAGTCCTAGTCCTCGCAACAGTCGGGACAGGGACGTTGGGACGTTGGGAAAAAAGCGCGAACCAGCCGAAAAGCTGCCAGGTAGTCTGCGTGGTAATTGGGACGACTAGGCCATAGGTACATGCAGGATGTGAAATGCCCGAATCAGCTGAAAGAAAGAAAATTTGTCTAAGTCTTTAACCAGGAGCAAGCAGGACAAGGGTACGTGGCTGACGCGAACCGGCCGAACCGGGCGAATCGGAAGAATTTGTCCCAGACAGTCCGGGAGCAAGTGGGACAAAGGTACGCGAAGGATGCGAACCGGCCGGTTCGGCCGAAATAGGGAACTTTCACACTGGGACATCTGGGCCGTGAGTGCGCGAAGGACGTGAACCGGCCGGTTCACCTGAAACAGAGAAATTTCATACTGGGACAGTTGGGACAAAGGGACGCATGGGACGCGGATAGCCGAGAAAAGCCGAAAGCCAATCAGATTGCGCCACATGTCATCGGCCGGATAAGGGACAAGGAATCCCATTTCGGGTGGATCAGAGGATTCTGTCCCAAACAGCACTGGGAAATCTGGGATAAAAAGACGTGAAGGGCGCGAAAAGCTGGCAGACCCGCGGACCAATCAAATCACGACACGTGTCACAAGGGAGAAAGTCCAAAAGTCAAAGGGTGAGGTTTCAAGCACTGACCCGAGCCAATAAAAAGAGGACACATGTCCAATGAAGCAGGAAAACCCGTGGGACAGGGAAGGAGAGATAATTACGCATCCAATCAGCGCTTGACACGTGTCATCCAGGTGGCAGAGCGCGGGAAAATTTTCAAAACGCATTTTCACCTGTTTTGTGCCCTAAATCTTCAGATCGACATATCTTTCGATCCAGAGCTCAGATTTGCACGTTCTTTATATCAACGGAAAGCTTGTGAAATTATCTACATGATTTCGGGGTTAATCTTGAGTTTTGGTGTAGTCTAGAGAGAGAAAATTGAGAAACAGCTCTGACACGTGTTCATGGCCAGAAGTGACATTCCAGCGACCAGATTTAATGCAGAATGGGTCGCATTCTCCTGTAATCCGGTCAAAATGATAGGGTATGGGTTTGTAAGGTCCCCCATGCCATTTTAATGCACCTGCAGTCAAGGAGGGATGGGCTCTCATGTTTTTGTACGTTTTCTGTCCCCTGGGCTCGACCCATGCAATGTAAAAGCCAGATTTGGCTCATTTCTAAGGGGGGAACAATTTTGACATAGCAGAGTTCTTCTTTCACTTCCAGCAAGTGATTGATAGCAAGGATCAGACCTCTCCAAAGGATTGTAACAGTTTTCTTTTACCTCTCTGAGGGTGTAATGCATGTTTTTGACACTGGAAATGATAATGCAAGCTCTGTGAATGGTTTTCAGTCCTCTGTTTGTATTATTTGCTTCATTTCAGATCCTAAATTATACCTTATCAGTCTGTGTATGTTTTATGTTGTGAACTTTGGTCTGTGTCTATTTGCATGACAAATATGTTTCACCACTCCTTTTGGTGCATCACCATCTTTAGTTAGTTTCAATTTTTGCATTTCTACCCCTGTCTCCTTGCAAGTTAGAGTAGGATTAGGATCTGAACCTCTGTAGTTTTGCAAAATATAGATCTAAATCAGAGGAGTTTGAGGAACCAGCCTCTAATCTGGAGATTCCTCTCTCAGTTTTACAAGTCCCCACACTTGGAGAGAGGTTTCCATGTTGTGCAATCACACTGGATGCTATAGTGATCAAATTAGAAGCCTGATCTGCATCCAGGGGTGCTGTGAGTCTGCAACAATAGTTACATCCAAAGGCATAAATACTTCAAAGGTGGAATTTCATATATATTTCACGCCAAAAATATACACAATTAGGCTAATGCTAGACATACATACAATACATACATAGGAAAGGGAAAAATTTTTCCATAACAACACATTTTGATTTTACATTAAAATCAATGTTATTGTCTATATTCACTTAATAATACAACTAAGGTGAATGCTCCTACAAAAATGATTCAAAATATTCAATAGTATAGCTATAAATGCATCCTCCAAGAGATTTAGTGAAGACATTCATGTTGGCATAAGCTCTAACATCCACAAGATTTGTGTGACAAATTCGGGTCAGCCCAACTCCACATCACTCATGTTAAAAATTTCTTAAATGAGATTTTAGGGTTATTATCAAGTATTATTCTATTTTTAAAATGATTTGTATATAAATGAAGTCATATGAACCGGAGGATCTATAGTGACTCCACAAGAACCATACAATAATTGTACCACCCCATTAATAGGAAACAATGACCACTCCACATCACTTGTATAAAACTCAAATTCCAGGATCTCAGAAGAGTCATAGGATATAGAGGTTGAAGCTAGTGAATAGAAACTTCCACCATATCCATGTGCCCACAGAACTTAAAGATCCGAAAAAACATTAAATCATTTTGTGATAGAAATGAAATAAACATTTCCAAATAAAGTCTTTAAGTCAGAACACCGCAATAGTTGTAGACCCTAACTTTGAGTCCTCCAAGTTTGATAGCATTTGGCACTTAATGAACACTCCAAGAGCTTGGGACATTTAACTTGTGACACGAGCTTTCCATATTAATGTATGATCTAAGGCCAAATTATATCAGTTTCATTATAGGTTTGTCAGATTGCAGAATGCTACAGTTAAATAGCTTATAAAAATAGACCATATGAATTGTTAAATTCACAGTGAGTACAATCAAGTCTAATCCTGAACATGGTATCTTTTCCTACATAATGGAGTTCAATATCTTTTTGTTATGTTCCATGCAGCCATAATGAAAAATTTAAATCCCTATACCAATCACACTTAATTCATTAAGCACTACAACCCATGAATAAGGGATAAATAGCGTAAGCAATCAAACATCTATGTAATGGAATAAATACTTCTATTAGAGTACTTATTTAACAAAATGAAAATCAAAATACTAAAGGAATTAGATGCAGATGAAAGGATGAAATTATACAAGGCAATGACCCATAGTTTCAAATTTGATGCCTTCGTGATTCAAGATAAGGAAATCAAACACTGAAATTACTATGGGGAGACTGTCACATAACTGAGTACCCAAAAATTGTTCAAAGGTTGCTTGGAAATGCTGAAGGAATAGGGCACCTAACAATTTTGCTGGATAAGGGAACTGATGATTATCATCCTGTAGGGGATGGTTTTAGGCTCCCATGAATGACTCAAATGAATCTCAGAAACTTGATCATTTGATTAGTATAAGGGAAAGTATGTTCATTAATGTTCAATTGTTGATTGGACCTAATAGGTACAGTTAGGAGATTAGTCTACTAAGATTTTGAATGTAATCCACTTGCTAGAAATAGAAAGAGCACATAGGCCAAACCTTAGAGCACATAAATCACTCCTACAAATAAAAAATATGCAAATGGGAAGTGCAGACTGACCCTCGAGTGGTCACCCGACAAAGTGAGCTTATGATTTAGTGTTGCACTATGATGTTAGAATCCATGTAGTTCTCTATGTGCATGTGTGTAAGAATCATGCCCTAGGAAGCTATTGTGCAAGATGTACTTGAATATCGAGCAATAACTAGATGTAGAAATGTAATAGATTATGTGGATGGAAAAATGAACTTCCCCTCCTATGAAGTGTATACAGAAAAATGTAATCCCTTTTCCCTTGGAGTGAATGCTAGATGGGATTCCTTGATGCTCTTAGAATTCCTTTGGATGCAACCTTAGGTGGATATAATAGATGCTTAGAGCTTGGTCCCTTATTATGATCACATAGCTTTGTATTTATATGATTCCCTTAGTTGAATTTCATAATTGAGAAACTAAAAGGTCGACCCATAAGAAAATAAGATGCCCCAAAGATAAAAGAGGTTCCAAAAGGGTGAGTAAGATACAAAGAGATCGGGGGAACCTAGAGGGGATGGGGGAGCACTAGGCACTGGCATCCTGGTTGGGCGCTAGTGTCCAGAGACAAGAAAGATAAAGTATGAAGATTTAGACTAGGTAGTTGAGGTGTGTAAGACCAAAAGAGGAAATTTTAGAAAGCAAGAAAATAGGCCAAAGATAGTTGTCAAATTACTAGTTTTCTTTCTTAGGAATCATATGAATAGTGGTATGTGATTAGGACCTAGAAATGTACCCAAGTGGCATGTGATTTAGTGTTTACATTTTCCCCACTTTATGTTGTTGAGTGAATACTCGATAACATAAAGTAGATAAGAGATGCATACCTGATAACCATGTAGATCGATGGCAGTGCAAAAAGTGTGCCAAGTATCCTAGACAAGAAAAAGTGTGGAGTGATAAAATGAAGCATGGAAGCTGAAGAGGAAGAGTCGTAAGTGACCCTAGGGGTGAAAAGCGATATATATTAACCTTGCATGAAAAAATGTACCAATTGTCAATTTCACTTGATGTGTTCTGAACATAAATGTGACTAGTGCTTCCCATAATGATGGACCTGTAAAATTGTATTGATGATGAAACATATGTGCTTCCAATGGCCTGTGATATAGGTGAATAAAGTGATCAAAAATGGTATCAATAAGTTATGGTAAATGTGAAAAAGAATTTAGGAACTTATCCACTTGATAAGTGATGAAATAAATAAAAGTGTAATAAAATGCATGTCCATCGGGTTTCATAACCAGTTTTTTCAATTTGATCACATCATTGGGTTAAGAATGAGATTCGAATGAAATCCATCAATGGTAAAGTGCAATTTTTTTGGGCGATCTTCATTCACCAATAATGAGGGGTTTAAGGATAGATCTTATACTAATTTTATGTTTGGACTGATCTCACGCTAGTGTGCTAATTGCAGAAGAAGTTGTTGTGGAATTGAAATATAGTGATATTCTCATATCATGACTGTTTCCCATACAAGTATATCACACCATTATCATGGTGTTTCTTATTATCCACTGTTTTATGATCTAAGTTCAATCTAATTCAAATAAAACATTTTTTTGGATTCACATCAGACTGCTAAGTGTCGTACATTATTGGTGATATTTCCCTATTTTCATGTAACCAAATATGAATGGATAGACTCATGATATCATTAAGGATTAGAAATCTGGGAGACCATTGGATTGTAATTCCCCCTCGTTATAGACCCTTCCATAAGGTACCTCTGATTCACTAGTGAAAATCCTATGGGAGTATTATCTAGGAGATGACATAATAACGTCTCTTTTTGGTTGAAATGAGGGGAGATGATCAATGTTAGTTCCCATTGTACTAAGAGTTAAAGTCTATTAGTGGCTCAGTATTGTGCAGGTCTGAAATGTGGTCCATAACACTACCGAACGTAGTGTTAGTGATTGATTCACCCAAGATATGTCCCCCCTTGTTTGGAATAGTATGCGACGTCGCTAAGGTTAGGATAGACCATTTAAGTTTCATGCATAGGAGGATAAATTTGAGGCTAATATTGATTGATTCCATAGAAGGGATTATGCATTGGTGAAAAACTCAAGACCTTATATTGAATGTGTGGTTTTAGGCCAACACAAAGAAAAAAGAGACAATTATTAGAAATTCCATGCTTATATTCATAGAAGACCAATTTTAGAATGAAGAGCTGGGAGAGGTGGGAGAATTTCATTAGACATGTAGTACCATAGAAAATTATGCTGCAAACATGATGATTGTATCTACTGTAAGTTATGTCATAGTGACAATCTCTGGATGAAGCTGAAAAAGATGTAACATGAAGAGTTCAAGCTAACTGCATAGGATATTCAATCCCGCATAATGATATATAATTGAAGAATAATATATTTACATTTCCAAGGGCATGAATATACAATAATGGAGTGGTAAAGTACATTCCTGGTCCAAATACTAAATGATTACTATGGAAGGAATCACTATTAAGTAATTTCCTAAAAATATAGAAAGTATGTAAATACATGTATGCCATATGGATCATGAAGGCCAATTTGATGGAGTAATGATTATTAAAGTATGTATAAAACATAATGACAAATGTTATCAACTAATACATGTGTGATATACAAATAGATTAAACAGGATTTCGATTTGAAGTACAAAAGGAGGGTAATGAGATAACATGGTTTGCCTAAAGAAGCTCGTTACATGTAATGATATGTGTAAACTCAGTAAAGGAAAATGCTAGAACTAAAGTGTATGTGGCACTATGCAATATAAAATGAACTAGTATGGGGATGACTATATGTTGTATTAGGCTAATTTAGACAATTTGAGTATTAGGATGTATAGACCTTATACGAGGATAGAGATTGGGGTTCTAAAACAAGAACTATATGGTAACCAAGAAATATGCATTCATTAGAGGATGCTATGAATTTCCAATGGTATGACCAATTCATGAGTAGTACCCTAACAATGTAGCACTGATAGACTTCACTAAGTGGATGTCACGAAAATGATTACATAAAAAAGAGAAATAATTTAATTGGTTGATTTGGAATGACCCTTAAACAGTCAACCCCAATTGAACCATAGAGCACTAGAGTACATCACCTCACAAGCAGTGATAAAATAGTAAAATTATAAAGATGTGTCGTGAATTAGCAATATGAAAATATGAAATGAAACCCTATCATGTGTATGATGTGTTCATGAATACTAGCATGCATTTCAACATTAAGAATATTGATGTACTATAGTACAATAGTGCGTGATAGTGTAATGTGATACTAGAACTATTATGTAGTTTCTACTTTGAGTGCTTAGGAAACTTTGACACATCGTACCGAGGATGATTAGTGATCAATTTCATAGACTAGGATCTAGATATCTTTTGCACCAAATTCTGTGCAAGATCATGGGAATGAATTTCATATGCGATCCTAGTTTTAGTGCAATCCTAGGGGAGTCTATCGTTAGGCTATGTAACAAAGATATTGTGATGGTCATTGAGTTTGCAATATATGATATGACCTAGATAACTGTTAGTCACAATGGTTAGGAATACCAGTAATAATAGGCACTCTTAATGTGGGGTCGAATGGAGGTTTCTGAAAGAGGCCATATTAGACTTTCTTATCAAAGTGATTTTGTCCAGTGGCGTAATTATCACATTAGGTAACACCAATGGGATTTACCCATAACTAGATCAAATGCTAAGAAAATCATCCATTGAGAGAAGTGGGTAAAAATACCATTGGGTTGGTCTGATATCGTCACATTCTTGTTCTCAGACTGTAAGCAGTCTTGGATATGCAATTTAAAATGGTTGAATAAATGTGTGTTTGGTGAGATGATCATGGGAGTGATATATTTCTTTAGATAAATATAATTGAGTATATGAATGACTAAGTAATGTTTGTAGTAAAGTAATTCATATAAGAGAGAAGGATATATCATTTAGGTAAGATGTATGCGCAAGTAATAATGTAAACAAAATACGAACTTGTCATTTCCAAAGGATAAGTTTCCAAATTTATGTGTCTTCATTTTTCAAAGATGATAAAGAGGATAGGCATGTGTAGATGAAAAGTTGATTAATTGATGAGTTATGAGCTTTGAAAGAATATCTTGTTGCTTAACATTGAAATCAAACTTGAGAGGTACGGGGAGCGATAATATTTGAGGTTCATGAATATGAGAGCATGTATAAGACATAGAATGAGGATGAGAAGAATAACTAGCATGAGACTGAGAAGCATACTTAATATGTTGGATTTCATATTTAAGAGATATAATTGTGGATTCCATATCCTGAAATTTATCTTGAAATACGGAATGCAAGGATTGAATTGAATCTAATATGGGTTGATTCGATGGAGGATTGTGAAGACTAGGGTCGTCGAAGAGACGATAAAAATAGTGCTTACTTGAGTTGGTGACATATCTTTAGGGAGAAACATGGTGTCTAGGTATTTTTAAAGAACCTCATTGCAAGGTGAATGCATTTGAAGTAATTCATACAAAGATATATGATGAACCTTAGGAGTCATGGTAGAAAAGATGAGGTGCCAAAGGAGGATCCAAATGACCAATCAAAAGTGGGGTTCACAAAATGATTTAAAAAATATTGGTATTTGTAAAACACTAATTATAGAGTCACAATGAAATGATATGCAATGAAGTACAACTCTGACCTAAGAAATAAGCAAATGAAAATTAAAACCCTAGGTGAAAAATATGGAAATAAGAGACCTAGCTGATTTCATAATAATATTGAAGATGTACCAAGCTATAAAATTAATGAAACAAGAGGGAAAATTGTTGTAACCAAATGCATAAAATCACAGAGCTATCAGAAATTCTAGGATTAGGGTTCCCATACTAGGTTAGGGGCGCCTAGGTGGTGTAGATTGGTTCTGGGTGCCCATGAATGTGAAAAACCTCAAAAACTGATTTTGTAGTGTCATAATATGTTTGCTAATATTTGATGTTGATTTCTTGAAGGTCGTTGGAAGATCACCGAGTATTCCTATAATCTGTGATATAAAAGACCTCATGTAAAACCCTAAAATACATAAAATCCTAAAAATAAAAATATGCAAATGGGGAGTCAGAATGACCTCGACGGTCACCTGACAGAGTGAATGTAACATCCACTTTTTTTCACTTCATATCTAGGATTTTTTTTTAATTTACTTTATGCAGCTGATTTAAATACCCATATATTTAAATCTACATAAATCTTAATGCAATCCATTTCCGATAACTTTCATGAACCATGTACAACTATATGAGAGATTACTGGACCTACTCATTCATGTTCTCCCTCAATGCTCAGCATGAGCTCTTACATCAATGTATCCTTTGGTTCCCCTTTCAACAAGGTATGATATATAAGTTAATGCTCCTAAGTGTCTACCTGGGTTCCACCTATTAAATCCACATGCATTCAAAAGCTTAGATTAAAGGGAAATCTCGACAGTGTAATCAACAAATTACACCACTTTGCACAAATTTTCAGATTCATGTATGTCATAATCTATTCCATGACGACACACTCATCATTAGGAATTTGTCATTTCACCTTAATCACTTATTTAGTTATATGGATTCATAACGTAGATGCTGGAAAAAAATACAAGTCTTGAATAAGGTACAAATTCAATTTAACCTACACAAAGATGTACCCCTATATCATCCTATGCTACCTATGGAAAAGTAAGTGTCTTCGTAAAAATTCACCATGATACTGGACCACTCCCCTTCCTGTAACCATCACAAGTTGATATTACTATGTGCACCTAGGAGGTCAAATCTGCCTTTGTAACTCTATAAAGTTTTGTTCTTAAAGCAACATCATACTACAGTCCAATCTCTTGGTAAAAAAAAATCATTACAACTGCTAAACAACAGTATCCTAATGGTGATAACAGTAACCATAAGGATACAACTATGTAACATATACAGTGAGTTTACCCGCCTAGAATCCTGTATTGGTGCATGGTGTTTAATGTTTTCAAGGTAATTATTAATCAATTAAAGAATAGTCTAGGCCGTACGACACCTTCTACATGAATGGGTCGTACCTAAGATCTGGATTAAGTTGATCCCATGACCTCAATCTCTATAACACTTAATTACCTTTCTAGATCTCATACCCAAGTTAACCATTAATATAAATGATACTATCAAGGTCTATGATCATTATTGTAGTTTAAAAACTATCCCAACTTTAACATTTTAGGACCATGTTCCTTTATTTCATATTCTAGGGATATGGAATTATATAAAGCTAAGTATTTAGGTAAGATTCATATTTTTTTATCAAGTACCATAGACTATCAAATCCAATAAACAATTAAGCATAAGCACTTCATTTTTCTTAGTTATAGCTTAATCTAAAGCGTTCATTTATTTTTAATATACCCATTAAGAAAGATACATCTGGAGTATCTATTATGATAGGTTGGATGAACTACTTTCCCCTTTCATCCCCTCCAATCATAACCTTTTACATAAGGTTTTTGACTCCTTTCATAATGATTACTTACTAATCATCATTAGAGGTAATAATAAAATTGTCTAGGGTTACGGTTCAAATACTATGATCCTTCCAAATTAGTAAGTATGTTCCCGTTTTACTTCCATTGCAATTGGATATCATACTTATATGTTCATAATGACATACTATGGATCAGTCCCTTTTAAATACATTTTCATCTCCTAGGAAAAATTATATCATAACACAAATTATCACAACTCTGTAATTTCCGAGTAGTGAAACCATTCTTATTATATCTTAATGCTAGATTACCATAAGCTCTTCCTACTAATGCTTATGTGTATTGTCCTTGTAAGGAACTTAGTATTGCTTTCACAAGAATTCCTTAGTACATTCTTATATCTTTTGATATGATTTTAGTATAACCATGAACCTCTCATTGGTCAAGGAAACCATAATCAAAACCTTTGATGATCATAGCACAAAGTGTACAAGAAGGTTGATGTAGTACATTATAAAATTAGACAGTCACCCAATGAAAACCTGATCCATTTTCAAGTTTGTTCGAAACATGATTAATTAGAACATAATATTCATAACCAACATTTCATTCATGGATCATTATTTGTTCCAAGCATCCATACCTAGGTTGTGTGTTAGTTCTTACTATGTAATTAAGACTAATGATTAATATAATAGAGACAAAGATACTAATAACCTATCTTGACAAATTACCGATTCATAACTCATCATTTTCCAATCAATCACATATAAATCAATATTTTGTAACAGGAAATCTATCTTAATTTCATTTAAGATAAGTATAAATCATGTCTCTATAAGCATGACCAAAATATTTTTCATGAATAAAACTATTACATTAAATAGCAAGGCCTTTCTCATTTCCAAGGAGAAGTATTTCATTTAAGAACATTCAAGTCATTCATATCTTCAAACTTTCCTCGATCAAAATAATATACAACACTAGATACTTCACCCTTATTTCTCAGTGTTATTTGCAAAATTGTTAGCACAAGTCACTTCACATGAACTGAGCATGATAAGTCCCAACTCATCATAACATCATAATCTATTTAATTATTTCATAAAAAGAACTCATATTATTTTTATGAATCAATATTACAAAACTTAAGAAGATAAACAATTCTTTTTATATCATGTCGAGAGCAAACAATTTAATGAGCCATGAAAGAATTCAATTTCAGACTTATATTTCAATACAACTATTTCAGTCACTCAAAAACAATCACCTAAATGATAAGATACACGAGAATCATAATTATTCAAAATACTGTCGTATAAGAGTATCAAGATTTCACTCATACAATCCCATACTTGCATACCTGGAATCGTTTTACTCATCAATTAAGTAACCATAAATATATAAAAAATCACATTCAAGAAGTCTCTCAAACATTTATAAATAGATCCAACAAGGATTTCATACACCCCATAAGGTTTACTAAGGTCCAAGAAATAATACCAAGACATCAAGAGTATTTAGTTAAAAATATGATATTAGAGCATATAACCTCAAGGATGAGAGAGCTTCCATAGCATCCTACTATATAGAAAACATGTAAACTTCGAGTAACAGGTTACATAGTCAATACTTACCTCGACTTAAGCATTTATAGAACATTCCAAGACTAGGAAAAAGAACATAATTTAATTCTTTAGCATTGTTATCCACATATCAAAACCGGATAAATACTAAAAGGATTTCAAATCCCCCAAGGGAGAAGTTACCTAGTGTATTCTAAATAACACGATTGTTACTTAACCCAAATAGCCCAACTAGAAATTCCTTATCTTATGAGTTTGTTCATGAAAAATTGCAGGGTATTACAAATCATCATTAATTGGTGAGTCAAAGACTCCATTATAATATTAAAATGATCTCGTAACCCATTCTGCTAAATAAGGTTAGATCATACCAAATTAAATGAATGTCACAGCCAATGAAATTTTCAAAGGTCAATTTAATGTTAGGGATTCAACATAATGCCTAAGGAAACGAAATACAGTTCAATATGAATTAAAGAGTCAGAATTCTAGGTGAACTGGAATACCACACTATCCTATATAAGAGTATTACACCCGTCAAGGGTCTAGCAAGTTCATGTGATCTCAGTTATATGTTAAACCTGCTAACATATCCATAATAGGAGTAAATAGCTTAATATTTTTTTCCCTAATTGGGTTACCACAAAAAATTGGTGCATCTAATTTCTTAACAAAACATATTATATGGCTAACAAGATCAAACAAGTTTTGTTCTGCATTTATTATTATGAAGGTTCAAAATCCTTAAATTCTACAACCTTGAAGTCAAGAGACTTTCTATTACGGATGATGTTAATCCCCATCCACACTTAATGGCTTAAATTCAACATTTGAAACATAGAAACTAACTTCAAATAAATTGAACAAATCATTATAAGGGATCACAAAAACTCATGAAATCATCCTATGTCATTTCCCTAAACCTTCTAACAACTAATTTAATGGTAGTTTAACACCAGTGAAAAATAATTGTCAACTTTGGTATAATTTTTTTTTTATCAACGAAGAAGGTTAATTGATAAACCCGACTAAGCATAGCTAGGAGAATAAGGATCTCAGAATCAATTACAACTATACGTAATAGTACATACATTAAGATAGGGAATTACCTTCTTTAAATATCTATTCAACACTTTTCCGATCGCAAGATCTAAGGTATAAGCTTCAAGGCGATCATCTTACTTATTTAGGATTGTTTCCTAACGGACAATAGTAGACTACTAATATTTCAAGAGAGAGAAGGTTCTTAGTTGGAATTGAATTTCCTTTTGAGCTCAACTTATTATTGTGAGAAAAACAAAGATTTAGTAATAATAGTTAATAATATATCTCACTGAATATCATACCAGATTTGCAATAGGAGCACAAATATTTTTTTCCCCGTTGCAGAGGACTAACAAAGCATATGAGTGCACAGTGAGGTAGATTTTTCCTTTTAAAAAAACCCACTCAAAACATAATGAACCCTTAACCTGCATTGAAATTAGAAGATTTGAGTCCTACCTGAGCTATTAACAAAGAAAAATGGAGATCAATATAAATTAACTGAATGGAGTAATCAATACACATGAAACTTGATGAGCACTGTTGAACCTAATTTGCAAGCAAAGTGCAAATATTTTAACTGTTAGGAAAAACTCATCAATTCATTTGAACCATAATACGTGGCTCTAGAGTTAGGCCAAGAATGTCATTCCAAGATACCCCTTTAAAGGTTGAAGAGGTAGACCTCTTATTAATTGCAACTGCCCTCATTTCTTATAACTCAAAATTAAATGCTAATAATAGCTGATTTTCCATAGTATGTTTCCCTATTAAACTCAACCAGATCGATTACAAGCACAATCATTGCCTCCAATAGGATAACAAAAAATATTTTCTTACAAGAATCAAACCCAATTACATAAATCGATGTATACCTGAAATGGAGAGTCATCTACAACACATAACTAAACACACCACTTCCAATTTTCCTCATTGACATGTTAAATTTTCCAATAATCTCAAAGGATAAGGGTAGAGTTTAAAAAAACTTTTCTACAGTTTTGGATATTTACTAAATCACAAGTGTATTATGAATTCAATAATACTGGATGTGTCTAGCCAAAAACCATTGATGAATACAACTGAAATATTCATTTAACCCATGAATAAATTTGTTTCATAAAATTAATAATCATGTTGAAGCCAAAAATCAATAATTTATTTTCAAACAACATTCATCACAAATAACTGGTAAAACATACTCTACAGAAGCAAGAATAAATCGGTTCTACACCACTGAAATTATGAACTCAAATTTAATTAAATATAAAGTTCTTTTTGTGAAATTACTAAATAGAGAAAGAAATTTAAGATGAGTTTAGGACATATCATGCTTGTTTATCCTATCTTACTTTCCTTGCAATGCTATCATGATTCCTCAGAAAAATGCCTAGACCCTTGAAGTGAATTCCTTCATCCCCCAGATCACAATGTTTCCACAATATTTAATGAGTTTGGGAAACTTTTTGTATAATTAATTCAATAGATGTCTTCTTCATGCAATCCCTTAGTAACTTATAGTTCAATTTTCTTACATGCAATGCTTTTGTAGATTTCTTGCAATGAAATGAATCAACACCACAAACTGATTTGTTTTTCTCCAAACCATCCACCCATTACCCTAGGAACGGTGAGAGTTTAATGTGTATTAAATGGCATTAATGCAGAAGTTAATGAAGCTTTCCACCAAGTTTTTCAAGCCACACCCTTTTTACAAATAAAAAATATAGTTTTTCCTCCAATACTCTACTCAAGATATATTTAGCTTCTAAGTTTAGTACGGTTCGATATTCAAACTATGCAAAGCACTTGTAGTTTTAATTAACCAAAATATCCTTTCCCTAAATTCAATGGTCAGGGAGAATTAAATAAAATAATTAAGAATTTAGTACAGATGCATTAGCGGTGAGGTGCCAACTCACTACTTGATTCTATTTGAAAAATTTAGATTGTTTAAAATATTTAAGAGGCCAAACCATATCCAATGCAATAATAATTTGATGTTCTTCTTTTACATGATTTAAGGATTCATATCATTATATATATATATATATATATATAATACAAACTTTCAAATAGCTAGGGTAATGACCACCTCTAGCTTCTGAAACAATGGATTCACGTGCTAGATTTAGAACCATACCACTAGATTAGATTGTCCCTTCCCTAATTACACAAAGTTAGTACATATCCAGTAGTAGTTATTTAACTACTTTAAACTTTACAATTTTCCTTTTGCAATATGTATATATATGGATGTTATAATATTAGTGTTGATCAAGTAAGTTTCTTGAGTAAGGTCCGAGAGAATTAATGCCCTCAATTTCAATGATTAATTATTTGACTAACGACTATAGTTCTTCATCCATGGGAATATGATCATGATAGCATTAGTTATCAGATGGGGTAGACTATCGTATGGTCAGATCAAGACCTATTATAAATCAACAGGAAGTCTTGTTCACATTCCATTTTTTTGTCTTTAAGCAAACTATCAAAACTATCGAATCCTGAATATAACTTAGTTAAAAGTTATAATGTTAACAATTTAATAGCGATGAGAAACATCATCGTAAATCACTTTCAAGGATTAAATTAACACCAAATATTTATTGACATACTATATCAAAACGATTTTATGTCACCTTAGAAAAATACATCCTCATTAAGATAGACCTTGGATTAGCAAGGTTCACATCCAAGGAGAGATCATCATTAGCCTTTTTTAGGTTATCCTAATTACCTGTTTACCTCAAGTTTCCCCATAATTATTGATACACGAAGGTGCCAGCAACAAAGGCTGAAACCAATTGTCTTATCATTCCTTTAACAATAGTAATGAAAGCATGGGGCATTACAGTGAACTTATGACCAAGCACTGCACTACATCTCAGACTCCATGTAATTTTGCATGTGTGTGTTAAGAATCATGCCCTAGGAAGCTCTTGTACAAGATGCACTGAATAGTGAACAATAACTAGATGTAGCAATGTAAATAGATGTGTGGATGTCAAAATGAACTTCCCCTCCTATGAAGTGTGATGCATAGAAGAATACAGTCCCTTGTCCTTTGAATGGAGCTAGATGGATGTCTTTGATGCTCTTGTAATGCCTTTGATGATGCAACCTCTAGGTGATAATAGTAGATGCTTAGTGCTTGGTCCTCTATTATGGTCACATAGTCTTTGTATTTATATGATTCCCTTAGTTCTGAATTTCGTAATTAACACCTAAAAGGTTGACCACTAAGAAAATAAGATGCTTCAAACAGACTAGAAAGGCCCAAAAGATGAGAGTAAGATACAAAGAGGTCAGAGCATGCCCAGAGGGGACCAAGGGGTGTTTGGGGCTAGCTGTTGGCATCTTGGCTAGGTGCCCTGGTGTCCAGACTCATAATAAATACAAAGTAATTGAAAATAAGAATGGGAAAGTGAAGGTGTGTAAGACTGAAAAGGAAATGAAATAAAAAACGTAAAAAGGCCAAAGACAGATGGGTCAATTATTACTTTTCTCACTTAGGAATCATATGAATAGTGGTATGTGACTAGGACCTAGAAATGTACTCAAAGTGTGTGATTTAGTGTTCTACAACTTGTACTAATCCTCTAACTTTATGTGCTTGAGTGAATTATTGATAATAGTGAAGTACAGTAAGAGCATCCAAATACTTTAACCATATGATGATAGCTAAAATGCGCTCTTTCTATTTACGATAATGATGATTTGTATTTAATATTCAGCTGAAAGCTTTAACATAGGATATTGAACCTAGAGTACAAGTTGATAATGGATATGATTGCTCATTGTACCTAATTGTTTCATCTTATATTTCTTCAATAGTTTGGCCTTTCTTGGTTGAGGAAAAACCTACTATTAGTATGAACATCTAGTAGTCACATTTGTAGTTATGAATCTTTATGTCATGACCAAAGTCCCCTGGGACGTATTACCTTATGTATCACAATTGGGCCAAGAAACATGTGCATTAGATATTATTTTTGTTGAAGCCTCGAGGATCCAATAAAATGTAATTACTTGGTAGACTATGGGGGGTCACACTATGCAGGTAGTACCTTCTAAAGTTCTATCGATGCAATTAGACCCATTCCTACATGTCAAACTTACTGATATACTAGTTAAATTGTTACCAACCCATTCACTAATATTCGCAATGTAGAACCATTCAGTCTATCTCATCTACTCCAATTTGTGTAGTCACAGGGTTGTTATCCAACTCATCCCCATTATCACGTCCTTCGCATATCTCAGACCTTGAATGATTATCATTGCTAACCAAACCTCCTCGAACCTACCACAGACATTGCTTCATCTTCAAGGATCCATTTGTGCATTGGAACAGTCTATGTCCTCCTACAGTTCATCTCTCAAAGAACACCATCTATGTAACCATTGTCCTCTTTTGTTTAATGTCACCACTTATTTCATATGTGAATCCAATTAGCCTCACATTCCACTTTGATATTACTTTCTCTAGATACTATGTGCATGCATGATGAATTCACATAACTTAGATTCACATTGGATCATCTCCACCCACCACATCATGTTTCCTCACATTTATCATATGATGTATTTAGTTTACTGCCATCTCTTATGGTTCTCCGAAATGTAAACTTCATTAAACAATCTTCTTACATGAATTATATTGCCTCTCAGACTTATATAACCGTTGACTGAACCCTAGCTTGGCTTTATTGGGGGTACTTTAGATCCTACTCACACTACTATCACAATCTCCATCCATTTTGACCATATCTTATTTAGATCATTCATGGTTTCTTGGCTATTACTCCAAATATTGACCTAGTGGTATTACTACATGGTTTTCCATAACCCACATTTTCACTAATGAAGAATATTCCCAAGTTAGGCATGTACAATCTATGCCATAATGGCTCTTTATTATGATACAACCTCATATTGTTTACCGTTCTACGTATTTGGATATCAGACTAATTGAAGTATGATTTTTCGCTGATGATGATAATTCTAGACTTATGTTAATATATTGTTTATACATATTAATCCACTTAAACTGTAACTGATTCATACGTCTTACTTCCCCCCCTCCCAATCATCATCGGGTGTTTATTTGATTTTTACTCTCACACTCTGTGTTTCATATTTCTATATATCTAAACAATCTTAAAAAACTTATACAAACTTGTAATTATTATTACCATATGAATTCATTTCTTTAGTTAACGAAGGTTAATAATCTGATTGTTGAGGGTTTAAATATGAAATGCCAACCTCACCAGATTCACATACTTTTAGATGCTCTATTCCTCATTGATCTATCTTTCTAATTCACCAACATTACTTCAATCTATTTACCTCGTACATACTCACTATTATTGGACTCATATGGTACATTCTTGATCTATCAAGGGGTATTTTATAAATTAACCTCATCTCATGTTCATCCAAATCCCAGCTCAGGGGGCACACTACTTCTATCATATTCACTTTGCATATAATTCCAATCTCACTCATTCACAGGATACTACATATCTTGGTTGCACATAATCTTAGCTTATCTTATATTAATTACATGTATACTTTATTTCACATGCTAGAAATATACTTACATATGTCATTATCCTTATCTATATCACATATACATTTCACTTATTCTCATAGTTATGAATGTATCCTGTCTATACAAATCTTACAATCGTAGTCAATGGATGCTTGACATCTGTACCTCTTACTAGTCCCAAAGGCTCTTAAGGGCATCTACTTTACTCTCGCACAAATTATAGGTGCTATTGTTTTGATTTATACTACTTCATCTTATTCTAACTATCACTACTACTTTCCATTGATCTATATATGCTTTGACATAATCTTTTATCTTTCTAACATGCTAACGGGTGCTTCATGTGCAACCTTTGCTTTGCAAGACTATTTTCCACCATGGTTGTCTAATACTTTCACTTGCAACTACTATTTTCCATTATGTTTTCACATTATATGCCATTATAATATAGGGAGCTTTCTCCCTGTGTATTTCTTGATCATTACTTGTATGATTTTTGCCATTTCGGCCTTAATTGTCTTGTGCATACATTGTCCCAGTGATGTACCAAAATGTTTGAAACACACTTTTCATGGTCTATGATTTTTCAAGTTACTATAATCTTTGATTACACATGAATTCTATAACATGTTTGTCTCTTTTTCTATTAACACATGTTTCTATCCATATGGTTTGCATTTGCTTTGGTTTCTACTATGCACATTCCCTACCCCTGACTAAGGGTATAATTTTAAATCAACATTGACAGAGTCCTCTCCTTTGGGTTCACATACTCCTAGTTCAAATCACATGCACCCCAAATGAGGGGGCATATATTCAAGTGAATCAGTAAAATGACCCATATATCAAATTAGAGATCAAAGCTTCAATACAGGATACAGGTAAAGAATAAAATAAAAGGAGTTAAACAGTTACAGAATGACCCAAATTATGACTTGGGTCCTTAGTTACATTTCACAGACACTAATGACCTAGATACATACACTATTGCCTAGTAACTCTTGACCTTTCCTAGGACGCCTATGACTAGGGGGAAGTTACAATTAATTTCTTAGATCAACAACATTTTTCATCAGTAAGTTTATATGAGAAATTTTTTAAATACAAACAATCCTACAACAATACAAAATGCATTCTATCTCCTTTTTTCTACTTAATAGAACAACATAGGGAACTAAACATGGATCACCATCTAGCTAGTGGTGTATAACATTTGAGGAAGTAGTCAAGGATGGAGAGTAAAATTAGACCTCTCTCCCCAACACTATTCTTCATCCTCATGGATTGCATAAGACGCCCAAATCACTCTTGTCACTCATATATTTAAAATACAATTCGGGTTGGCAATGAGATCACTCCCAAAAAAATCAATCTCCAATAATGCCATACCAACACATTGAATTCTAATCCTTTTTCACTCTATCACGTAGATCAGGCGCACAATTTATTTTACAAACTTTCCTTCACATATGACAAATTTTACATACATTTGCCACAGGTGACTTTGATTTCTCATGTGTTCCTTACAATAAAGTTCTAATACCTTACATGCATTAACAAGAATAAAACCTATCCACAAGCACAGTAATTGAAAAGTATGCTCAACATGGTACAACTCATAGGCACCAAGCCCCTAGGGTCCTTTATGTGAGTTCCTTTGACACTACCTAAATTTCATTTTTACACTCACAAAGCTTAGTTCATGTCTCAAAACGAGGGGAAACAACTGTACATTCATTATAAGGGTCAAGGATGACAGTTTATTATACAAATATCTTATCGGGTATTTATGTTAACTCTCAAGCAACATGAATCACATACAGCAAAACAAATAGTAAGTGGCAAAGATGTAGACACTAGGATTTGATCCACACTTGAATAATTTCATATTTTATTTCCTAAACATCCTACATTCATATCTATTTCTCAGTAACCAATAAAACTGGTCAACTGAGCTCACAATAGATCCTATGTTATCTTGAATTTCAGTATGTCATTCATTTACAGCAAGATTACCCACAACCTAGTTGCTTTTAAGATTACCAAATGATTTCTCAACTATTTTCCCAACATCCCTATCAGCCATAATTCGATTTATGTTGAAAGCCTCCCTAAAGGAACCCATAGAACCTTTTCACTATTTTTCATAAACCTTCACCTCTATGCCTCTTAGCTAGCCTCTTTTGTGCCACTTTTAAATTCTTAGGCACCAATGAATCATATAAGAGTACACCCTTGCACTACTACCCATTAATTATGTGCTCTAATTTTAGCTTCCAAATTCTTCCTGAAAACCCTACTATATTAGTTTCCAAAGTTACTATGTGTATCCTACATAATAGGAAGCCATATTCTAATTCCATCTACATCATCCACTTTACAGATTAGGGTATTCTAGCATAGGACAAATATTCCACATGTAAGCAGCAAAAATGTAATGGATATGCATGAGAATGACTCATTGCATAAATGCGCTCGCTATAAGTTTTCACTCTACACCATAGAACAAGTTCATGTGTTCATCAAGACATTGCTACTTACATTTGTCATTCCAATCTTAGGATATTTCTCGTTTGTGAGCTAGAGCACTATAGAGTTCCTAGGGCACGTGCCTTCATTTCTACACACATTAAGACCCTCTAACAATCGTAGTGTATGCAACCGTGCAACCTAGCGATCTGTCATAGGGTCACTGTACGTCGGAAAAGTGACAGGTGAGCGTGAGAATCTACAAGTGACTCTTCCGCGTACCCGACCTCTCGAGGTCGTGCCGAGACAGCCGGTGGGGGGTAGAATATGCAGACAAACTAGTTAGGCAGTCTAATGTCTTCGACACGCACTAGTGGAATTTGCGAATCTAAGGCAAAGAAGGCCCTTCTAACTTGGACTGGTGTGATAGATCGATCAGCTGAGGATGACTGCTCGAAGGCTCCAATCAATATCGAGCTCTGGCGTGATTCGATCTATGGGTTGCGGAATACGTGGAAAATGACCTGGGATTGTTTCGTGTATATCTCCTGATAGGGTCATATGGTGGATGATGAATACAATCGATTCTATGGACGATTTTCTGGCCTAGTCCAGAATTCCCTAGCTTCGTTAGCTGCTATATCTAGTAAGGACAGTTGTTCGATGATGATAGGTGGAAGTGGAGTGGACCTGAATACCAAAATACGTAGGCTAGCGTCTATATCGGATTGACCTGTGGACTCATTGGGCTGTGGGATCTGTGGATCACAACCATAGACTCTCGGTTGTTGCGGTCCTGTTATGGTCATACGTGAAATCAAGTTCTAATCCCTAGTATCCAGTAATCGTATGCTTTCTCAGCTTCTATGTTTAGAACCAACAGTTGTGCAATCTTCTCAGAATACCTTACAGGCGTTCTCGCAACCTGGATTCTTAAGCTGGTATCTATATCTACGAGGGTGTCTCCAGCGTCTGGCTGTGGAACTAAAGGATCACACCCGAATGTTTGTTCTCTTTCGAGCCCTTCTACAGTCATGTGGATGTTTTCTAGGGTAATCTGTAGTTTGGCTGACTTGACCAAAACGTATGTGCTTGGTCGTCTTCTATGTTTAATCCTCTTAACTGTGAACTGATCAGTTGTAAATCTGTGGTTGTTTGGAATACTTGTATCCTGAGATTTTGGTCTATGTCAACTATTGCTGTGACTAGGTTTGGTTGAGGCACGATTGGCTCAAATATATATTCCCTGGGCTCTTGAGGTCCCGTGATTGTCATACGAAACAAAATGCAAATCTAACTGTAATGAAACAAATTCTAACTACGTGAAATAAATCTAACTACATATAAATTTTATTCTTATATGAAATATTTAACAATTTTAAGGAAAGAAAACTATTTTAAATGTATCTAGAAATAATAACTAAACAATAATTAAAACAGACAAGATAACCGAGTGTAGTTATTTGCCTGTGCGATTTGGTAGAATTCTAAATAAGTAAAATAGCTCGTCTAATCTATCTGCAAGATTCTCGATCCTACCTCAGAAGTGAGGAGTGAATCATAGTTTCTCAGAAACTATCAATCCCCACAGCTTCCCTGGCAATATCGAGAATAGAATGAAATGAAATAAAGCGATTAACTACTCTATTTGATATGATTCTGACTAGAACTTTGAAATTTAAAACCTGGATTCCGCAGAACAGTGGCGAATCCGATGGTGTGTGTGTGATCTCGTCCCCTCAGTATGGTCTCTTCGTTCTTTCGTGTTCACGTGGATCCAGAAAAGCGTGTGATGCTAGCACCGATAGGAGTAGATTTTGGGATAAGGACAGCTCAGAATGCAGACCGAGAATGCGAGTAGGAGAGGGATAGCGCAAGAGTACAGAGCTTGGCTTATGCGATTCCTAGCGGGATTTTACTGCAAGTCATGCAACATGAAGCGACCAGAACCTGTAACTATCCTATACGAAGAGCAAAACCTGCAACTTTAATGGCTTCCTAAGCTATCCTGTTCCAATGGTTTGGATAAAACAACAACACTGTTTGCACAAGTTGGATATGTGGCTTACCAACAGCTGAATAAAGCTAACCAGGCAAATAATGAATTAAACTAAGAACTCCAAGACACAACGAAAGTAAATCTACAGCAAAGAGAAATTCAGAGGCAAGCTTCTAACTGGATTGGATGAAATGACAGCACTGCCTGCACAAGATGGGTCTGTGGCTTACCAGCAGCAACAGCAATTTAACAAAAGATGCAAGTGAATTCAAGCTATGGCTTCTAAACAAGCTAACTAACTAAAGCACTAAAATGAGGGAATGAGAGCAAAGATCAAACTTCAAAATCCAGCCAAGCTTCAGACCAAAAACTCCAGACCATTTGCATGTGCACAAACCATGCATTTATAGGAATTCAAACATCCAAGAACCAAAACCAAATTGAACTCCTAAACAATAAACAAAGGAAAAACACTATTCCAGGGGACCAAAAACATAAATGCATGCTCAAGTCGGCAAAGAAAAGCTGGTGAAATGTGATATTTCACGCGGGTCGCGTCAAAAGAGCGTTCTGGAAAACGCGCACAGGACCGCCGCTCTGAGCAGGGCGGCGGTTACAGGACCGCCGCCCTGTTCAGGGCGGCGGTTACACTGAAGGCGGCGGTTTTCAAGAGGCCAAGGAAAGAGGGAAAAAAGGGGAAAACAAAGGGCGCGGGGGCTAAGCGGGGCATGCGGGATGTTAACGCATACTCCGAAGGCTTTTCCGGATCCCGAACACCTTGCGAGGAGACCTGTATCATCATTGGGGCACTTATTACACTGTTCCGGCAGTACAGTACCTTACAATTTTGGGTACGTACATATTGCCCCCTCGGAGAAGCGTTTTAGCCATGAAGAGGCGTAAAACGGTGGGTCCGAGTATGGCCGTCCCGAAATGGGGAGTTAGAAGTTATACCTTACACGTCCGTGTGTTGAAATGACGCCATTCCAAAATTCCCGCTACCTGCAAAATGAAAAGAGAACTCAAGTGCAGATAGATACAATAATTTGGAAAATAAACACTAAAATAATAGGGAAAGAGAACGTACCATTTGTGCGGGGATAGAAACTTACCTCCAACAGCGCTCCGAACCTGCGAAAAAGCCATTTTAAAACGAAACAGAATGATATATATATGAAAGTGGGCCCATTTTCCTATTCATTTGTGCGAGTTGATTTGATTGATTTTGAGCTCTGGGACCCACGGTGACGGTTTCTTGCGTGAATAGAGTCAAAACGTCCGGAGCGAGATCGTGATCATGCCTCCACGTGCGGAACGCCACCCCATGAGATCACAGGTCGGTTTTCTTTAATTTTGCATTTTTCCCCCTTCAAATTTGAAATGGCAAATTCTTTGTAATGGGGGGGTTATTTTTGAAAATGTTAGGTTCAAAAGGTCCACCTAGGGGGGGCGCCTACTAGGTAGGCTTTGTTTTTAGTTAAAAAGGTCATTTTTTGCTCATTTTGGGCTTTTTAGGTTTAAAAACCCGCGCGGGTTTTCGGACCACGACCGCCGCCCTGGCCAGGGCGGCGGTTACACGACCACCGCCCTGCCCAGGGCGGCAGTTACGTGACCGCCGCCTTAAAGGCGGCGGTTACAGAACCGCCTCCCTGCTCAGGGCGGCAGTTTTGCACAGAAAGCAAAAGGAGCTTGCTTTAGACATTGCACTTGTATTTTTATCATTTCTATATGTTTTTACGACTCTCTCGGCATTGATTAGATACTAACTTGCTCTGTTTTGTGTGTTTTTGGGTGTATGCAGGCGAGAGAGGAGTACATCAGATGGAGTCGAGAGAGGGAGTGTGATTGGTTTCCCGGGGTATTGGATGCCCTCTCACCAGATGAGGAGGACACATTGCAGAGGGCTGGCATACTGCGTATATCGCGCGTGCCTCATGTCGCACCATCTAGTCACATCCTTTGTGACTTGTTTTCTTATTGGGATGCAGATCGGAACACTTTCCGACTGCCAGGGGTCCGCGGTGAGTGGACGATTACTTTGGAGGATGTTTACCATATCCTGGGGGTCCCGATCATTGGGAGGAGACTCACATTGGAGACAGCAGGGTCCCGAGCACAGATTGCACAGTGGGCAGGTTATATGGGGGATGCAGCTATCTCCACGGGGCTGAAGAAGGGAGTGAGAGTTAGATCCATTCCTTCTTTGCCCATCCCCGTATTTCGACAGGCTATCATGGGGATCCTTGCCTCGAGGCTGATCGGGGACAAGGGAGGGGATACCTTACTATACTGCTGGGCCCCCATCATTGCACAGATAGAGGGGCATGGCCGGATATACGCCTGGGGCACAGATATTCTGGGGACCACCTACCATGACTTATACAGGGTGGTCCGTCTACAGGGACAGTCTTTGAGTCACCCTACTCTAGTTATGAGTTGGGTGTATGAGCGCTTCATTCCCTATGGCAGAGGCATGGAGGTGGCAGATCCTGGGGCTGTGAGGGCAGCCAGATGGTCAGATATGTCGGTGCTTAGAGCACCTCACCAGCCAGTTGCCTCCCTTACTACAGCAGACATGGAGGCCACACCGTACCAGCTTATGGCTGGTATATGGGGAGAGGAGACTCTTACACTGATCTCTTGCTCCACCACAGGGCAGCTTATTGACCGTGTGGGACGGGTGGAGGTACATCCTTTTGGCAGAGTTCCTCAGCAGTTTGGCCTCCCATATGTGGGCATGCTTCCTCCAGTGGCACCAGTTTATAGATCAGTCCACGAGGCTAGAGGGGGGCCTAGAGGCCGTGGTTGGAAAGTGGTCACTCCTGGTATTCCTATTGTAGCCAAGGGGATTGTTCGGGCCAGAGGGAGAGCTGGTGCGCCTCGGGCACCTTTACTTCAGATTACCTGCGGGTCTTGCTCATAGCAGCGATGACCCTATAGATATCGACTCCGATTCTGAGGAGCTTACAGAGGGAGGGTCGGAGGAGCAGACGGATGATAGCGATCCTGAGTGGCATGACACTCAGGATATTTTGCAGGCAGAGAGGGCCGAGCAGAGTGCAGAGAGAGAGACTCTAGTTTCTGAGGAGCCACTCTCTCAGGGCCATGGTGGAGAGGATGAGTCCGTTGCGGGATGTCATGTTGCCCCTACTACAGGAGCAGCCCCTCAGTTGGCAGCGGCATCTGCAGCGGGTGCTGGCCCTAGTGACCCATCTTGGAGGCCCGGTGACCTGAGTAAGTTATCCTTTTATCTTTTCAATGTTTGTTTAATTTAGGATTTGTTTTAATTGCTATCTCTCCTTATGTTTTATCTTGTATCTTTTAGCCTCTTGCCTAGTTTCTAATTCATTTTTCTTCTTTGTTTGCAGAGACTGTTGACAAGTGGCGGGATCTAATCCGCAGGGTATGCACTGATTCCCTGATGATCCCTATGGATAGGACCCGTGCGGAGCTATCTGTAGATGCCGGGGAGCCTTCAGTAGCCGGTAGGCATACCGACGTCTTCGCTCCCGTTTGGCATGTGGCCAAGATGGTGTCGACCCTACGTACAGAGTTGGCAGGCTATAGGACAGACGAGCGTCTTATGAGGAGCCATTCTCGTGGCGAGACCGTGGCTGCCCCTTGAGACCCTGAGCCCTCCGTGCATTCAGAGCGCCGGTGTAGCCGGAGTCCTAGGTGAGGGTGCGCACCCTTCGGAGGGGTCGCGTAGGGGTTGAGAGGCCACTTGGCCCTTGTATATTTTGTATCATGGATTCTTTTGTATATCACGAGCTCTTTGAGTGTTTTGACCATGCCTAGTGCATGATGGCATTGTATACAAACATTGATTATTTATATATATGCATTGATTTTGGATCAAAAGCTTGTCACTCACGTTTTTCCTTTCTATTTCCAACTGCTTTGTGTATACTACGATGTATGTTTTATATGCTTTCTAGAATGTATGCAATGGAGAACAGATGATGCAAATGTTTGCTTTCTTTTTGTGTTTCATGATGCTAATGCATGATATTGTAGATATATTGTGATCTTAAATCTTAGCTTCTGTGAGCAATTTGGATACCTCATGTTTGTTTTGGCAAAGTGATGAAAATAACCAGTATGATGAACAGATTAACTTGCCCCACTCCTAACTCCACGCAACTAGTAAGATGCGAGGGCTCATCACCAAGAGCCAAGAAGGGCGCAAGTTATGAAAAATGGTGAAATGATAGTGATGAAAGACAGACAAAGCTTTGGTGGAACCAAATTGAAAACTACAAGCTTACTCTACTCGAATGACTTCATAGTTTGGGTGCAACTTGCTTTGCGGTTTATCCAGACTTAGACCCGTAGATGGCCACATAGTAGACAAAATCTGGTTTTTAGGATTTTTAACTCTCTTGGAATTTTGAACATCTGATTCATTCGTTTTTGACTCAAAGTTTGAATAGTTTGTTTATGACCTTTTAACGTTTGCATTGTCTGGAGGACCCCCTACACTTTGCCCCATGCTACTAGTAAGAAGCATGGGTTTATCACCGTGGGCAAGGCATAGGTGAGTAAGGGCATTTCCATCCTTTCCCAACCCTACGTCACTAGTAAGAGATGCAAGCTCATCACCGAAGGTTGGTGGGGCAAGGAAATGTGTAAAAATAAATTTTTTTTTGTTTAATCACTTTTTGACTTGTCTTTTTGAGTAAAATGTCAGTATATGCTTGTTTCCAAAGAGATGTGCATATGGGATAGATGTGACACCATGAAGCTTCTAGAACAGACCATAGGCAAGACACCTATCCTAAGAAGAAATCAAAGCGAGAACAAACTTGCAGATCTTGGTATGGTTACCGTTAAGACTTTGTCATGTTTGATTTTATTTGATAAAAGATTCCGAAGATGATTTGATGATATCATGAAAATGGAGAGGTATGATTAAAGAAGTTTATGCCAACAACATCATGAGTTTGCTAATGAATTACTTTGAGAATAGATTCCTTGATCACAATTTGTGTAAGAACAAGTGGACAAAATGATCTAATCTATATGAAGATGCAATGTAGATAGTTATATAAGTAGTGCTAGCTGCTTATGCGTAGAAACGCTTGAGGTGAAGGGAATTGACTGTTTTACCAAACTCCTCACCTTCTAGCGTGCATAAGAGGTATGCACCATTTCCGTAGTCCTTCGTGACTCGGTATGGGCCCAACCATTTGGGCCGGAATTTCCTTCCTTCACCGGTCTTCTTGTCGATCCGACTGTCTAGTCTTAGAACTAGATACCCTTCGTATATATCACGTTCATAAACCTTCTTGTTATACTACCGGCACATTCGGTCAGCATAAGCTCTATGCTGTTGTTCAGCATCTAACCTAGTTTCATCTAGGCTTTCTAATTGGGAAAGACATGCTTCTCTGTAAGTGTCTTCATCCAGAATCCCTTGTAGTGAAATGCGGAGACTGGGTATTTCGACCTCAAGTGGGAGAACTGCTTTTGCCCCAAATACTAGCGAGAAAGGAGTTTCTCCCGTTGGTGTTCTTATTGAGGTTCGGTGGGCCCACAAGGCCGGATATAACTTCAAATGCCAATCTCACTTGTTTTCTTTCACCGTTTTAAGGAGAATGGCTTTCAGTGTTTTGTTTGTTGCTTCAGCCTGTCCGTTAGCTTGGGGATAATACAAGGAAGCCGTATGATGGCTTATTTTAAATTTACCACATAGTTCGCGAACTTCTTCATTTTTTAAAGAAGTTCCATTATCGGAGATAATGATTTGCGGGATACCATATCTGTAAATGATTTGATTCAAAATGAACTTAGCGATCACCGAACCAGGTACGGTAGTAAGAGGCATGGCCTCCACCCATTTGGTAAAATATTCAGTGGTCGTAATTATAAAATTGTGGCCATCTGTAGACGAGGGAGAGAATTTCCCTGTCAAATCCAGGCCCCATGTAGAAAAGGGCCATGGAGTAGCGATTGGTTACAGAGCTTGTGCCGGCATATGAATCTCATGAGGAGAATTCTTGGCACTTATGACACCTGTGTACAAACTCTTTTCCATCATGTTCTAGAGTGGGCTAGAAATAGCCCATTCGATGTATTTTTCGAGCGGTGGCATGGCCACCGAAGTGGCCTCCACATATTCCACTGTGGGATTAATGGAGAATCTTCTTGGATTCTTCTATGTCGATACATCTTAGGAGCATTCCATCGAATGCTTTTCGATAGAGCACTTGCTCTATAATGATGTACTTGGCTACGATAATACGTAACCGCCTTCTTTGTTGCGGTGTAACTCCTTCTGGGTATGTATGGTCTATGATATAGTTAATGATATCAGCGTACCAGGGACACCCAGAGATAGAGGGTCGGGTTTTGATGTAGTATACGCACTCATCTGGAAAGTCTAAATCTACTAAATCACCTCCATCTAATGGGTTATCAGCTAACCAATCCGCAATTATTTGTCCCTTAACTGACTTCTAATTTACAAATGTTAATTCGAATTCTCCCATTAAGGTTATAAAACGTTCGGCCTTTTTAGACAATGACCCTTGTGTGAGGAAAGTTTGTAAGTGGTCCGTTTTTTACCATGACCCTCATTTCTTGATTCAACATATAGTGTCTTAAGCGTTTAGTAGCAAAGACCTTGGCAAGGCATTCTCATTCTACCTATGTATAACGTGTTTCATAGTCAAGTAACATTCGACTAATGAAATAAATCGCATGTTCTCTTTTGTCATCATCCTCTTGGACCAACATATAATCTAATGAGACATTGGTAGCTCGTGAATAGAGAATTAACGAGGGATCTAGCTTAGGTGGCATTAGCGTAGGTGGTGAGAACAGGAAATGCTTAACTGCATCAAAGGCTTCATTACACTCTTTGGTCCAATCAATGCTATAGTCTTTCTTGAGTAAATTGTTGATTGGATGAACGGTGAAGCTCAAGTCTGGGATGAATCTTTGTATTGCACCCAGCTTTCTGAGAAATGACCTGATTCCAGATTCATTCGAAGGTGGGATCATTTCAAGGACAGCCTGAATTTTGGTTGGATCAACATCTATCCCTCGTGATGATATGATGTAACCTAGGAGCTTTCCTCCTGTTACGCCAAAGATGCATTTTTCTAGATTTAGTGTGACTCTGTATTCTATTAGGCATGAAAGAATGATGCGGAGTACTTCTGGAGGGTCACAACTCTTCTTGGCCTTAGCCAACAAGTCATCTACATAGGACTCCATGATTTTATGAATTAAATCATGGAATATATATGTCATAGCCCACTGGTATGTAGCACCAGCATTTTTGAGACTGAATGGCATAACAGCATAGCAATAGGTTCCCCAAGGAGTTATAAATGTAGTTTTAGCTTGATCTTTCTCAGATAGTTTGATTTGATTGTATCCCGAGAATCCATCCATGAGAGACAAAAGCTCAAATCCAGCTGTTACATCAACAATGACATCGATAGATGGTAACGAGAAGTCATCCTTAGGACATGCTTTATTGATGTCTCGGAAATCTATGCAGATGTGTATCTTTCCATTCTTCTTGAGAACGGGAATGATGTTCGATACCCATTGGGAGTAGTCGACTGGCTTGATAAATCCTACTTGGAGGAGTTTTTATTACTTCCTCCTTTACCATGAGAGCTACCTTGGGCTTCATGGGTCTGGATTTTTGTTTAACTGGCTTTGCATCTGATTTAGTGACAAGGTTGTGCACCGCAATGTGGAGTGCAACTCCTGTCATCTCCTTATAATTAAATGCAAACACCTTCTGATGTTCTTTGAGGATCCGAGTGTGTATCTCTACTTCTTCTGGGGTTAAGGATGATCCTAGTTTCAAAATCCTTGGTTCATCTTCTTTCCCGATGTTGACATCGATTGTTTCCTCAATTAAAGAGGCGTTACCCTCTTCAAACTCAGGTGGTGCTGGAGGCAAATCCAAATCATCCCCATTTTCTACTGCGTATATGCTAGGTTCCATTTGTGAGGGGAGATCCATCATGGGATTTCTGAAATAGGAATACGAATGTGGAATCAAGGACAAATCTAGCATATGATAGGAGAGATTGTAGTGTTGCATAGGTGTTTAAGTAATCCAAAGTAGCCATGTCACTATCAAGATGGTCTAGGACGGTAGATTCACTTCCACTTGAAAGGGGATTTGTCATTGTTTTTATCAATGATTCATCACGAATGGACACCATGAAATGAGTATCTTCTAACTCATTTCTTGGAGTAAAACACGATGCTGAAGTTGCTATTGAATCGGCGAGAAGATTTTTCTCTCGCAGGATCGCTTCAATGGATATGAAGTTAAACGCCTTGCTTAAATCTAATACGGCTTCTTTGTAAAGCTGCAAGTGTTCGGCTTTGGTTTCATATACTTCAGAAACCTAGTTTGTCACTAATTGTGAGTCTCCTAAGACTCTGATGTTATCAATACCAATTATTTTGGATAAGGTGAGGCCAAGGAGGAGGGATTCATACTCAGTGCCGTTGTTTGTGCCTTCAAAATTTAGCTTAAAGGAAAATGGTAGGACTTTCTCTTCGGGTGAAGTAAGAATTATACCTGCCCCCGCTCCATAATGACATTTAGCTCTGTCAAAATGGAGAGTCCAATACTTAGTCGGGAGTATAGACGTTGGGGTATCTGCTAAATTTACGCACTCCACTTCTACCATGCAGAGATCCTCTGATGGAAGGGAACCAACACCTAGTGAATATCTTATGCCTATTGAATCAAATGGTAAGAACATTGGTAAATCTTGTTCTATTAACTCAATGATTTTTGCAGTAGTCCCTAATGACACCGTTTCTTTAGCCTTATCTTTGGGGGTTGGGGTTGTTTTGGCTATGCTGATAGTTTCAAGATCCGTTGTAGGTACCAACTTCTCCTCTGGTTTTGGGTCAGTGGGTTTATTAAGTTGGTTTGTTGGAAGTTCAAATTCTGAGTGCACACCTGGTCTTTTCTTTAAGTCAGCTAGGTGTATATCGAAAGGTTTTGGATCGCCTTTGGCTACAAATACCTTTCCTAGATGCAAGAATCTTACTTCTTGGAATAAAGTAGAAGGGATTGCCTTCATTCGGTGTATCCATGGTCGGCCGAGGATCATATTATAATTAGTTTCCCGATCTATAATATAAAACTCAGTCAGGATTGTTTTGGGTCCTAAGGTGACTGGTAGTATTATAGTTCCTATCGAAGTGGCTTTAAGGCTATCATAGCCTCTCAATGTATTTCGAGTGGTGGAACAGTTTGTTTCCCCATATCCTAGTTTTTGGAGGAAAGAGAAGGGGACTATGTTAACTGTGGCCCCATCATCAACCATTGCCCATTTTACGTAGTTATTATAAACCCATACTTGTAAGTGTAAGGCTGGATCACCTCGGCATGCAATCTCAGCATCTGTAGGCATTTTACTTATTTCGAATATAAATTTGACATCCTTGTCCGGCTGCCCCGGAGGGTGGATATCAAAATCTACGTGATTTACTTGTGTTTCAGGAGGTGGAGTGATGTTAATTAGATGACCTAAACCTAATGCTTCTAAAAGAGCAGCTCTGTGAGTAGGAGAGTTCTTTAGTAAATCCAAAAATGAAATGTGTGAGAAGGTTTTTGTTAGGTCATTAATTAAATCATAGGCACCTATGGGTTTTTCTACTATTTGTTGACTCTTATCTATTTCTGGGAGATGACTTGGGCTTGGTTGAGAGAAATACTCTCGTGTTCTTGTTATAGCTTCGATAGGTAGTTCAGCGTCTAGTTCTACCAAACCGACTATCTTGGGTCTCGGTTGATTTCCTAATTGTGGTGCAACTGATGGACTTAGTGAAGTTGAGGCTTCATGACCATTGTTTCCCAGTCATTACACCCTTGTTTGTCCCAGTTGGATTCAGTCCTGTTGCTATCATGATTTGGGAGTGGATCGTTAAAGATTTTGAGGGGAGCATTCTGAGGGGAAACTGCCCCTGTGAGCCTACTTGGTGGTGGTGACACGGGATCTGCCAAAAACAAATTTGTGAAGAACTGTCTTTGTTCTTCTGGAAAACGTTGCATGAATTTGTTGTAGTCATGGCACGTTCTAGTATCGTGACCTCGAATCTTGTGGAAACCACAATATGAATTGGGATTGTAATTCCTGTTTTGTTGGTTTGGTGCATATTGTGGCCTAAAATTCTTATCAAACGGTTACCTATTAGGATTAAAGTTTTGCATTTGTTGTTTCTGGTTTTGGTTTTGATAACCAAATGAGTTTTGGCTTGGCCCTTGTATGGGATTTCATCGTTTGTTGTTGTTGTGGATGGTTAAAATCCACTGTATTGATTGTCGGGGTGAAGTTGTTGTTTTGTTGGTTGTTTGTTTGTGATGGAGTATTGACAAACATTTACCTTCTTGGGCTGGTCGGTTACTCCATACATTGTTACACCCCGATTTTTGTTAAGGATTTTAGGTCCCTGATTGATGTTTATGGTAGTGGGATAATTTGTAGTGTTCTGATTGGGGGTGATCAACCTCCCATTTGCTCCATATGTTTTACGGCCACTATCTATCGCTGCTTGATCTATTCGAAGAGTGCTCTCAAGTACTTCATCATAAGTTTTTAGTGGGAACTTCTGGACTTCTTCCTTTACCTCTCTACTGAGAGAATGAAGGAATAAATTACATAGTTCCATCTAATCCATATTTGGAGCACTTGCCGAGGAATAAAGGACTGTACGCCACCTTTAGATGAAATGGGTGACAGATTCATTGTGTTCTTGTTTGATGTGCAAGAATTCCCTGATTCTTGTTCTTAACAATTTGTTCATGTCGAATGCCTTAATGAACTCTGATACGAGTTGTTTAAATGAATGGATGGAAGCCTCAGGTATTCTATAATACCAATCAAGAGTGATGCCTTCCAAGGTTTTGGGGAATATTTTAGCAACAACCCCATCCCAAGGGAGTAGTTCGCGTATGGCCGTAGCGTAAGCCTTGATATGCGCGTTTGGATCTCCCTCACCTTTGTACTTGGGTAAATCGGGAAGAGGTCTTGGAAGCATGACACTTCGTATGGTGAAGTCTAAGGGCTCTTTCAAATATTCTGAATAAGTCCCTATCGCATAGGTTTCGACCATTGATGGTGGTTGCTGAGGGAGTGGTGGTGGGATGGGTTGTTGATACGGCGTAGCGTATGCGTTGGCAGGGGCATAGGGAAGTCCCTGTGTTTGAGAGAACATGCCGAGAGAGGAGAACATATCTCCTTGTGGTGATTTGGAGTACATGTTTAAGTATGACGGGGTATTGTCTAGTAATGGATTGTTTGATACTAGACCGGGAAGAATGGTGTTAGAGATGATGGGCCTTGTTGGCGTTTGTTGTGGATACTGAGGAGGCATGCCTAACGTGCCTACTCCTGTGAGGAGATCTACTTGGCGAGGGTGGTATGGAGGATTGAAATTTCCTGCTTGCATGAACTAAGAATTTTGACTTGCTTGAGCAAGTTCTAACCCTCTCACTTTTTCTACTAACGTTGAAATGACTTCATTTGGTGAAGTCACGGTGCTTTGCCTTAGCGGCATTTGTTGTATACCCTGGTGTTGTATAGGCATGTGATATCCTACTATGAACTGATCGCTATCTTGCCAAGTTTCTCAGAGAGTATTTCCTATATGTAGTGGCATAGAGGTATTTTCTTGAAAAGAGACCTCGGGTTGTATTTGTAAACCTCCTATAGGTGGGTAGATACTCGGGAGCATTGTTCACTCCTAGGATAACGTATTGACTGTTCATCATCTAAGACCAGGTATGGGTCTGATTTTCTACTAATTTGTGGTCTAAACAATACCTGAGGAGATGATCCAGATTATCCAGTGAACGTCATATTGTTCGAGCCTGAAGGTGGCTCTGTTTGTTGCGTTCGAGGGGTTTGATCTAACTCCTTAGCTTGAAAAGATGAATTATATCTGATTCTTGGAGTTTGTGTTGACAACTGATTAGTTGAGTAGTTGTCCCCCCATACCGAGAGTGAGGGTGATGATCACCTATTTTGCTGGGTGTAGTATGCCTCAAGACCCAAGAGGGGTCTGCCATATGCATCGAATCCTGACATATTCGGGGGGTATATGAATACCCACAGAATAATGGGAAGGAGCGAAGGTGATTTGTGAAGGACTAAAGAAGAGGAGAAGATGAAAAGTAAACTAAACTTGGAAGAACATGTGATACTATGAATCTGAATTAGAAAGTAGGAAGTTTATGTCAGCTTCACTAATTTTGTTTGTTTCACGTCGGGTTCACGAATTTTGTACGCCGGAAAAGTGACAAGCGAGCATGGGAATCTACAAGTAACTCTTCCACGTACCCGACCTCCCAAGGTCATGCCGAGATAGCCGGTGGGGATGGAATATGCGTGGGATGCAAATGAACTAGTTGGGCAGTCTAATGTCTTCGACACACACTAATGGAATTTGCGAATCTAAGGCAAAGAAGGCCCTTCTAACTTGGACTGGTGTGATAGATCAATCAGCAAGGATGACTGCTCGAAGGCTCCAATCAATATCGAGTTCTGGCGTGATTCGATCTATGGGTTGTGGAATACGTGGAAAATGACCTGGGATAGTTTTGTGTATATCTCCAGATAAGGTCATATGGTGGATAATGAATACAATTGACTCTACGGATGATTCTCTGGCCTAGTCCAGAATTCTCTAGCTTTGTTAGCCGCTATATCTAGTAAGGATAGTTGTTCGATGATGATGGGTGGAAGTGGAGTGGACTAGAATACTAGTGTGTGTAGGCCAGTGTCTATATCTGATTGACTTATGGATTCGTTAGGCTGTGGGATTTGTGGATCACAACCGTAGATTCTTGGTTGTTGCGGTCCTGCTATGGTCATGCACGAAATCAAGTCCTAATCCCTAGTATCCAGTAATCGTATGCTTTCTCAAATTTTACGTTTACACTCAATAACTGTGTGATTTTCTCGAAATATTTCACAGGCATTCGTGCAACCTGGATTCTTAAACTAGTATCTATGTCTGTGAGAGTGTCTCCTGCATTTGACTATGGGACCAAAGGATCACAACCAAAGGTTTGTTCTCTCTCGAACCCTTCTACAGTCATGTGAATGTTTGCCTAGGGTAATCTGTAGTTCGGTTGATTTGACCAAAACGTGTGTGCTTGGTCGTCTTCTATATTTAATCCTCTCAACTGAGAGCTAATCAGTCGTAAATCTGTTGTTGTTTGGAAGACTTGTATTATAAGATTCTGGTCTATGTCAACTATTGCTGTGACGAGGTTGGGTTGAGGCACGATTGGCTCAAATACATATTCTCTGGGTTCCCGGGGTCCCGTGATTGTCATACAAAACAAAATATAAATTTAACTGTAGTAAAGAAAATTCTAACTATGTGAAATAAATCTAAAACATATATAACTTCTATTTCTCTATGAGACTTTCTAAGAATTTAAGAAAAGAAGCTATTTAAACGTATCTAGAAATAACAACTAAATAACAATTTAAAACAAACAAGATAACCGAGTGTAGTTATTTTCCTGTGTAATTTGTAGATTTATTCTAAACAAATAAAATAGCTTATCTAATCTATCTGCAAGATTCTCGATCCTACCTCAGAAGTGAGGAGTGAATCATAGTTTCTCAGAAACTATCAATCCTCACAGCTTCCCTAGCAATATCAAGAATAGAATTTACTGAAATGAAGCAATTATCTACTCTATTTGATATGATTCTAACTAGAACTTTGAAAGCTAGAACCTAGATTCCGCAGAACAGTGGCGAATCCGATGGTGTGTGTCTTGTCCCCTCAGTCTCTCGTTCTTTCATGTTCACGTGGATCCAGAAAAGCGTGTAATGCTAGCATCAACAGAAGTAGATATTGGGACAAAGGAAGCTCAGAATGCAGACCGAATATAATGCGAGTAGGAGAGGGATAGCGCAAGAGTACAGAGCTTGGCTTATGCAATTCCTAGTGGGATTTACTGTGAGTCATGCAACATAAAGTGTCTAGAACCTGAAACTATCCTGTTTGAAGAGAAAAACCTACAACTTTAATGGCTTCCTAAGCTATTCTACTCCAATGGATTGGATAAAACAACAACACTGTTTGCACAAGCTAGATATGTGGCTTACCAACAGCTAAACAATGCTAACTAAGCATGCAAAGAATTAAAATTATGGCTCTAAACAGTATAAAGGACTGAACTGTGAAAATCAGAGCATGAAAATGAATGAGGGGCCGAACCTTTTCTTGTGCACAAACCATTTACTTATAGCTTTTCATCCACCCAAAGATCAAAACCAAACTGAACTCTAAAACATTAAACAATGGCCAAACGCTATTCCAGGGGACCAAAAACATAAATGCAAGCCTAAGTTGGCAAGGAAAGCTAGTGAAAACATTGATTTTTACGTGAGTCACGTTAAAACACTTTTTGGAAAATGTGTAAAGGACCGCCGCTCTAAGCAAGGTGGTAGTTACAGAACCGCTGCCCTGATCAGGGTGGTGGTCATGAGACCGCCGCCCATGCACGGTGGCGGTTTCGTCACTGAAGAGCAAAAAGGCCAAGAAAAGAGAGGAAAAAGGAAAAAAAAAAGGATGCGTGGGCTAAGCGGGGCATGCGGGATTTTAACGCACACTCGGAGAGATTTTCCGGATCCTGAACACCTTGCGAGGAGACCTGTATCATCATTGGGGCACTTGTTGCACTATCCCTGTAGTACAATACCTTATAATTTTGGGTACGTACAGGGTCCTGTAATGGAGCATTCTTATTCATATCTGGGCTCTCCACTCTCTATAATGATGTCTTTCTAGATCTTTCAATTGCATGGAATATTCCTTTCTTGACCACCAAATTGCCAAGCTCACACCTTATCCACTCCGCATGCCTAGTCGGGTCACACTTTTCTCGTGTGCTCCCTGGGATGCTGAATATGGCTAAGTCCTACAACCCTTTTCTTTGTGACACCTTCCACGTGCACCATGGGTTCTACTAAACCCTTCTAAAACCCTTGTCACGTGTGCCTTTACCCCATGTGCCCTTCTTCATATTGGTTCTACGCACCCATGTACCTTCTTGTACTTAGCCAATATTTTAAGGCCCAACATCACCCCACACTAAGCTTGTTATCCATCCTTGGGAACACCTTTTCTTCAAAGAATAAAGAATGGTGGGACTCAAAAAATTTGGAATAAAGAATGAAGGAATGAATAATGAGGAATGAATGAATTAAATAATGGGGGGAATGAAGAAGAATTTGTTTATTGTCATGAAGGAGTGGGAAATCCTTCCTTATATCCCCCTCAAGCTTCTCCCAGGCATCTACCTCACTTTGCGCTTACTGACAGAGGTCACCTACTAGGGAACTTACCTCCTCAAAACTTAGTCTCATCCCCTTTGGTGCTCATCGTATCAGAAATAACTTCCATATTTTTTTTCCAAAATCATCAAGCTTATCCATCCTTCGAGTGATCTTTGGGTATAATTCCTTCAACTGGTTTTTGATCAAGCCCCGCAAGGTATCGATGGCTTCTGATTTCTTCTCCACCTTGGCTAAGATCTTATCCCACTCTACTTTGTTCCCCTTATTCTTCTCCTGAAACTCCTTGAGCTTTGCATCATGTGTAGAAACTAAAATTCTTGCTACCCTATCTCTATTAGCACAATTATCATAAGAAACTTCAACAATTTATGTGGTGGCCTTTACATCAGCAAGGATTTTGTCTATACCAGCGATGATCTCTACAACCTTTAGCTTAATCCTCTTTTTCATGGTGTGCACAACAGTGCCTCCTGTGTAGATTCTAAGGATGAGTTTCTACCTTTCCATTGTGAGGATGTGATTCAAATCCTCCATGAACTGACAAGGTTGATTCATACTTTTGCTAGGGCGGCACTAGGTTGGGATGCTTTAAGAAAATAGCATCTGTAATCATCTCAATTTTATTATATACTTCATGCACCCTTGCATTTTCCTCTTTCGATTCATGCCTTAATTTGTGCTAATTAGTCGCTTCTTGCTTCAGGTCCTTTCTCTTCTTGAGGATCTCTTCCTTCCCTTCTCCAATTCCCCTTCTAATAATTTCACCCTGTCATTCCTCCCAAAAATTTGGCCTTAAACCTCAACTGAAACCTTATGTTGAGTGCATTACAGACTTTCTCATCTGAAAAATATTGAGCATTCACTAAGGGGTTTATTCCTTTTTCCTCTGGCATCTTCATTAGTACCCCTTGGCTTACTTCAAACTCAGGCTCATCAATATGGGACTCAACATTCCCAAAATAGCATCTTCCTGGTCCATGGGTACGCACCTTCTTCCTCAAATGAAGACATGGCCAGGATTGTTCTATTGGCATGGTGCTCTGGAAGCATGTGCATGTAACACCTTACTTTGATCATTGATTTAACCCATTCCTTGTTTGTGTGCCAACCACACCCTTTCCTCCTATATGGCATGCCCTTGGGAAAGCTTACTGCTAGGTTGGGGTCTGTGACACTCATATGTTGTCATACTCCTTTCCAATGCTCTCCTCTTCTATTTCCTTGAGTACTTTTTTCCATGCGATCCACTCCACCTCTTGATTCCACTAACTTTTTGATAATTCCTGTCACTTCTCTCTCTATGGCCTCTTCTACTTGCTCCTTGGTGAGGCTTGGGGTCCTCTGATCTTTCGTTTTCACCTCTTCACTCACCCCTCTGCCTTGAGCATCCCTTCTTCCTCTTCACCATCCTTCTCTTCATTTCCTTCTTCTTTTGAATTGTGTATATCATACATGGGATGATTATGAACTTCTTCATCCTCATCATCATCCTTTTCACCCCTATAGGCCTCCAAGCCCTCCATTTCCTCTGATTCTTACTTCCTCTACCACCTTTTGTCTTCTTCATAACTGGTTATTCAGTATAGGAGACTCTTCCTTCTCTTCTTCAGTAGGATACTTCTTTCTTGGTGATTCTTCTTGTGTAGGAGGATCCTACTTTCTCCAAAACTTATTCTTCTGGGGTCTTCTCCCTAACTAGGGACTTCTTCATGCACACATAAGTGCTTGGCTTAGCATTTGTTTCCAGTGCGCCCACAGTTTGTGTTGTTATTACACTTGGTGCCTTCTTCTCTTACACTTATTCTCTCTCCCTCTTCTTTGGCACATCCTTCTTCCTCCATGTGGGGTCTTATCAGGAATGGAGACATCATTTTCCATAGGTAAGAACCCTTATCAAATTTTGTCCTGATGCACAAGTATACTCTCGTTGCGGTCCTTCCGGCAATTGGAAATGTCAATGGCTTCATCATATGTACTTTTTGGGAGACATACTTCTCCACATATGCATGCTTCTTTGGGTATACGATCTTTCTATGTAGCTCACGGTTGTCTTGGTCTACTTTTCTTAGGTCGAACCTTATCCTTTTTTCCTCCTTGAAATGGTTGACCCTTGCCTAGAAATACTGGCAGTGAAAGAGAACAAAAATTCACACCATGGAATCTTAGTCCCATCCCTTAGAGTGGAATCTTCAATGTAGAAATGTTGATATACAACAAAACTCAACCTCTTCATCTACAAGCATGGAAGTTTTCTTAGGTATCCTCCACTCTGCCTCTCGAATGTGTCCATAATTTCACTTGTACCATTTCTCTAAGTGCACCTTTTGGGTAGCGGTCATCATGGTATCGCAAGTATACTTCTCAAATATTTTCATGGGCGAAAGGGATCTTCATCTGCAGATACTACCAATATGAACTTCTCTGGCCCATCGGGCACTCCAATCTCTAAGAACACAATGGTGAGGAGAATATTATCAAACATTATCTTATCCCCTTCCTTCACGCTGCTAATGATTTCATTTGCAATAAAGGAAGAAAAGTTGTAGATGGCCATTCCCTTTTGAAATCTTTCCAGCATTCATTCAACCATGCCTTGTTTACTTGTGTCCACCTTTCTTGACCATTCAACTTGGTAACTAAAGCATGCAGCCATCCTCATTACAGGGTCAGGGATATCCATGCGGTATCAAAGTAGTGCGTGAACCCCTTCTTGTATTAAGACCTTCCACAGTATGGCTTCCTTATCAAGTAAGTCATCCTCTATGGATTCCCCTTCACAAAAGACATGCCAATAAATTTTGATATGAGTTGAGGGTTATGCACATTTTGTGGCCTGTAAAATAGAAGTGGTCTTCATGCATGTGTGAACCATCAACCACTGGTATAACCGCTCAGACTTTCCAAAATAGGGAAACTCATATAGTTACATAAATACATGGCTTACACAACTTCACCTTCACCTCATCGTTGTAGATAGGAATTCCTTTTGGTGTCCTCATATAATTAGTTGGAAGAACCAGTTCCAATGCCATATTCTTCTCTATGGTACTCGTGTAATGATTGTCACTCACTCATGGTCATCTTCATGATATGTGATACCCATTCATTTTCCCTAGCAGTACTCCATCTGGGTACTACATCTCTGCATACCACTCCTCATTAAAACTAGTGGACAATAGTTTGTTTCCCTTTTCCCTTCTTCTTTAGGTGAAACATTGGTTGCCTTCTTTGGTGCCATTTTTACTTTTCAGGTTATATTTAAACTCTTCTTACTCCCCTTCCTTTCTCTACTAAATCCATGGACTCCAACTTGTGAAGAATCCTTCTACTCCCGTGCCCTAGCTATCAGAACCCTAACTGGAAAATCTCTTCCACAAGACAATGTAATCCTATGAAACTCTCTTTCCTACGCCTGTGTACTTATTCCACTATGGTTTACAGATCAACCCTAGTCACGTACTTAAATATCTATGATTATTTCTTTGCATAACTCTCTTTACATGGATTCCCTAGTTCACAAGAGCTCTTCAATATTCATAATAGAAAGGTAAATAATAACGTGCCTGACCTTCATACTTATAGCTTTTTCCCCCTTTCCAGCAATAAATGCTACACCACCTACCAACTGTACTTAGTATTAATGTATGATTTTTCCCATAAATCTAGCCTTAAGAACTTACCCACACGCCCAATCCTACATGAAAAACCTTCTTCAACCTTCTAGCACATAAAAAAATCCTTACTGAATAGAAGAATCTTATGTGCACGCGTCTACAGCACCAAAGGCACTTCTTCTGTCATTTACCTAATTTTTTCCCTTGCTTACCTCATGTTGTTGTTGTGCTTCTTATCCTTTGTACATGGTCTTTGTTAAGCTATCTTGACACCAAAATTTCTTTTCCATTGTTTCCATGCACGTTCCTATCTTTATGCACTTTTTATCCTTCAACTGGGCCATTGTAACACAGCTTCCACCACCAGCTAATCCTTCACTTCACACTACTCCACCCCACACTAAAATCAGATACGCGGTCCTCTAGGCATACACAACCTTTTTAAAAGTAGTAAGTGGTTTACTGACACAAAGGCACAAAACAAAACAAAAAGAAAGGAACAAGAAACTGAGAAAGGGAAACACAAAGAAAGGAAATGCATAAAGGGAAATACTAAGCTACTGGAAGCACTACCTTATTTATAAACACAAGGAAGACTTATTTATAGTAGGGCTTTAACCTACTCACATTGAAATGGCTAGGTAACCTCATCCCATCCAGTGCTTGTAACTAGAAGGAACCTGAATCAAGGATGTACAAGATGATGTAAGGGCCCAACTAATGGACTTTAAACTTCCCAGGATGGTGTAAAAACTTGGAATCATACAAAAGAACCATCTACCCAACTCAAACTACTTATTTCTTATATGACAATCATGCCATGCCTTTTGTCTGGACTTTTCAGTCTTCTAACTCCATCTAGCTAAGTGATCGCATCTTTCATCCAACTACATTAACTTATCAATCCTTTCCTTAACTGCTTCTATCATATAATCCTCCTATGTGTGGTATACACAGTGATGGTAACATGAATTCAAGTGTAAAACATAGCCTCCGCAAACACCAATTGAAACAGTGTGGCCTTGTTTAACCTCTTATAGGTTGTTTTATATGCCCATAGAATGACCGATACCTTTTCATCCCAATATTTTCTTCCAACATCACAAATATTAGTCAGGGTTGTGACTTAGTATCTTGTTAAATGCCTTATCTATGGTTCCATTCCCTTGAGGGTGATAAAGGGTATTCTTGTGATTGGCCACCATAAATTTTGCTAACAGAATCCTAACCATTTCATTTAAGAAATGTGTACCCCTACCACTTGTCAAGCTCAAAGGACATCCATACATGCTGATTATGTTTTCACATAAGAATCTAGTAGTTATCACTGCGAGTGCAATCCTTTGTAAGGTTTTCTTTCTACCATACCTTGTCAAGTAATCAGTACAAGTAATGATATACCATGAACCAGTCCTTCACGTGACTAGTGAAATTGGCCCTAAAAAATTTAATTTCCAATTTCTCAAATGGTTCAATGTTATTGCGATAGGTCATTAAAGGAATTTCATTTATCTCATTTCTTGGTTTTCCAAGGTGTTGACAATGGTCATAGGATTTGTACAAATTCAATACAATCCTGGTAGATACTTTCCCACCAAATCCCCACGAGTAGAATATTTTGCGTGTAGTTGCATTTCCTACATAGTGTCCTCCTATAATACCACCATGTGCTTCCTCCATAATTGCCACATGCTCATGTTCTAATATGCATCAGAGTAGAACCTCATCACGACCTAGCTTGTTATAAATATCCACTAATCAACATGGAGGGCATGGCACATATTGCTAATTGTTTTCTCTCCAAATCCTTCATCCTGTCTGACGCCACACCTATTTTAATAAACACTGCAATATCCTCCAAGTTTGAGGTTGCGTGCTGAAACCTAAACAGTTTTACATCTGGCATGGTAACCTCAATACTTTGCGCGTCCTCTCCCGAGTCAATCCTTGATAAGTGATCAGGTCCTGAATTACTTTTTTCCTGGTTTTACCACTAACTGTGAAAGTCAAATTCTTGAAACAACAGGACCCAACAACATATGCGCCCTTGCAAAACTAGCTTGTTGACAAAATACTTTAGCTGTCATGTGATCTTTGTAGAATATAAAAGGGTATTTCCAATAAGTACTTCCTGAACTTATGCAGTGCATAGATCATTGACAATATCTCATGCTCAGTAGTGGTATAATTTTGTTCTGATGGTGTCAACTTACTACTTGTAAAGAACAATGGGATGATCAACAATTACCTTTCACCATTTGGTTGTGCTAAGTACTTCTGCCAATAGCCATGTCCCTAGAGGCATCAACATGAACATGGAAGGGCTTATCCCAAGAAGGAAAAATGTAAGTATGGGCATAGTGACAAGCTTATCCTTCAAAGTGTCAAATGCCTTCGGCTATTGCACTCTCCCTAATGAAAGGTACTCTTTATCTTTAAGAAATTCTTCCAAGGGTGGAGATCTTTTGCATACCCCTTGATGAACTTCCTGTAGTACCCCGTATGCCCAAGAAATCCATGCACTGCACTTTGGCTTGTAGGTTCTCCTAATCCCAAAATTACTGTAATTTGGTGGGATCTACTAACAAGCCTTCCTTACATATATGATGTCCCAGATGAGGGTTCCAAAAGGGAGTAGCAAAGACACACTTCTTAATGTTGAGGGATATCCTTCAACTGCATCACCTCTCAAACATCAGCCTCAAATTATCACAATGGTCCTTCACTAACCCATATACATATCCAATCATCCAGGTACACTTGAAAAACTTATGGATGAATTCTTGAAATGCTTGTACCATAATGCTATGAGAACACAGTAGGCACATTTTTCAATCCAAAATAGGCATAACAATATATGAAAAACTTCCCCACTCAGTGGAAAAAAATTGTCTTTCTCCTGGTCTTCCTTTGTAATCCTGCCTACTTGGTGATACCCTGAGAACCCATCCATAAACGAATAGATCTTGCACGCCCAGCTACTCCCTCAAGGATTTCTTCTATGAAATGGGGTTGGAAAAGGATCTATGACACATGAAGCATTTAAGTCCCTATAGTCAACATAGATCCTTATCCTCCCATCCTTCTTGATATTAATGACCATGGGGCTAATCCACTATAGATTCTTCAATAGGTTCAATGATGTCTAGAATTGATCATCTTATCAATCTCCTCCTTGACCTTCATGCACAAGTTAGGATTCATCTTATAAGGTCCTCTTCCTAAAAAGATGTGCACCTTTTATTTCAATCTTGATCTCATTCACCTAAAGAATGGGAATGTACTCCCTTTCAACTCATGATAGCCTCATGGAAATAGTCTTGAAATTCACACAAGATCAATGATCTTTGATACTTCTTGTCTCTGACCAATAATCCCCCAATTGATGGCTTCCTTAGGCACATGACTTGACCAATGTTAACCTTCTTTATTTTCATAGGAGCATGGTATGTGTGCACCTTCTCATCTATAAAATCCATTACCTCGCTGCGTAACCCCTGTTAGTGGGGTTAGCACATCGGTTATGCAAAGATTATATATCAATATCTAAGCATACATGCAATAAAAGTATATATTCTACTAAAATAAATATACAAAATAAGAGATATAAATCAACACCAGATTTAACATGGTTCACCTAGTGTGGGGATACATCTACCAAGAAACAAGACAATCTATTATCCAAATACTTTCCACAAGATATATAATGAAGATCTACAATCTTTGCACACCTCTCAAATGTACATGTAATTTATTTCTCTCAAGCTTCCTCTTCTTCTCCAAGAATTCTCTCTCTCACCAAATTTTTTATTCTCACTAATAATCTTGTAACATCATCACTTCTAAACCCTATCTTTGCCATGTGTTGTATAGTCATTTATAAACTTAGCGAACTTAGCCATGCAATTACAATCAATATATGTGGATTTACTACTAAAATTAGATCTAATTTCCAAGAGTTAAATAAAACACTCTCACACAGGTAACCAACACTGGTTAGCCCTAACCAATGTCTATTCCTCCCTTGTCCTGACCGATGTAGGTCATACCATGACCAATGTTGGTCATGTTTGTGTAGGTACCGATTGTTCCGATAACCGATGAAAAGGTTACTTCTATTTTCTAGCAAGTTTCATATTGCATTCTAATCTAGCAGTAATTAAGCTCCATAACTCAACAATCTCCCACTTGGAGATTATTTACTACACCGATACCTATATAACGTCATTGTATTGGGATCCTTCCTTATATTTTTTTCTTCCTTACAAGTCTTAAACTCAAAGACCAACAGAAGTGGAGTGTAATCTCTGAACTTCTCCTTTGTTAATAGCTTCGTTAGCATATTCATGCATGGGCCTAGTTATCATATGAATCTTCTCCAGTTTCAACTTCCGATCCTCCAATACCTCCCATATGAAGTGATACCTCAACTTTGAATGTGTTTATATTTCTATAATGAAGCACTGAGTTATTTACCAAATGAATTGCACTCTGACTGTCATTGAATCAATTTACAATCTTATCTTTCTCCTTTCCCAAATCTTCCATAAATATGCTCATACATATCATCTCATTTACTAGCCTCTTGTAGCTGCAAAATACTTTGCTTCTTGTAGTAGACAAAGCCACCACCTTCCAAGCAATCTTGGAAATCCAGCTAATTTCAGCATTCCACCTACTGTGAAAATATATCCAGTAGTGCTCCTTCTACTATCCATATGATCTAGCCATATCCGAATCAACATAGCCACAATAAAATGCCTAATATTTGAATCTCCATAGCATAAACTACATGATAGATGTCCCTCTCAAGTACCTGAGAATCCATTGGACCACTTTCCAATGCTTTTTACCTGGATTCAAGCCATAAATCTATTCACAACTCCCACTTCCTATGTAATGTCTAGTCATGTACAAACCATAAACACACATGAGACTTCCAACTAACTGAAGCATATGGTAACTCGTGTCATGTATTTGAACTCATCATGTGATGAAGGACACTGGTATATTTTCTCAATTTGAAGTGTCCTGTCCATAGGTGTACTTACAAGGTTTTAATCTTACATCTTAAACCTTTCCAACACTTGTATTGATATAATCCTCCTAAGACAAAACATAATTTCTTATTCTTCCTATCTTTATGTATTTACATGCCAAGGATTCTTTTTGCAATTCCTAAATCCTTCATAGCTCTTATGTGTGAGCCTAGCTTTCTCTTAAGCTCACCAATGTCCTACATATGTAGATCACTCTAATAAGCATATCATCCACATACATTAACAAAATAATATATCTCCCATTTTTAAGCTTCTTGAAATAAACACAATGGTCATGATTCACATTTCAAGTAACCATGCTCATGCATAAAACTATCCAACCTCATGTACTTGTAAGCCTTGTATGCTTACTTGAGCCCATCATAGGCTCTTTTTCAACTCTACACACTAGTTTCTCCTTACCCTTGACTTTGATACCCAAACGGCATGTTGCATATAAATCTCTTCATCTAATCACCATGAAGGAAATTCATCTTCACATATAGTTTACTCTAAATGTAAATCATTCTACTGCAACTAAACTCAACACAATACGACCATAGAATTCATTTTAACAATCAGGAGAAAATATTCCACTGGAAATGATCAATACCTACTTTATGTGTAAATCCCTTTACTACAAACCTTGCCTTATACCTTTTATGTACACCCTCTTCTTCCTTAATTCTTGGTAATCCTCACTTATTCCTATTATCTCCATGATCTGTTACCTTCATTACATTTTCCTTCTTACTCCTTAAATCCACTTCTATTCGCACTAGGATTGGCGCATCTCATCATCTCAATGGCTTCATGGATCTTGATCAATCAATCTACATTCTGTGGTGTCGTGAGTATAGGAATCTTCAAATCTCTATAGTACAGGGACACCTATCAGTCTATAATCACACTCTTTAAATAGAGGTGTAATCATGCACATCATGGTTCAGGTGACATACCTTTCACAACTTCTCAGTAGGAGTTTGCGCGCATCGGAGGCTGAATTACATGGGAAATTATCCTTGAGTATGTCCTATCCACCTCATTACATATGCACCATATTCCACTATGTGTCTCATGTAACTGACATTGGCAGAAAGCTTCTAACCAATGCTATTTTGGATCCTCTGGCTAATAGATTTCAGTGCTGTCTAAGAAATGGTCTCACTCCAGGGGTTAATCGAACACTTGGGGTAATTGCCTTAGCATGCAGGGCTTCAATCTAAATGCACTTGCGCGGATCCTACATATATCTTATGAACTGAAAATGTGCTCTTATGAAATGAAGATCAGCAATCCTCTAATGAACCATGATCGTGGTCAATGCTTCAGGCTAGGGATGAATATCATAAGACAACTTAGAGCACGCATGTGCTCTATAAACCACACTCGCACTTTGCATACTCACGCTCACGATTTCAGCTAGACCCTGTTTGATATAATTGAGTGCATTTATGCTCTATTGCTTAAACTCTAGAATGTGAAAATATGATAGAAATGCATAACACAAAGCATCATAATCAACGCAATCACGGTCTACAAACCGTGGGCCATCACGGGTTCTTGTACCAAATCATGCACATCTGACCCTTGTAGCATACTAGAAAATCTAACTAGCTTTTCCTAAACTAAAGCTATGGAAGGTCATTATGATGTGTAAAAGGTCAAAAAACCTCAAATTTGCTCTTCCAAAGACTTGAACCATGCTAAAAAACTAAAACCATTTCACAAAAATGGTGCCATCTCGTAGGGGAGACTGTTAGCTTCATAGAAATATTGATTTTAAAGTGAATAGAATAAGATAAATATCATTTTATAATTTTTTACTAACAATAGGTCTTTAAGACATTTTTTCCCGTGAATGTTCATGTCTACGTTTAAGACTGTAACTTTTGTTTCGCTTATCAAAATGTGATAAAACTTATACCATCCCAAGCATGGACAAATTCTATACACTGGTTAAAAAAAATAATTTATTTCAAATTTTTTTTGATATAGTTATGGCGGGCAAACGGAAAGCGTCTCCGTTTTCTAAATATTTTCAGACCACTTTCACGGAAAAAATCATTAAAAAAAAATATTGCTCTAAAAAAATACAAAATAAAATCCATTTCCAAGATAGACAACTACATCTAACATTTCACCAAAGGAAAAAAAAAATAACAAAGATTTGGTCATCCAAAATGCGGGCAAACGGACTACAATCTTATAAGTTTTTTCAAAAAAAAAAAACTAAGTCATATAATTTTAAGTGTTTAATATAGCTAAACTTGTCTATTTTTTTCCTAAAAAATTAGTATTTTAGAAACTAGATTCCAAATGCTATGATTCATATTTATATAATTTTTTCTAATTTTGAGTGCGCTGTATATCCCACTAATAATCCCTACAAGTTGAGATTTTATTGTTTTTTGCAATATGACATTCACCAGATGACCCTATATTTGTCCATCAACTTCCTGCACTTACCCTATGCGCACAGGTGGATTTTATAATCCTTTGGTAGAATCTTAAATCTCAAAGTTCATTTTAATTCATCAAACTTCTCAACCGGTTCATCCTTGGGTACCAAAATTTGATCCTCTTGCTACATTCTCTTTTCATTTCATTCAAAATCATGACTCCTAATAATTTTAGAATTCTCTAAATCCCAAAAATGGAAACCAAAATCACCAGATCCATAACCAATGAAAGTACATCTCTTGGATTTTAAACTTTTTTCTATTTTCCTTATCAACATGCACAAAAGCTTCTGAACCAAAAACTTTAAGAAAAGAAAGATCTACCTCTTTTCTCAGTCCAATTTCCTCTGGTATTCCTCCATCTAGTGAACTTGAAGGCCCACAGTTAATTAAATAAACCGATTGTATCAACTACTTTTTCTGCAAAACTGCTAAGGGCAATCCAATAATGTATCCTCATACTTCTAGCATGTTCCATGATTTCCTGATCATTCTTTCTGACAACACCATTCTCTTGTGGTGTTCTTGGAACCATTCTTTCTCTACATATTTCATTCACTAAACAATAATCATTGAAAGCCTTGCTACAATATTCACCACCATTATCAGATCTAAGGCACTTTAACTTAGAATTTGATTCATTCTCAACAAGGGATTTCCATCTTTTAAAAGTCTCAAAAACATCAGATTTATGTTTAATACAATAAACCCATACCTTTCTTGTAGCATCATCAATGAAAGTAACATAATACTAGGATCCTCCATGAGAAGCTACCTGAGTTGGTCCCCACACATCTAAGTGACAAGCTCCAATTTCTTCTCCTTCTTAGTTGCCCCAACTTTGAGAAATCTCACTCTCTTTTGCTTTCCAAAGACACAATGCTCACAAAAATCAAGATCTAAATATTTCAAATCTGATAACTTACCCTTAGCCTTTAAGATCTACATTCCTTTTTGACTCATATGGCCCAACCGGTTATGCCACATGCATGCATCTGAATCTGAAGTAGATAATCCTAGAAAAAGGAATCAATAACACAAGTAGATAAATATAATGTTCCTACCTTCTTACCTCTTACCACAACAAAAGCACCCTTGGTGACTTTCCAAGAGTCTACTATGAAAGTAACCATGCAACCAGATTCACCTAGTTGCCCTACAGAAATAAGATTCCTACTGAGGCTTGGCACATGCCTCACATCTTTCAATACCCATGTATTTCCATTCTGTAATTTTAGATGAACTTCCCCTTTACCAGTAATACTACAAGGTTCATCATCACCCAAATAAACATGCCCAAAAATTTCCCTAGACATAATTTTTGAAATAACCCTTATTAGGGGTTGCATGGAAAGAAACTTCTGAATCTAAAACCCATGATTCAATTCTATTATCTAAAGAAATAATAAGAGCATCTTGCATTACCTCTGATACATGCAATATTTGCTTCTTTACCTTTATCTGGTTGTTGGTTCTCTTTATCCTTTGACCAACAATATTTCTTTGCATGTCCTTTCTTTCCACATTTCCAACAAGTAATTCCCTTACTTCTGGATTTAGATCTGGTATCCCTTGACTTTGATTTCCCATTACTCTTACTCTTGGATCTCTCCTTCTGTCCTACCCCTCTCTTTCTACATTCAAAGCATTTCCAGATGATGATTCCTCTGTACTCTTCCTGCGAATTTATTCATTCAAGATTATACTAACCACATCATCAAACTTCAAAATATTATTAGCAGATGTTGTATTACTAACAACCATTACCAAGTTATCCCAACTATCAGGAAAAGAAACATAAGAACTCCCCATAAGTGCTTTTACTTCATCATCAAATGGTATATCAACTATTTTAACTAATTTACAATAGATCAGAAATCATTCAAATGACTAGAAGTAGATCCACCTTCATGCATCTTAGAACTAAATAGTTTCTTCATCAAATAAACTTTATTTGAAGCACTAGGTTTTTCATATAAATTAGCAAGAGATTTCATTAACTCTACCGTAGAAGCCACTTCTGTAATATTGGAAGCCACGGATGCTGTCAGGCTCAATCTTATAGATCCCAAAGCCTTTCTATCAAGAATATTCCATTCTTCATCATTCATCTTCATAGGTATAGACTTATCATCCAACGGTAAGATACAAATCTCTTTGATACAAATAATCCTCAATCTGCATCTTCCATAATTGATAATTTCAGCTGTCAAACTTCTCTACCTTGTATTTGTTTTCTTCTGCCATTGTTGTAGCTCCCACTCAATTAGAAAACCCTCTGTGAGTAAATTTGTGCTCAACACACAAAACCCTCAAACAAAGCTCTGATACTAGTTGTTGGGGTTAGCACACCGGCTATATAGATAATATATCATATCTAAGCATACATGCAATAAAAGTGGATATTCTACCAGAAGAAATATACAAAACAAGAGATATAAATCAACACCAGATTTAATGTGGTTCACTCAGTGTGGGCTACATCCACCAAGAAACAAGTCAATATATTATCCAAAGCTTTCAGAAGATATACAATGAATATTTACAATCTTCCACACCTCTCAGATGTACAGTACTTTCTTTCCTCAAGCTTCTTTTTCTTCATCCCAAGAATTTTCTCTCTCACAATTTTTTAGAAGTTCTTTTAATTCTTGTTAATCATCCTTACTTTTAAACCCTAGCTTTCTATGCTTATATAGTCATTACAAACTTAGGGCACTTAGACATGCAATTACAATCAATATATCTACTTTAATACTAAAAATAGATCTAATTCCTGAGAGTTAAATAAAACACTCCTCGCACAAGTAACCGATGTCGGTTATTTCTAATTGATGTCGGTCCTTCCTTTCTTAACCGATGTTTCCTTCCTGACCGATGTCAGTCTTGGGTAACCGATGTTGGTTACCCCTTCACCGACTGATGGTTACTGAATGTTTTCAGCAAGTTTCCATAAAGCATGCTAAACTGTGTAAGTAATTGAGCTCCACAACTCAATAAATGTAATACCTTCTTAGTTTTCATAGGCTTATGGTACATGTGTTCCTTCTAATTTGCATCTATCTAAGACCATCATGCAACCCTTTGTATGCTCAACATCTAGATTCTCATCACTTCTTTATCAGTCAATTACAAGACCATCTTTGGTGGCCTTTTCTATGTTATAGGCATGTGTGCCCAAGTTTTTCTACATCAGTCTCTTCTTCTTTAAAGCTTCGCCTCTAGGTCTACGTAGCTCACCTAGTAACTCCAAAGAATAAGTTCCTCAGCCTTTGCACTATCTCCCATATTCAAGTGCTTCATAACTTGTACACGCTTCATTCACTGATGTGAGCCAGTGGAAAACTAGTAAATGAGTCATTGAATCATTTATATGTTAGTTCATTCTAGTTCCATGTTTCTCTTATTCAACTTGGCATAGACATATCATTCTATACACGCATTGCCTCACAAGGTATAGTAGAATTGTTCAACATCACAAGATTTGATAAAAATGAAGGTGGTAAGAACATAGATCGGCCAGTTAGTCTATCCAGAGTCTCTACACATAATATGAACATGGTGTTGAACATCTTTCCCATGAAGCATCTCACATATCTTAGTAGGTGCTATCTGGCACTGCAGAGAATTAATCACAAACTAAGGCAATTCTCACCTCTCGCCACTCCAGATTTGAATATTATTCCCTGTGAACCATCCACTAACAGGAATCATTGTCTTCCTGTACAGAGTATAAAACTTGAGCATTTCCTTCTTTTGCCACTTGATATAACCAATTAAATTTCCATTGCATGTATGAACATCTTAGGATTTCCTTCACCAGTATACCTCGGTACCTAGTGCATACTTCCCAATCTACCTGCATAACAAGGATGCAAGCTTTCTTATGTGCGTAACTGCAAATCTCACCTTGCAGTCCAACCATTTCATTTCATACTTCCATGTCATTCCCAGTTGTCTAGATGTATGGTGCACTTGTAGTAGCAATCAAGGATGAACTAACTATGCATCATCCCATTGGAGAACAAACCTTTCTTTGATGGCTCAAGAACTTAAGATCTCTAATCCATATTGCGCATCATAAATTATGTTCAAAACTTTTGGTCTTCACTTAATGGTTCTACATAAGGTATAAATTTTTGTCTATCGCCAAAGGAATGATGGCTTGCATCTTCCTTTGTTCTCAAAACTTATATATCCTTTAATCTAAAGTGTAGGAAGAGTGTTGTTTGCATAGCACCTAAGGGCATCCAAGCAATGCTAGAAAACTATATGCCTTGGTCAGCGTCTAATACCTTCAAAGTCCCCAGATAACTTGGCTCCTTGTATAGTAATAGTGGCATCCTTCAAATCTACTCTAATGGGCATGGCTTTAGTCCTATTTTCCATAAAAATCACATTTGAAGATGGTTCATAATGGTGGACTCCCCATCTAAATCCATGCATCTACTTGAGTTATTACATTCACTTTTGCACCTATGTCAATCAAAATGTTGGGTCTCAAAATCCATCCATCAACAACAGCATTCAGAGTGATCTCCTTGTCATAATTCAGACTATGAGGAGGCAGGTTAGCATGCAAAATTTTTCTTTTGCACTCAACTCCAGCGCGTGGATCTTTTCCCCTTAACCATTTCCCTAACAAAGGAATGATATTTTCTTGTTGAAACATCTTACAAACCTCCTTTAGATCATCAACATCTTTCTAATGAATCTCAATTGTTTTCTTCTACTCTAAATTCCATGATGATTATTCTTTACAACATTGTATCTCACCCTATAAATTCCTAATCACCTCCATGGTTTCTTGGTAAACTTCCTTTTGATGAGTAGGATCTGTGGTCTAGTAGCACATATGGTATAGTTCAGCTGTAGACCCTGAAATACCTTCTCTCTTCCTTCTACAAAAGTTAGGCAGTCACTGGTTACTACTCCCCCTTCGGAAGGTCCTTCACTGGAACTAATAGCATATGCATTTACACATATGCAAATGACATGCAACAGTGTGGGAACAAAGTCCCTCCTCAATGAAGGTGAGGATTCCTTTATTGAATCCTGGAGCACTAATCTATATTTACATCTCCATACATTTGAAAATTGTATGTGGGGGGTGTTTTGGACAACTTCTCATGGAAAGAAAAGTGACCCATGACCAAATTAGATGGAATGGAATGAACTAAAAGTCATATGCAAGAGTTAGGTAAAAACAGAGGTAATCCAACCCATCTCTTTGAATCAGGAAATATGAATAACTTGTTCACAAATAAAATGGAGTTTGAGTTAGCCAAACAAGAACGTGTAAACTAGGGAACACACATGAGCAAGTAGATAATCAGAGCTTGATCACTGTGAACTAGAACAACTGATTAATGAATGTTGACAATAAGACTCAAAGATAATATTTGCAAGGACATAAGATTCAAACACCTAACATATAATGAACATCAAGAACATCAAATGTTACAAGTGACAATGAATTGGACACAAAGTTTGTATGGTTCACTCGGATCCACCTTTATTGTTTTGCACAAAAGAACAAAAATATTGTCCTCCTGAACCACCAAAGGCATGTACATTTAAAAGTATTTGGAGAAGTCTGGAATGAAATTCACCCTCTGGACAAATTGAGGCCCTCACTGACATGTTTGATAACCCAAAAGTTGGTTACAAAGTAGACTCTCCTTTCCCTTCGTTGATCCACTAAAATAAGGCACTTAAGTGACCTTTGAATTTTTCATGGTTACCTGGCTTAATACACAAGTGGAAAACTAGGAGAAATAACTTCAAAATATCCATAGTTTATTCGAAAACAAATAACAAAACCTATTTAAAGATCCTACAATAATAACCAGTGACCTTATCCATTGAAATGGGTAGAGCCTATCTCAAACAGCTATCAGAAATGGACTCTCTGGATCAATTTGTCAGACCCCTCCTTAGACACAATATGGCCCAGGAGCTTTCCTTTATGACCGCTAGGAACAAACACTTTTATGGATCTTAGAGACACGTATGAATCTCCTGCATATTTGAAAGGATCGTAAACCTTCCCAAAGTTTCAAACAGGTGACTTGTTGCATCTTCTGGAGGTTCACTATAGTGATGTCATCAAAGAATAGCCTCACAACTATACCTACAATTCAACCCCCCGAATTCTACATGTGGCATAGCCATTTAAATTAAATATTTTGGATTGAGCATTCTCAAATAAGTTCTTTAACTTGATGCACCACTCCTATTAAAAATCAATGAGAAATTGTTGGCGGTGAGTGTACATGTCATTTTAAACATTTGATGAAAATTGTTCTTCCACCATAATTTTATGAACACCTTTGATTATGCATCATTTACGAGGTTACAAGGAATCTCAGCCATGAATTCCTGAATCAAGGAGAGTGAAGTGAAGTGCTTCATGACACATGCTTTCATAATGGATAATAAAATCCTTGAGAAGCATCTTTTCTTGATTCCTGAGATGCAATACACCAAAGATTAACGCTGTCATACTCGAGTGTATCAAATTTGAGAAAATGAACTCAATATCTAAAAGCTGAGTAAGATTTCATACCTTTGGGAGTCATCTCCTGTAGCATCAGGAAATATCTCATCCAAATTTGATATAGTAGAAACAAAAGTTTCTTTGAACCATTGAAGAATTGGATCAAGATACTTCATTGATCATCTTCATGAAGCTTAACCACAATCTTGATCGATCGCCTGGCCTAAAACGTTAGAATCTCTGAAAGCCAAGTTTTAGACAATACATGGCCAATTAAACTTGTTTATTTCCATCTCTGACATATTGAGAGTATCTTCATAAGCATGTCTTTTGTAAGCCCAGCTCATCTAATGTCAAATCTAGTACTGGCTCTGACTTTGGTACCTGCCTCTGGAGTATTTGGGTATTTATTAAATGTTGAACATATTCCAGCCAATTGGAATCTGGTTTGGCCTTAAGGCATGAGAGTTTTGATACTTGTAATTCTCAAATTCTCTCTAGCATCATATCAATTGAATCATCGAGCCATCACCATGTCACTTGTCTAATGTAGAAGAGCATGTCCAAGTCCAAGTCTGGAAACTTCGTAGTCAAGTAGGTGTCCATATTTTCGCGCTCTTTATCAATACCTTGTGGAAGCATGGAAAGGTCAGCAAATTTAGTGGTCCATCATTATCCACCATTATTCAAGAAATCACCTTAGGATTCTTAGGAATGGACATCATTCAATAAGTTTGAAAAGGGCATGCAAAATCAATGTAGCAATTGGCTTAACAACTCTCTTGATGATTCTTTCAATGGTTCCCACTACTATTCCATCTAGTTACACCACTCCTTTTGAAATGGGTTCATACTTGAGATTCAGTTGATCTAGTATCTACTTTGGCATCACTGAGTTGTTTTCCCTTAAGCTAATCATGTAGTTGTGTACTAGGTCATTCTCAATAATCAAGGACACATAAAATGGTAGAGGATTCATATTTCTACTTATTTGACCTTCCTTTTGTTGCATGGTATTGGTGAGGACCTTATCTTGATCCTTGGGTGACTCATTTGAGATGCATCCAAGTTAGTTCTGCATCCTACAAATTCTCGTAATCACCTTGGGTCTATACATGTAATCTATAGTACTAACTCGATCTGGATGCATATGCTAAAAGCCATTCATACAGTTCCACTAGAAAGCAATAGAAAAAGGTTTCATATATAACTCATGTTATAGGTTCCCTTCTACCCATTTGTGTATCAAACTCAAGTCCAGTGTTGAATCTTTGAGCAAACCCATTCTCCATACTCTTGAACCATGCTTCAACACTTTCAAAGGTCAAGTGTTTTGTCATCAATGTAACTGAGATGTAGCCATTTCTCACAACAACTTTGAAAATAAGTCCCAACAACGGAACCAATATGTATTCATTTTTATGCCCTTAGAACAACAATCAAATCCCATGGGTTTCGGCCTATTACCTATTGGGAAGTGGGCACTCACCTGAGGCATGCGTGGGTGTCAAGACCCTCCTTTATGTGAGTCTTGTGATAATACATTGCTATAGACATAAACTTAGATGCAAAGGGTAAAATAACCATGCATTAATTTTGAGAGGTTAAGATGATCTATTTATATCATTATACTTATCTTAATAACAAGAGAAACATCATACAAATAATATATTTGATCCATACTATAAATTAAATGCACTAGGTTTTACACCCATGAAAAATACATATTTAGAACATAACCATATATTTAATATTGATCCTAGTTCAACAACCATATTACATTCAGCAAGGCCATTACAAACCAATATATTAATGTAGATAAGATTCATGCATCAGAAGTCCTAACTATGCTTCCCATATTACAACGAATTTATCACATCCCTATCCCTATAGGCAAGCTATCACTCCTATAGTCCTCTAAATGAGAACCTCAAGTCTGTGGAACCTCCTAGTATTTCTAAGGAGATTCACCCTTCTATTTTCTCTAATCACGCTCTCTTCCTTTATAGCATCTCCTTATTTTACCTAAGCATCTCTATATATAGTTGTATTGCCCACCACCATACCTTTCGGAAGGAGCAGATCATTCGCCAAGTGTCAAGGTGTTCCTCTAATGGAGCATGATTATTCCCATCTAGGCTCTCCACTCTCTGTAATGATGTCTTTCTAGATCCTTCCATCACATGGAATATTCCTTTCTTGAACACCAAGTTGCCAAGCTAACACCTTATCCACTCTGCATGCCTAGTTGGATCATGTTGTTCTCATGTGCTCCCTGAAACGTGAAATATGGCTATGTCCTACAACCCTTTATTTTTCCTTGTGTACATGCCATGGGTTCTACTAAAACCTTCTAAAAACCTTTATTGTGTGCCTTTACCCCACATGTCATTCTTCATATTGGTCTCACATGCCCATGCATCTTCTTGTACTTATCCAATATTATGAGGCCCAACACTTCCATATGGGCACAAAATGGAGGGTTTCTAGCACTTTGGTCTCCCTTTTGTGTTGAGCGAGGAGAAAAATTCACAATATAATCATTAGCACTATGTAACTGTAAGTTAGAAGAACCTTTTACAGATCATTATGGTGATTTATTTTTTTATAGTAGTAGGACATCAAAACACCCATTACATGGTGCACTCTTGAAAAATTATGCATATGACAAGTGCAAGGAATACAAGCAAAAAAATGAGGGTTCTTATACAACTAATATTGTAAGAAGATGTTCAAGTTCATTTAGAAAAAAAACCACCAACTCTCTACTTGCAACTAGTAATGTTTTAAGTGACAACAAAAATTAGACATTATTTTTGTTTGCATCCATGCTAATAACTAGAAGGGTTTTCAACACATTATATGTAAGTTTCCTTCCATTGGGTCACACGCATGAGGACATAGATGGGACATTCGATCGATTATCAATAACATTGTGAAAATTGGATACATTCTCTTTGTCATAAATAATGGACACTTACAAAACATGCAAAGAGGATTCACTCAGTACCTTTTCAAGGAATTCTATGATTTTAAGGCCTTTGTGGAACCCCACATACTAGATGGTAACCACAAGATTGTGGGTATCAAAAAACCAAATATGTTTAAATTCTATGTTAAATACAACAAGCCCTTCATAGATTTAAAAGCATAATCATGGAGCTCGACTGGTTTCACTCAATTGAGATCTGGAAAATAGTGGATGAGAAACATTTCTTTCTTGAAGGGGATCCTCCATTGGCACCATTAAAATAACTCAAAGAGATAACATATATGCATAGAGGCATTTAGGCATACATCACACACTGGGAAAAAAGTTCAACAGATGGTGGAGAAGCATATTATGTTCCAAATATTGCATATTGGAAAAATGTTCTATGTGCCCTAGAAAATCTATTTGTCAATTGTAGCATGATAAAGAGATTTTTTTTTGGCCAAAAAAAGGTTAGGATAGCACAATGTATGATCAAATAGTGGGTACACGAAGTCTTGATATGGATAGTTACTATAGTCAAAATTTCCTTTCAAATAAGGATATATATGTTAAGCCTATTTGTGATAGACCTCAAGAGGAATTTAACCAGTAGTGGATGTGAATGTTAGGTAGATGATACTAGTAAGACCAGCTGATGATAATATACCTATATGGATGGGCAAGGCATAACTGAAAATAATACACGATGTTCACAAAAACACTCAAAAGATAAGGGTACACTAGTGGGAACCCACAGGGAAAGTAAATACAGAAAAATAAAGATACCAGGAATGTTTAAAGAAAAAGCATTGCTGGAGAAAATCAAGGGATGCATCAGATATAGATATAAAAAGTGTCATCAGGGCATGGATTCAAGAAAAATATGGAAATTAAATAAAACTAAAATACCAAATCATCATGTCATGAAGTTATCCAACAATACCTTGCACAAATTCAAGCACAATAATTAATACCTCTACGAGGGATCAATGATTATGTAATTTTGAACCTAATTTTTTGGAAGGATGATTTTCTATGGAAATACATTTTCAAATCCATTTCCTCAAAACAGCTTATTTAATGTAATTCTTAACTCTTTGTTGTTCCTCATAATTTACATAATGGAAACGCATAAAAGTAGTTGACTTTATCACATGTAACTTGCATATTTACAATATCACGATCATTTTTATATAGACTTATATAAAAATTATATCAATATATAATATAAAAAAAATATTAAATAAATATAAATATGAAGTTTATCAATAAATACTATTTTGTATTTTTTTAAAGGGAAATATTATAAATTACCATCATCTAAAAACTATTTGACAGGCATAAGTGGCTTTCAAATTTAACCCCTTGGTTGATGTAACTTTGTGGTGCCTAGGCTTATGTAACTTAGCGGTCGCTAGGATTATGTAGCTTAGTGGTGGGTAGGCTTATGAAACTTGTTATCAGTAGGCTGGTGTAACTTTCCATCAACTAGGATTATTTCACCTAGATGATTATACTCATGTGTAAATTTGCGGCCACTACGCTTATGTAAGTTAACAACCTATACGCTTATGTGAGATAGTGGCTACTAGGCTTATGTAAGCTAATGGCCTATATGATTATATAATATAGCAACCGCTAGGATTATCACCCTTTTATATAACTTAGAAGCCTAAAGGAGTATGTAACTTAGTGTCCACAAGGAAAATGTAACTTAGTTTCCACTGGGCAGATGTAACTTTGACCCCACTAGGATTATTTCACCTAACGTTTGCTTTCATCATCTAAGATAACAACCATTATGCTTATTGAAGATAATGGCTGCGACGCTTATGTAAGATAGTAGCTGCTTGGATTATGTGAGGGATTCAAATAATAACAAAATAGAAATCCTAAAATAGTGAAACTAAAATCCAAAAATCAGGATTTACAAATTGGATTACTATAGTGGTGAAATTGGAATCCAATAATAGCACTATTGGAATACAATATTAGCTAAATTAGAATCCAATACTAACGATATTGAAATCCAATAATAGCGATATTGGAATATAGTAATAGTGAAATTAGAACTAAAATTAGTCTAATAATGACAATATTGGAATCTAATATTGCTACTAATGGATGCCAATAGTTGAAATAATGGAATCCAGTATAGAAAAAAATGGAATCCAATACATGCAAAAATGGAGATGGATTTCTTCCAATACTTGAAATACTAGAGTGTAGATTTACTGGAATATGTCATAATTTAGTGAAAGAAGCGTTATTACATCACATCTATTCATTTATATCTCTCATATGATATACCACTCACTGTTGCATACATTCTCTATCTAGTTTACTACTTTGTTAGTCTTTCCAAATAATACTACATTCCAAAGTTCATCAATAGAAAACGTCTATTTCAACAATGCAAATATAGTTTATCACTTTACACATTACAAATCATAATCATCACATAGAATATAATGCACATCAAAAATCAATACAACATCAACATCCATCTATATATATCATAAAAAATAATAAGTTTCAAAATACAATCACTAGGGGAAGGTCCCCATGCCTCAATACATCCTTCTATTAAGGATGTGCAAGGGAAAAGTGAACTAATCTAAGTTCTGAACAAAAAAAATATAAAATCAATTAACAACCTTTTCTCCAAACCTCATTCTTTATTTATACCTCAAATTGATTACATTAGTCTCATACACACATATATAATATCTCTATTCTCTATATCTTATATATTTCTCTTTTGTGGCACACATATCTTATCTCATGAAGGCATACATCTATTGTCTCATGTGGCACACCATATACATTTGATTAAGTAAAATAAATATATTTCCTACAAAATAATCAAAGGACACTTATTTTGGTCATGCCTCTATTCAGCTTCTATCCTTGCTCTGTTTTTATTTTTCTTTGTTCTTGGCTTTGTGTTGGATTCTGTGAATTTGTCCTATGTACCATGAACTTCTTCTGTCTATCACATCTTTCCTCCTTTATCCATGTTTTATATAATCTACAACTTTTATTTTATCCTCGGTTCTTTCTTTCGTCTTGTAGGTTCCCTTTATTCTGTGGATTGTTCCAAAACTTGATGAAGAACCCTAGTAACATCATCCCCTGAATTTAAATGTTGTCTCGTCCTTGAGACAACCAAGTGATGAATAACCCTATTTCTTCACAAAATTTTCACAAAATTATTTATTTGATCTTAATGATACATAGGCATCAACCTCCAGAACTTAGATCTAGCGTAAGGAAAGGTTCCCTCACTCACTCACCTGACTGGATTTATGGGATTGCCACCTTGAGGAAACATATGCATCAACCCCCATAAACTTAGACATTTGGCATAAGGAAAGGTTCCCTCACTTGAATCACCTGAACTGGATTTATGGGACGCCATGGTTTCCCTGCAAATATTCTCCCATTCTTCTTCATGGTGGAGTTTGGGGAATGTATTTTGTAATCTGAGGAGTGATGTTCTTCTCAAACTTGTACCACAACTCTAAATGGATATTAATCTATTGTATCCATTCCTAAAGATGTGAATTTTCTTGGATCAAGGGAAGTATATCTTAAGGGGGTGGTTTTGCATGTATTTGACTAAACCTTTGTTGTGCATTTGTGAACTCTTGTTGCATTCTTATTAGTGCCCTATCTATGGTGGTGTTGCATTCTTTCATGTCTGTGATATTTTCTATCCACTTCTGTTGCTTGGTTTGATATTTTTCTATGAGTTCCACAAGTTTTCTTCACTGAGTTCCATCCTTGTCTTTACTGATATCATATTTTGTAGACTCTAGATGAAACTATTGTTCTAGTTTGTCTAGTTCTTATTTTTATTGTTGTGTTATTGTGGGCCATCCTATTGTGTATGCATAGTATGTATGGCATTGTTGAGCTTTGTCTCTAGTTTATTGAAAGTGGCTTGTATCTCCTTCCTTTGTTTTTGATTTTCTAAAGACTTGTGGTTGTAGAATTTATTCCTTATATTCTTTAATGGATTCCTCTTGAACCTCTTCTTATCTTGTTCTTGGCTTGTAGTATTTTCCCTTATCATTTCTTTGAAAACCTGTTCTATTGCCATTTCTATTTTTAGAATGGAATCAATTCTAATGTGTGGTTTTCCTTTCTGAATAGATGAGAGTATCCTATTCATTGATTCTTCCATGTCTACACATCTTTGCATCTAGTCCTATTTTGTACTTTGATTTAATAATTGACTGCATGCGGTCTTCTGAAGGGGTGAGAGTTTATTCAAGTGTACCATGAATCCTTATGATGTTTTCTCTACCACCCCTTATTGCAACTGAATGGATTGATCTTTCTTTTGTTGTTGGAGAACTTGTTTGATTTTTGTCAATGGATCCCTCTAGGGGGCCTATACAGTTACTATGTAGTATCATTGCTTTGGATGGTTGATGGTGATTTGGATTGTTTTGAATTTCTCATTTTTTTCTATTTTTTTTATCTCTTTTCTAACTCTTGTCTTTCTTCTTCCTCTTTTTTCTTTTTTCTTTTCCTTTTTTCTTTGTTTCTTCTTTTTTGTTTGTTCTTTCTTCTTTTCTTGTTCTTATTTTTTTTTTACCCTCTTTTCTTCTTCTTCTTTCTTTCTTTCTCTTTTTGTCTCTTCTTATCTCTTTTCTTTATTTCTCTCTTCTATCTTCTTTCTTCTTATTTGTCTTTCTGTTCTTTTCTTCTTTCTTTCCTTTTTTCTTCTTCCTCTTTCTTATTTCTTTCTTCTTTCTTCTTCTTCTTCTTCTTTCTTCTTTCTTCTTCTTCTTTCTTATTCTTCTTTCTTTTCTTTTCCATTCTTCATTTTTTTTCTTCCATCTATTTTCTTCTTCTTCTCTTCCATTTATGTTTTTTTCTTCCTCTCTCCTTTTTTTCCTTTTTCTTTCTCTTTTGTTCTTTTCCATTTCCTTCCTCTCCTTTTCCTCCTTTTCTTTCTTTTGTTCTTCTTCCATTTTCTTCTTTTTCTCTTTTCTTTTTCTTCTTCCATTTCTCTTTTCTTGTTCTTTTTTTCTTGATTTCTTTATTCTTCTTCTCTTCTTTTCCTTTTCTTTTCTTCTATTTCCCTTTTCCTTATTTCCTCCTCCTATATTTTCTTCTTCTGTCTTGTCCTCCTCTATTTTTCTATCCTCTTCCTCTTTTTGTTTCCTCGCTTCTACCTCTGTTTTTTTAAATATTTTTTTGCTCTTTTATTTGTTCCTCATTTCTTTCCCTTGGATCTTATTTAGTTTCGTATTATTCTCTAGGTTTTTTCACCTCCTCTCTTTTTTTCTTGTTTTGTTAATGATCCTTGATTAATTCTTCTACCTCCTCTATGTGGTTTTGATCCTTGATGGTCTTTTTCTTCTTTTGTTTTAATTCCCTTCTTTCTTGTTGAAGAGATAATAGTTTGTTTTCCTCCTCTATGTCTACTTGTGTTTGGATTTCTTTTAATAATTCATGGGGGAGGAGGTGAATTATATCTCTTACTAAAAAAACAAACTTTTTCATGTAATAAATGATAGCTTCTACTATAGCCACTTGTTTTGTTCCCGTGCTTACTTCATACTGTTGTGCCACTTGGGAAACACCACCTTTACTTAAACATATCTTGTAGTATCCATAAGAAAGTTTAGATAATGTTGTTTCTTCCCAAGGTTCAGCTTCTCCTGAAAATTGTGGTTGATTCCTCCTGTGGTATGTTGGTGGTGAAGATGGGGGAGAGGGAGTGTATTCTTCTTCTGATTCAAAGATTTGTACTACTTCCTGTGATTCTTCTTCTTCTTCCTCACTGACTTGTGTTTCTTTCATTATTTTATTTGAGGCCATTGCCTTTTGGTGTTTTGTAGCTGGGGCCAAAGAAATTTCCCCTTTATTTTTCCTTCTTTTTTATGTTCTGGGTCCTTCTCTGCTTGGTTCTTCTTTTCTTGTTTCTGACTTTTCCATATTGTTCTGGATACTTGTTCCTGTATTCTTCCCAAGTTTCTTCAATTATTTCATTAATATTTGATGAAACTAGTTTTCTAGGGTCCACAAGAAGATTTATTATTGCTTGTATAAATGTGGCCACCAATTCATTTGAGGCTTCGTAGGGTAGTGGTGGTATATGTGAAGTACATGGAATAAAGGGTTCATGAGAAAGGTATAATCTATGTCTAGCAATGAAGATGACTTCATTTTTGTATCTTGCCACTAATTTGTTCAGATACCCTAGCTTTGTTTGCTACTAGCTGCCTAATGTCATTTTTCCACCCTATCAAGGATGTAATTTGGATAACCCCATCCAATTTGTTCATATGTTCCCAAATTTATTTGGAAATGGGTGTATCTAGACCACCATTCAACAAGTTATGATCTAGTTGGGAGGGTTTTAGTGAAATACATGGCCAAACATAATAAAATACCCATAACAAAAGGTATGTTTTCCTTCCTTGATTTTCCTAGTGTTCTCATGAAATTTAGAGGCCAATAGATCACATAGATTGTATTCCAAGTGTGAATTTACCATATCTAGGGAAATTTGGGCACTAAGTCCATGAGCTCCATCTTCACGATTTGTATGATAAATTTTTAGACAAATGGCCTTGGTGGCATACCTGAGGGTATGATTTTTGATATCTATAATGTGTACTCCTCTTTAGGTCTTGGTTACTCCCATCGCACACAATGTGTCTTTCATGGGGGTTTTCTCATTTGTAATGGCTAAACATTCTGTCGCCAATAATCATGTAACCCTAGCAATGACTTCCATGTTAATTTGATATGGCTGATCTAGATATAGCATTTGGTTATGTATTCAGCTAAGGAGAACCCTAATTACATTATCAACATTGATGAAATAAGGGATATGGTGTCCATGCATCTATCTTCATCTCACCTATGAATTTTGTAGTCTTTTTAAATTTTAGTTCTTTGGTAGTAGGGTTCTCTTGAATTAGCATTTATCTATCCAATTCTAACTTCATGTGATCATATTTTACAATATGGGAATGGATGTACTTTTGAAGGTTACGTGTATGTGAAAATTTGAATGGAATGTGAGAAAATTCCCCCATTGGATCATGCTTAGTGATTTGATGGAGTGTTTTTGGAACTTAGGTTGTGGAAGATCTTCTTGTGCAAGAACAATTGGAGGTATCCATCTTTCATGATTCTCCTTTTGTGCCCTAGTTTGTTTCTTTTCATGATTTTGTTGGTTATTTCTTTTTTTTACTTTTCTCTTTGTGTATTAATTCCCTTATGGGTCGATGCTTTTATATATTTTAATGTTCACCTACCACATTTATTATTCTTTTGGTGGGAAGCTATGTTGGCATTTCCATTGTGTTTTGTTAGTTCATGGGATTTCTTTGTTATGTTGCGCAACTTCACCTTTTGTCCCATTCTTTCTTCTTTATTTTTCATGATTTTTTTCATACTTTCTTGCATGTTTTCCACTGGGTTTTCCCTTGTTTCCATATTTTTCTTTGTTTTGTGTGGTTCTCCTTGTCTCCATGGCTTTTTTATTATGTTATGTATATTTCTTCATGTACGGGTATTCTTCCTCTGGATTTTTCTTCATTACTACGGGTATTTTCCTCTACAAATTTTTATTTGATATGCATGGGTATTCTTCCTCCATGGATTTTTATTTTTTATTACATGGGTATTCTTCCTCCATGGATTTTTCTTTTATTATTAAGTATTCTTCCTCATGCCTTTTTCTTATGATTTTTTCTACTTCCTTGTTTTTATTAGAGTAAGGATTCCCTTACAAGTTTTCATCCTACTCCTCATCCTATCCATCGAATTTTCAATTTTCAGATAGACCAGATTTTATTTTATCCTTTTTAATTATGATATTTTTGAGCCTTGCTCCATTAACAGAGCCTGATAGTTCTTTAAGTTGTAAAGTTTGAAGTTTTGTTACTCCTAAGGATAATATGTCCTTAATGATATAAGGTCCTAACCATCGAACTTTAAGTTTTCCATGATGCTTCCATTTGCTATCATATAATAGTACCTGGTCTCCTATGTCAAATTCCTTCCTTTTTATATGGTGGTCATGCCATGCTTTTTGTCTCCTTTTCTCTCGAGTTTGATTATATGCTGCTATAAATATTTTTTCATCCAATTTCTCTAATTTAACGAGTCTTTCATGTACTGAAGATTCTTCATTCAATCTTAATGTCACTTCCACTCTTAAATTTGGAAGGATGAATTCTATGGGAACCGTGGGCTTCAAGTCCATATACCAATTGAAATGGGGAATATTTGGTCATCCTTTTATAGGTAGTGTGGTAAGCCCATAGTGTTGCCGGTAGTTTTAGGTCCCAATATGGTTTTTAAAGTGAACATATTTTTGTGAGTACCTTATCTAAGACCTTGTTGAATGCTTCAACTATTCCCATTCACTTGTGGATGATATGGTGTACTGTGATTATGATTTATCAAAAAGTGTCCTAACAATTCCTTAATAGTGGCATTCACAAAATGTTTTCCTTGATCACTTGTAATGCTTAGGGGACATCCAAACCTAGTAATGATGTGTTCATAGATAAATCTTGTTGTTGTCTTGGTAGTGAAATATTTTGGTTGGAATGGATTCTTCCCATCTTGTTAGATATTTTGTCCCTATAATGATGAATCTAGCCTGAGAATGCTTTTGTGGCGGGTTTAATAGGTCCAATTAAATCTATGGCCCATTTCTCAAATGGGGCTAGGGCTAGGACTGGTCTTAAAGGCATCTCATTTCTCACATTTGGCTTACCCACCCACTTGCATATGTCATACGACCTTGCATATGCTTATGTGCATCCTTGAATAGTGTAGGCCACCATAGTCCTTCCATCATTACTTTCCTAGTTGTTTTTTCTCCTCCATTGTGTCCACCGGCTATGCCTTCATGAGCTTCTACTAATATGTTATTTCATTCATGTTCTAGGGAAACCCTTCTAAGAACATCATCTTGTCCTTTCTTGTATAATTATCCTTGAATTAAGGTGAAAGGGAAAATCCTGAACTTAGTTAAGTTCTTTTTTGTTGCTTTGTATATTCACTAGGAGAATTCTCTTGTAGCCAGTAGTTGTGTTATGTCATCAAATTATTTTCAGATGGCCTCAAATTCTAAATAGATGTGCTCTAAGGAAGCCATCATCAATAGGTCCTTCATCTTCCCCTATTTCTATTCTTGATAGATAATCTATGTCCATTGTTCAACTTACCCATTTTACAGTATAGTAAAGTCAAACTCTTGAAACAACATTAACCAGCGACTATTCTACCTTGTAGTACCAACCTATTTAGTAAATATTTTAGTGGTTCGTGGTCTATGTGTAAAACACAAATGATTAAGCCAAAAGATAATGTCTATATTTTGTAGGGCATATACCATGATCAATGCCTCTCTTTCTGTAATAGAGTAATTTCTTTCATACTTTAGGCTAATTTCATGGCTTGCAAAGGCTATTGATGATCCATTTTCTCTCTTGGTTATGTCAAAACTGACACCAATGTTAATTCATGATGCATCTACATGTACATGGAAAGGAAATTTATAATTTGGAAATATTAAGATTGGTGTATGTAATATTTTATCCTTAAAGACCTTAAAAGCATCTGCACATGGTTTAGTCCATTATATTTGTTTTTTCATTTATTTCTTTAATAGTTATTCCAAAGGTGCACTAATATCAACATAGTTTCTTATGAATTTTCTATGATAGCCTGTACAACCCAAAATTTTCCTCACATTTTTGTGTCTTGGGAGGTGGTAAGTTTATAATAAATGAAGTTTTGACTAGATCGATTAGTAAGCCTTCTTTGCAAATCACATGACCCAAAAATGTACCAAAGGGGGTCAAAAATATACATTTCTTCAAGTTTAGGGATATCTACAGTGCTCTTACATCTTGGAACATGAGTCTCAATACTTGGATATTATTCTTCAATAGTCCACACACGGTCACATCATCTAGATACACCTCCAAGAAATCGTGGATAATTATTCAAATGTGTTGATCATTATTCTATTTAATACAATTGGTGTACTCTTTAATCTAAAAGGTGTGACAGTGTACATGAAAGATCCCCATTCTGTAACAAATGTTATTTTAGGTTGATCTTCTAGGCCTATCATGACTTGATGGTAACTAGATAACCCATCAGTGAAGGAATAGACCTCTCTTCCTACTACATTTTCTAGAACCTCTTCTATGAATGGAGTAGGAAATGGGTCATGCACACAGTCTTTATTGAGCTCTCTATAATCCACACATATTTAAATTTCCCATGTTTTATTGTTCTAGATGACCATATGACTTATCCAATCTGAGACTTTGATAGGTTTGATGATGCTTGCATTCATTATTTTGTCTATATTTGTTTTTACTTTAACCTGTAGATTTGGGTTCAATCAATAAGGCCTCTTCTTTAATGGTTTCATTCCATCCTTGATTTGAATTTTTATGGTTCCAAATTCATATTTTATACCCAAAAACTCCTTAAAATATTTGGGGAATATATCCTGAAATTCTTGAAGAATTTCTCCTACTTTGGCCATTTCTTCCTCTAACCAGGAGTCTCCTATCTTAGCAAACTTCTCATCTCCATTTATGCCAATATTTTCATTCCTTATCTTCTGAGGATGATAATAATATTTTTCCTCTTTTACTTTGGTCTCTACTACTTCTCTTTCTCCTTTTATTGTCTTATTATCTCAAGTTTTTAGGTTTTTCATCTCTTTCTTGTTTCTCTACTATAAAATAGTAAACCATCTCTGAAATTTTATTTGGATGTTCTTGCTTTTGGGGTTCTTTAGGTTTTAAACTATTTTGTGAATCTTAGTCTGTGGTTCTTCTAAATTTAAGAATAAAAATGTCCTTATCTTTTGTAATTCCCAAAGGATATTAAGATCTGCATGTCACAAAAGTTAAAGGTATGGCAAAAATATTTCACAATCTAGTCCCAACTTCTTGTTTCTCTTCTTATTTCTTGATGCATGTACCATGATCAAGGTAGGGATCCTAATGTCCATATGAATAACTGAGTCCATACCATAGAAGAATTTTCACCACATATTTGTAAATGTCTTTCACATGTTTGAATGTGTCTTTGTGGGCCTCCTTTGACCTTGTGTACTCAGGTATGGCCACATAATAACCTTCACTTTCCAAATATCTTGTTTTTAGTAATGTGGTTAAAGAATTCCAATGAGAGATATTAGTTTTATGCATTACCCACCATCTTGAAGCATTGATTGTCAAGGTATCATCTAAGGATTTCATTCTCGATTTCTCATTTGGGAAGATTCTCTCCATTTGTTCCAAATAGCCTTCTAAGTCTCCAAACCCTGAATATTTTGGTAGAGTTTGGTGGGATGCCCGTGACTTAATCTATATAATCATTTGATTGGTTTGTCCTCTGGTTCTTTGCATTGGTGGAATAATATACATCTTTTTCTTTGAATTTTTCTCATGCAGGCTAAGAAAATGTCATTTGGGATCCGCAGAATCAAGGTTATCATCATCTAAGGTGATTACGTGGGGTGGCACTCTTCTTGGGTAATGCAAATTATTTATTCTTTATTCTTTGAAAAACCATGTATCCATGCCTCAACAATGTTGTCAAAAATTTCATTCGTAGATTCATTTTTGACTGAGATTTCTCCTTCATAATTTGGTTCAAATTCTCTATCTATTTGGAAAATCCGTTTAGAGCATATACCCCTTGTATATCATCAAAATATTCATCTTTAGTATCATGTAAACTTCTTCAGACCATGTGGCACTCATTCCTACATGTAATGGTATGTGGAAAAAAATTCCATCTGATTGTAATGTGACTTCTCTTCTTCTAAATTTAATGTGTCATTGTAATCAACGAACCATTCTAAGGCTAGAATGAAATTGTATGTGGGTTTTAAAGGAACATTCTATACAACTTCAAAATTGACCATCTTTTTAATTCCCATGAAATTGAATTCTACATTCTTCAGTGCCCTTATAGGTTGTTTTGATGAACCATCTATGTAATCTAATGTAATATCTAGAAAGTTCTAAGGGAGGTCTACCTAAGCTTCTCCCAGGTCATTTTAGGACATCATGTTTACATCCACATTGAGATCTAGAAGTACTTTGGTAATAATAGTATTGAATATGTTGGACAATCCGGTTAAAAATATGTCCCTTGTATATCATCGAAGTAATCTTGTATCATGCCATACTTCTTTAGACCATGTGGCACTTTCATGCATGAACAGTATTTGGAAAAAAAATCCCATTTTTCTTGTGACTAATTCTTCATCTAAATTTAACATTCAATCCTTTTCTAAGGATAGAATAGAAATGTATTGGGTTATCTTCTTACAATTTCAAAATTGACCATCTATTTATTAAAAATTAACTTCTATGTTTTCAATGCCCTTATAGGTTACAAGGAACCATCTATTAATTAATGATGGTTCCAAGGGAGGTTACTTTATCCCATATTTGAGACATCATAATTTCAGTCTTCCATATAAAACTTGGTAATAGTTCTTTTTTGTTTCTTCTAAGTATATGGCGGATTGTTCCTTCTTGACTACTACCTTAATTTTCTCCACTTCTCCTCTATCATGAAGGTCCTTTCTGATTTCCTTAAAAAATTCCATTCTTCACTACTTTGAGGAATCTTCCTTTTTGACGTAGGTATCTTCCATAAAGCAATTATCTTCTTCTTTCTAGGTGTAGTTTCTCCATTTTCATCATGGGTCTATGATTTCCTTAAATTCCCAATTTCTAGTTGTTATTGTAGCTCTATATTTCTTATTTCCAAGTTCTTGTTCCTATACTTGATTTAGAATATTTTCTTTTGAAATAGTTTTCTTTGGAACTCTTCCTTTTTCTTTTATTTTCTCTAGTTTACTTCTTGAGCTAGATTCTTTATCCCCTTGTCTTCTCCTATCTCTTCATCATCCCATTTTATCTTGGTAATGTGTTGGACATTTTTCTAGGTGTCTCTTCCTAATGCTTCTATTTTTGTACTTCCATTTCTATAAAATTGATACAACTTTGGGACAACTAAATGATTCATGTCCTCATTCATGTTAGAAACCATAAGGTTCAGGCTCATGTACAATTTCTAGTCTAAATTTCCATCTTTTCCACATTTGTAATAGTACATGGGTCTTTTATCTTGGTTGTCCAGCCCCTGAATTTTTTTGGTTATCTCTTCCTTAGTATCTCGTGATACCCTTGATATCCTCTTCCTCCATAATTATTATATCCACCTCTAAATAATCCTATATAACCTCCCTTATATCCTTTGTGGTATCCTCCACCATTGTATCCTTGATAGTTGGGATTTATTTATTACATTGGTAACACATCCAAAGTGAGGTTTTCCTCCTTGATGATTTTGATATTATGGAGTAGTAATTGTTGGATGTGAGGGTGGTGGGTTAAGTGTTGGTGCTAGTTGTTGCTATGACAGTGGGGGGTAGGCCACGTGTTTTTCATAGCTACCATAACACTGTAGGTATTATACTCCTTTAATTCTTCAAGTGCATCTACTAAAGGGTAGGTATGGTGGTAATGATTATAAGATCCAAAAGTTTTGTAATACATTAATTGGCTGGTATGTGGAGCTAAATTCTAATAAAGGGAAAGTATCTTGAGTATGTTGATCCCATAACCTGTAAATTCCACACCAAGTTATTTTTTTGTGGTATGGTATTGGAGGAATCTTTTTGTGATGAGTGTTGTCTGACATCCACAACTCTCTTTGCGTTCTCTAAGTAAGGACAGTTTGTTTTACTTGTCCCTCTACACAACACACTGTACACCAAATTTTAGGTCTAATTTTATTTCTTGGTGGTGAGCTATTTCTGAGATCCTCTTTTCTCTAAATTTCTTGTTGGAGTTTAGTTTGGCTAACTCTAATTGTACTCTTTCCAGTATATATTTTAAGTGAATTATCTCCTTCTCTTTTATAAGGTTGAGCCTCTAACCTAATGGACATATCTATTGCCTCTGAGAGGTTTTGAATTTTGTCCATCCAAAGATGCTCTAATGTAAGGTAAAAATTCTGAAGTAAACCATTCAATCCGTTGCTTTTATATAAGTGGTTCTTCCAATTTTATGGTTACATTTTTAAATATGTGGCTTAATTCTTTGACCGTTTCATCTTCTTTCTAAACAAGTTCTCTCATTTTTCTAATTCCCTCTGAAGGTGCTTTATGAAAGTGAAATTATTGTCTTAAATTCCTTCTCAATTGTATCCCAATATTTAGATCCATGTGTATTTGTTTTCATGTACCAATGTAGGGTGTCCTCTCTCATAGTGACTTATGAAGTCATATAACTTTTTTGTGTCATCTGTAATATTGTTACTCTTCCAATATGAATCCAAGATGAATAAGTTCTCCTCAACATATTTGGTGTCTTTTCCGAATACACAGCTTAATTTTTGGAGCCATGTTTTTAGTTGGTTGGGGATTTAGTTGTGACTAACTAATTGATTGTTTCTTCAAGGATTTTAATTTCTTAGATTGGTTATAATTTTTTATCAAGTTACTCTTCCTCCCTTTGTCTATGGATAATTCAAAATCAAAGTATAAATCTCCTAAAAGTTTTGTTAACTCTCTTACAATTTCTTCTCTCTTCTTACTTTCTTCTTGTAATTTTCGGTATCTTTCCATCAAACTTTCTCCATTTTTTACCTTTCGAATAGGTGTGTTAAGTGGCACATTGAATGAAGACCGATCTAGGGGGGTCATTTCCTTTGGTCTTGTGTGGTGGTTTGGGGATGCATATTTTCTTGATGTCTTTTCATAATCATTTTCTTCAACAAACAAATTTTTACCTTTAACATCTCTTAATCTATAGTTTTCTTATAATCCTTTGTTACTTATTATTTTCTCATTTTATCTTTCTTCTCTTTTTTTCTCTGAACTACTTTCTCCCTCATTCCTTTCTTCTATTATGTTTATCTTTTCTATGAATTCTTCAATTAATTCCTTCATACTGATGACTTCCTATTCTTCTTATCCTTTTTCTTTAATTAATAATGAGACTTCTCTTTCTTCCTCTTCCCAAGTTTCTGACTCCTATTACCTTCTTAAAACCTAGTTATAAGCCACCTACTAACTGCTGTAAATATCTCATTAGGATAGTTTGTCAATGATATCAAATGTTGAATTGGATTTTCTATAGGAATATCTTACCATAGGGTTCATAGGGGTAGAAAAAATGGGTTGGTCTCCACCTAATGCTGAAATTATATCAAGACTCTGTGCATTTTCCTCCATCTTTGGGATAGCCAATTGTTGGCCTCCACTTGAAGTGGGTTTGTCTTTCTTTTCTATTTTCTGAATTTTGTTCAGTTTTTATTTTCTTTCATTTAACTTTTTTTTCCTTTCCTCCCTTCCCAACCTTTTTTTTTCTTTTTCTCTAACTCCTCTGAAGTTATCCTAGATCTCTCTTTTGTCCTCCTCATCATGATCTCTTTTGTTAAAATAATAACTTACCTAATTGTCTTAATCTCTCCTTTGTCAAGTATGTAATTTTTATGATTTTTTTTCTTCATGTTGTCCTAACTAATCAAAATTCATGTCAGTTATGTCTCTCCGATCATCTCCTTTCACGTACGTCATCCCATTGTTCCTATCCCCACAAGGAAATTTTCCATGGTTATAATTAATCCTTTTTCTACCAACAAAACTTTGATTAAAAATGGACCGTTTTTGAGAAATCCACTTCTTTATCCATTTAAAACTTCACCTTTCTTATAATCAAAGTTGGTCCAACCTTGTATAGCCAAAGTAATTATATAAGAATCTAGTCTCAAACTAGTAATCAATTTCTCTAGTCTAGGGTTCGTTCAAGGTTTTCTAAGTATATTTAACTTCTCCTAAGTCCACTCAAAAGGTTTTCTCAAATGTAACCTGTGACCACTCTGTTCTTTTAGCAGGTGCCAATATGTGAGGGCCACAATAAATGTGGGAATTGAGAACAAAATTCCTCTCTGTATTCTCCAAATACTTCTGCCTCAGTTTCTTTATATGATGTTTTTAGTCTCTATGCTTCTCCTTTGAAAAATATATTAATTTGATTCTCCCACCCAATCCTCAATCGATGTTTGTGTTGGTTTTTAATACCCTAGTGGTGAGGATTTTTCTAACATCTAGACTAACAAAAAGGAGCCTAGTCTCAGACACCAAATGTTGACCTTAAGCCTCAACTACAATGTGAGGGTTAAGAAGTTTTCCCTTCTGTTAAGGATGTGAAAGGGAAAAGTAAAATAATCTAATTTGTGAACAGAAAGAATGTAAAATAAATTAACAACCTTTTCTCCAAAATCAATCTTTATTCATATCTCAAATAGATTACATTAGTCTCATACACATGCAAATAATCTGTCTATTCTCTATATCTTATATATTTATCTTTTTTGGCACACATGTCTTATGCCATGATGCATAAATATATTATCTCATGTGGCTCACAATATACACTTGATTAATTACAATCAATACACTTCTGCCTTTCTCTGTTTCTGTTTCTCTCTGATCCATGGATTTGTGTCAAATTTCATAGATTTTCCCTATGTATTATGAATTCTTCTATTTATCATGGCTTTCCTCCTTTATCTTTGGCTTTCTCTAATCCTTGGAATCTTCCTTCATTTGTCTGTAGTTCCTTCCTTTATACTATAGATTGTTTAAAAACTTGATGAATAACCCTCTCAATAGCACTCTGCTCCGCATATCGACCATGTAGCTCCACATATCATGAAAAAATATCAATATCTATGCCTCCTCTTACTATGCCCTATCTCGCTCGCTCTTCCTCAACATGAGCCTCATCGCACTCATACAATAACATGATATATGTGGTTTCTGCTATAACCACTTACTCAAACAAATGGGCATGCTTGCCTGTAATAGAATAAACCCTCTCTAACATAAAACCTCGCACTAGAAAATTTGAGGACACATTGCGAGTCAATGTACATATGGAGGTGTTGAAAATTAGTGACCAATAAGCATCACTTATAATCCCACAACCAACATTAGTTATTACACATATTTACACACATAGATTATATCAAAGAAGACACACTAAATGAATAACATATAAACAATTCTCACTCTTCGTTCTCACCACTACTACATCCTATACCTCAGAGATAGGTTCCTACCACCGTACTCCTCTAACTATCGGCCCACCAGTCACATCTACGTCATCTGGACCATGATGCATTAGTTGTGTCCCACTTTTTTGTAGTTTTTGTACTTTCAGCAAACTATGTCTGACAACCAAAACATGACCAAACACATATAAAATGACCAAACATGCATTTTTAAGAGGCTATAAATACCAAGGTGCAGGGCATCCAGAATTTACCTGATTTTTTAAATTTTTATAGCTATTTATTATTATTTATTTACTAGTCATATTTTAAAATATTTATGGCCACAAAGTGGGACACACTTGTATGCTTTGACCCGCATTAGTTGTTCTCCTATCAGGCATGGCCTCGCACCTACTCGTTTAGCCGGTCTAGTAGATCTAAACCATATATATGGCTCTGGGGGCACATCTCAAGCCATGCAAAACTATCTTGATACTTTTTCATCCTAGAATAACTCTTTCACCCCTAGGAAGTGATCCTCTAACCACATGGTGTGCCAAATGCACCATAGGTCAACACCATCCTCCAACCAACCTCCATAGTCTCTATATGGCCTCCATATAATGGCCCCAAGATCCATCTGATTGACCATCGACTTGTAGGTGGTGGCTTCCATCCTCCTTCTACATATACCCACTTCACTTTACTGCTAATATATTAGTCCTATCCCAATTGGCCCATGGCCCACTCAATGGCTTCAATATCACAATGTGCTCATATGCCAACACATACAAGAATGTAGTAGCTCCTTGTTCACCTCCATAATCGTTCCGAGTGAATATATACAAGTCCCTATACAAATGGGCCAATACACACTGTGCCCATCAATGTCTAGTCATTTTCTCCTCTATCATGTAACAAATATCATACATATTATACAACATCCCAACTCCACCATCCTCCACTACCAACAATAAAGAAAGAAACCCTTTAATAAACTTCCACAATTGTGGAACACTAGATTTCAATAGCACATCGATATAGATATGAGTCTCTTCCTATACTTTTGTTCTTATAAAATACCACCTCGCTACCATCATTTAACTCTAAGCATCCAATATAGTCATCATCTGCACCCTCTCTCCTAAAATAGGTAACTGTAATATCTGATACATATCCTCTAGGGTCACCATCATCTCACCATTAGGCAACCACAATGTACACATATCTACACACCATATATCTCAAAAATAAGTCAACATCATCATATTATGGGGTACTTCCCGTAATCTAGCAATGTGTTGCAAGCTAGCATGGTATCATATATCCCATTTTTCATCTGATAAGCCCAAAATAATCAAAGTATTCAAATGATGGCCTACCTAAAATTATCTCCAGTGTATAACCCTCTGCACAACATAAACAAAAACAAAATTCTCTTATTAGTGCATCATACATATTACAAAAATCAATTATCATACCTTTAAAATGATCAGCATATCATAATTTCACAACATAGTTCCAAAAACCTTCTCTAGGACACTAATACCTAGGAACAGGTCATGGACACCCTAACCCTAAGTCACCAGTGCCTGGAACTGGTTGTTGGTGTCCTAGAGGACAAAAAATTCTCTGTCCACCTCTTTCTAGGTCAAAACACCAAAAATACATTAACATAAATTTTTAAAAACATGAAAAAGGCATATTCAACAATATTTTCAAAAAATAATTATACTTACCAACTCATCGATCATCTGAGAAGCCACAAATGCCACTATTCTCTAGAATCTATTCAAACTCATTTCTCTAACATGTGGCATCCTCACAGCTTGGATCTATAAATTTCACTTAATCTTGATACAAATGAAATTAGCATTCACTTTTCCATATTACTACATATAGTAATTCCTATTTACTATAGTCACTATTCGCACCTACTTCTCTAACTAATACAAGTTACACAGTTTCACTCATATCTTAAGCCTCGTAACTCAATTTATCTCGCCATTTGTGTTATACATATCATAATTACTTTTAGCATCATATGATACAAATTTCAACATCTCATATTCACATATGGCATATGTACTAATTCATTTCTACTCATAATTTGGAAACACCATCTCATACTATTTCACATTCATTGTTATAATGATGTGATACTTATGGCTTTCGGCCCAATGCTCATTTTTCCATGCCTCCCCCTTTTTAGTATAATCAATCAACACTCGACACTCCTAACATATTATTATCAAAATTTTATCCTATCATATTCAAACAAAGGAAAAATCATTCTATACGACATTAAAATACTTTTTTCTACCAAAATTCTACTCCCTCAAATGACCTAATCTAGGGGAAAAGTAAAATTCTCTTTGTGAGTGTTCTACTAAGTACACATTATATCAATCATATATCCTATGTCTCAAATCAAGTCAATCAATCGGTACAATAAGCACATTTACTATCTCTCTCATATAACCTAACTTAGGAGTCACACTACATTACCATAACTTCCAGTTGACCTAAATTAGAAGCCATCTAGAACTATTCAATTAGAACACCCGTTACTATAGGAGTGGTGGAAATTACACGTCATTTCCTTTCATATAATTCTCCTATATGGGCTCTTTAACTGGAACTAAATAAGAAGAAATCAAAACTAATCAAGACTAAAATTGGTCTTTATTCATCTGCAGTAGTTTGAACTTTTGGGGATGTAGTCATGGATGGAGAGTAAAACTAGATGTATCTCCCCAACACACTTCCTCTGATGGCAAGATTCCTAGATCCTCCCATTTACAAAAAAAAATAAGTTTGGAATTGGTCACTTCCTACCTCTTCAATCTACTTTGGCAACAATTTAGAATATCCAAAATCTTTAAATAATTTCAACTATTTCTCCAAGTAATCCTTACGATGGTTTTCTATCTCCACTTACACCACATGGATCAAAATATTGATCCATGGTTCTCCATGATACAAGCTCTTACATTCTATTGGCACTTAACAACATGTCTTCTCTGTATTTTTTACAGTATGTTCCTCACTTCCTTTACACCACTTGAATTTCATTCAAATAGCATAAATGGGTGGAAAATGTAGACACAAAATAATGCACATACTACTATTTTACTATTTCATCAAGTATGTTATTATATGTATGGATATTAAGTGAGAAAAGTATTCACTGGTGACACACTCCCTTGTCCATCCACTTGCTTTCATTGTTTCTATTTATTTTCTCTCTCACATTTTTCATTCATGTACCTAATTTTGGTCATGTCATGGGGATCTCTATCAATCTATATTTCACATCTTTCATCATTTTTCCTAGGACACCAATGCTCATTCTGGACACTAGTACCCTGTCTATTCTAGGTGTTTCTATCCTCTTTGTTCTTATTTACATTTATTTGACATTTTTGGTTGATATTTTTAGTTTTCTTATGCGTATCTTGATGTCATAGTCGGCATGTCATGTCACTAGTGTCAAAATTCAAATAAGAGATTCATATATATACATAAAATACACACTATTATTCTGACTTGGAATTCTAAGGTGCAATCTCATCTACATACTATCACTACCATCAAATGGATTACATTTTTGGGCTTCATAAACTGCATAGGAAGGGGAAGTTCAGAATTCCATATCATACATTTTCATCTTATCTTGTTATATAATGTTATCTTGGCATCATTAGAGCGATGTAAACCTAAGGACACTATTTAACACAAAAGCAAAAATAACTACATGGATTCTTGAATGTAGTGCATCACTCCATTATAAGTTCACTCATCAAGTGACTATCGAGGTTACTCCGATATCAAATTCTACATATTTCATTCCAAATTGATGTGTTTGTGATCTTACACAAATATCTAGTGTTAATGTTATAGGTTACATGTATCCTCAATGGTCAAAGAGTGAGTATTGAGTGACTAGGAGAAAGTAACATCAAAACCCTAGCAACACAAGAAAAAGTAGATTTTATGCAGTCACAGACACCTAGGAACAGTCACTAGCACCCTAGGCACCCTTATCCAACACTAGGTGCCCACATTTAGCATCATTATCATGTCCCATAATTTACATGGAGCATTTGAGAAATTTATTAAATAAGGTTCAGCACTTTACACTACCCATATTAGTTCCATATTGTGCAGGACCCAGCTAAGTCATACATTTATCTCATTTACTAATAGTTTTTCATTGCTTGAGTGCATAGAATTTTTATATTTACTATATTTTATCATATCAGTAAGTATGTAATTAGATTTAATTCAATTTTATTAAATCAGTGGTAGATGACCATCATTTTGAGCACTTGAGTCATATTATATGGTTTACAGATTGCCCCCTTGTACAAGATAAGTTATTATACTTTCTTATTGAGACCATCTCTCTATTTTTTTAATTTGGTGTTCTATTACTACTGATAATCAAATCTAAGTCCTTATTTTACACTAATATTAATGACTTATGACCATATAGAACATTAGGTTTTATATAAAATGTGTTGTGCTTATTTGGATAACCTCTCAAGTATTTTATGTTTCTTTTAATAAATGTAAAAAAAATTAGCTGTATCTCTTCAAAAACAATAATATGCATGTCCTTTTCCACATTTGGAATTTGGTACTACTACACAAGTCACTTGATCTCTCGATAACTCCAAAATTTTCCTTCTTCTCTATAATTATTTGGAAATTGTGTGCTAGCAATTAGTGGTAAAGTTTATGTATATGCTAGAAATATTAACCCTGGAGGAAAGAGGAAATGACACCAACAAGCCTCACTATTTATATGCATAGAATCAGGCATGTGTTTTGGAAACTTGGGCCACCATCCATGGTACATTTATCAAAATATTTGTTAATCATCTTGCATGATAGCCTATTATAAACTTTGACAACTACGATCTTAACTAGCACATACCTCCAACATTTGTAACAAATTATCTCATTAATGTTTCTTGTGTGCACTAAAAAATATACTACACACTTGTAGTTACTAATGTGCAGATTTATAGCTTCCAATGTTCTAACTTTAGCAACTTTAACTTCAATTCTTTGATAAACTAGTCTAGGTCAACAATATTACAACTTATAATAATATTTATACACTATTATACAGATAAATAATTTTTTTTTCTTTATACCATTATTTAAGTAAATCAATTCAATTCCAAAAATTTGAAATGATTTTGGACTTAAATTTTTTTATCTCATGGATAATGGATTCATGTCACAGTTTTAATGTCTTGTACGATATAAGGAATAGGAAAATGATGTTGATACACCCTTTGGAAAGATACAATATTAATCAATATTCAATAGTGATATAGGTTAAGCCTTGAGGAGTCTCATGAATACCATCAAAATTTGTATCTTGTGGGATGTAGATTGTAGTTTCGAGTTACCTAACACAAGTAGAAAGAAGCCTAAGTTGGTGCCTGGCCTACAACAGGCCAAGGTCAAAATACAAAAAAGAAGGATCTTGCATAGGGGTGGAAAATTATAACGCTCCTTCTCGTCACATCTATTGATAAATATTCAATGGGAATCCATTGATAATTAGGACTTTAAAGTGAATATTATTTTTTCCCTCTAAAAAATATGGAAGAAAAAGTGTAATAGAATAAGGTTTAGATGAAAATATTTCATAGTCAACGACAAAAAAATAAAAGTACACTGAATGACTTGTTAAAATACATAATCACTGCACTTTTTTATTTTGAATTCAATGATGATAAATTCTATATTCTTACTGCATCTAGTTATATGATTGAACTGTTGAATTTAATTTTTATATCTTATGATCTAAATAAATAATCCTATCCTTTATGGTTAATTTATTTTGGTAATTAGACTAACTATCTAGAAAAAATTGAGAAAAATTGAATATAAATATGAATAGAAAAGTTTGGTTCCAAAAGATGGGGTATGTCATTGTGAAGAGTTAATATTTTTATGAAGGAATGTTGTGGAAAGCAAAAAACAATAAAATTCAATCTTTTAAACATGATAAGACAACATATTTAAGAATTTGGATGGGAATTGATATGTAACAAGCCCATTTTTCATGGCAAAAAAGTAAATGATATAAAGAAGAGGGTATTGGGAAGAGGAGTACATTTCCCTATCTTCAAGGTAGGTAATTTTATATCTTCAATGTCTAATTTGGGGGTTTTGATTTATTTTAAATCAGTTATAAATATATAATGCACTATTGAAATATAGAGGTAAAAATAATATAAAAAAGGAAAATTTAAAGCTACAAAGAAGTAAGTAAATGAAAAAATTAAACCTTCATTTGAGTCTTCTTGAAACCTCAAGATGAGATAGTTGTACTCTAACTAAACTTGTTGTATATCTTGGGATAGTTTGATATTAGATGCTCTAATGTTGTCTCCAAGTGAAGAGGAATGCTATAATCAAATGAGTGATCATGAGGACAACCTTTTATTATGAAAATTTGAATGATAAATGAGAAGATTTATTATTAAAATGCTTAAAGCTTCTAATGATGGATTGTGAAGTATTGAGCCTCATATTTATATATGAAGGAGGGGCCATGGAATATGGATCAAGGTTTGAATGAGTTGCATGATCATGAATGCATTTTCATTAATCAGAAAGTTGATTTAGCCTGTGTATTTGGATCATTTAAATATTCATTTCAGGGTAAATGAATATTTTTTTGGATTTTTATTTTATTTGCGAAGGTGTTGTGCCCCATATTATAACACCAAAAATCTTCCCTAGTTTACCCATTTAAAATATCGTTATAAATGTGATTAAAGAATTTTTGTTTGTTTTGTGTGTTGTCAATCATGTCATACTAATATAACGATTCAACCATAGGTCATCACGATGATTATATTTACATTATTGTTATGTTTTATAATGGGACATCATGTTAATAATAATATTATTAATACTCATCTAATTACATCATTTATGATTACAATTCCTTCACCACGGTGATCTCTAATTATAAGGAAGAAAGTTTCATTTTCCAAAAAACTATTCATTCTGTAACATTTACTTAGATAAATTACCCTTTTATCAAAGGTTAATTCAATTAAATGAGAGAATAATTAATCCTAAGTTCTTAATTTAATTAAGTGAATTTGTAAATTTATCCCTGAGGTATTAATTAAATGGGTCCCCAAGACCCATGAACATTTATTTCAAGGGAATTATCAAATTCCAAATACCCACATCTAAGTGGGAATTCCTGCCATGCGACCCACTTGCAAGCACAAGCTCTAGGTTTAACAATAGAATTTGGATGGAAATTCTCTCTCCCCTAGATCTTAGTATTGGTTAAGAAACCCTAAGTTTATTTATGGAAGGAACTCCTACCCTAGTTACATTTTATTATTTCATTTATCATTTCTCTCCTTTTATTCTCTAGTTTTTTTCTTATAAATTATTATAAAGGGGTCATAAGAATGGTGGAAGAAGATTAGTTGTCCATTTCTCTTCCATTATTACAAATCTAGTTTTTTATGCATTTTTATACCACCAAAGTTATTCTAATACCCATTTTATTTTGTGGGGAGAATTTTCTTATTTATTTTTTGGATCCAAATGCAATGTTAAAAGGGTGTGTTTGTTTGTTTGTTTTTGTTTTTGTTTTGTTTTGTTTGTGTGTGTGTGTGTGTGTGTGTGTGTGTGTTTATAAATATATTTATATATATACAAGTTTCCCTGGATTTTTTAAACAGATATGAAGGATGATTTATTTCTTTATTTATAATCATAATTATATATATATATATATATACATACATACATACATACATATATTATGATAGAAAATAAAACTCATCACATTTTCTTATATGGTGGATTGGTTGGTTGAGGACATGGCACAGTTGAAGGGCAAGGATGTAGGGCATTGGGTAGGGGTCATAGCCGTGATCACAAAACCTCACTAACCCTTTTTTCTAAGTATGGGGGTAGGGTTGGGCAGGGTTTACGGCCATGGCCACAACCCCTCCCCCAACCCTATTCCCCAATCTATAACATTTATCCAAATTGACCTTTCGACCATGATTTTAATTGGAGTCTATTTAATTTTTATATGAGTTACTTAAGTTAGTTCAATATAATTTTTCCAATATAATAATATATATATGGTAATCATCTTTTGTATAAGATTACTTTAATAATTTAATTCCCTTTTTTTTGTTTAATATTAGTTTAAAACTTTATTTCTCTTATTATAATCTGTTAATATATACATATAACTAAATCAGGTGTTCAAGAGGATTGATTTAATTATTTAATATCTCTATTACAACTGGTTATAAAAAAATTAAATATAAGAGATTATACACGAGGAATTGAATGTTTAAAGAACCAAGGAGAATTTATTTTTATATCTGTGTGTGTGTGTGTGTGTGTGTGTGTGTGTGTGTGTGTGTGTGTGTGTGTGTGTGTGTGAGAGAGAGAGAGAGAGAGAGAGAGAGAGAGAGAGAGAGAAAGAGAGAGAGAGAGAGAGAGAGAGAGAGAGGATATAAGAATCTAGAATTATGTTATAAGAATCTAAGCATTTTCATGATCAATATTCTTATAACTATCATGCCTTCCATTAAACTTTAATTTTCAAAAGCATTTATCAAAAAGAGATAATATTTATCAAATAAATCCAAATTTCATTAAGTTGGGGATGCAGTGGATGCACTACCACAACAAGGATTTCTTTCACACACATTTAAAACTAAAAAGATCAACAACATGTTTAATCACCCAAACATGATTTTCAAATATCTTTATCCAACTCAAAAACCTATATTTCACTTAACCTTTCTCATTTTCTCACGAAAGAGAAAATACCACATCAAATAAATTTTACCATAGAATCAAAAAGGATATAAAACCTTTATATGGATAACAAATAACAATTCATTTCAAAAAATAAGATACTAATTCAAACCCACATTTTATTACATTTCAAGAAAGACTCCTAATGGTAAATACAAAAGAAAAATCTTAGACCAACATTCAATTCTCCCTTAACATTGCTTCCCCAAAATAGGATTTCCCAATCCTTACAATAATTATCAAAGAGATCAAAAGAATTCAGATTTACTTTTAAACAAGTATAATAAAAAATAAAAATAAAAATTCAAGTTTACAATCCTCTCACTATGTGGGAACAACATGCTCAAAATTTGAAATTTTAACCAACTCCAACTTTTCAATGCTCCAAACACTACCAAGAAGAAGGCTTAAAAATATGCTAACCATAGGAATCATTACATGCATTACTCTAAAGATAAGGCATGTTAACCTCCCCCAAGTGCATGGGAAATAGGGGTATCATTCCATCAAGATGCCAAGAAAAAAAAAATTCTCCAATATAACCAAACAAGAAAATAAGAGGGGAGAAACCAATTCCCACCAAAAAACAAGTTGACTTAACACCAAATAACCAAAAAAAAGGAAAAGGGAGAGTGTAATAATGGATCCCAAAACCAAGAGTAAACATGTATGCCAAGATCATCTTCCAAAGATAAAAAATGCACAAATCTATATTAACCACCAACTAATTATATCTCCTTGCCACGTCTTTTCAATTCTCACATGATTCCTTAGAAATGATAGGTGGGGATTTCCAATATAAATGGAAATGCTTCCTACCTCCCCCAAGGAATGGATTAGAATACAAAATCACTTTCTGGATTCCCCAAGATTCCATGAGGATGAAGAAATGATCCCTTCCCCTTCCTAAATCCATTCCCAAATCCACTATCCATTAGGGGTGGAGGGAAAAAACAAAATAAACCACAAGAATAAGGAAAGACAAGAAAATACACTCTCATACCCAAAACAAAAATATAAACCATCATCAAATTCAACAAGGGTTGCATGCATACATTAACAATTAAATTCAAAAAAATTGGTGAGGCTTAACACATAATCAAAACAAAATCCTCAATCTTCCAATGATCCTATTGACTCCACAAAATATCTCCCAATCAAGTCAATAATCCTCCTCTGAAACCCCTTCCAAAAACTCTCTAAAGAAGTCCCCCAAATTTTGAAAAAATGAGATAGAAATATAGCAAGCTATCCACATCCACAAGCCCATGTGAGGGTGACATGTGTCACCCTTATAACTAGGCACATCCTACTCATCCAAGTCCCCATTCAAGTACCCACACAACAATAAAGGCCAAGAATTAAATTTTCAAAACGCAATCCCCCAATAGTATGCTACCAAATCTCAAATTCAATCAAAGGAGGAAAAAGATAAGAATGATGGTGACTTTAGAGAGGATTTTAAGAAGGAAAATATTTTTTGGGTTCAAAAAACGCTCCCTCCATCCATAGGTTAGGTCTAAAGGGTCAATTTTAAGGTAAGAGAGACCCCATACTTTCCCAATGAGCCTCTAAAACTCCACTTTTTTCTCAAAAACAATATTTGAGAAAAAATGGAGTATCCAATATGCTTGGTGGTCCCCAAAAAACAAGGTTAGGTGATCCCAAGGCACCCATAAAAACAATTAACACAACAAAGAACTCAATTACCAAAAATAACATCAAATGACTAGAAAGAAATAATAATTCAAAAAAGAGGTTTAATCATCAAGATCAATTTAACAATGTGATCAAAGGTAGAAGAGTAATAAATGGGACCAAGACTTAAAAAATAATGTGATCACACTAGTTAAACATACTTAAAATAAATGAAAAGGTATAATGAAAAGGTGAGAATGGTTTTGGACTAAACAGACTGGTGCATTTTGGTAGTGCTATCACTGAGTTGCATGCTATTGATTTAGAGAAAATTTACTATCATACATATATTCAACCTTTGAGATTTTACACAACATAGCTTCACTCGGTCTTCACAAAAGAGGATCCACCATAAGCCCATAAGGCTCAAAAACTTGTAAATTGACAATTTTACACTTACAAGGTTCCTAGAAAGCATTCAATTGTATTACTCCAAATTCATACCCCATTCCACTTCCAATGTAACCACTGAGCTCATCCAAAACTATGAAACTATTCTTTGTTTTTAGCTTCCTCTATTCTTGCCAACTTCTAGTTTGCTTTTTTATTTTTCCAGGAATGTAATTTTTAACTTCTTTCTCCTTTAGTGCTCCTTATCCATCTTCCCATACTCATACAACTCACAAAATAGTTAGAGTGACCATATGATGCACACAAACAACCAAACTCAATTGACCCCTTTGTTTTTCAAAACTAGCCTCCTTATGCCCTTAAGATGGGTTAGTTTTCAACAAAAATGTATATATATTTCTATAGGTGTTCCGAAGACCTCATAAGCTTAAATTGTACTCTCTTATCATCCCTAATATGCTCCCAAAATCTCAAACTCCAACTCCTTGTGTACCTCCTTCTAACTCACTTTTTGTATTTTAGTTCTTAAACCCTCACTAGCCTTGAGAAACTGTCAAGTATATTTCATTTATCAAAGGTATCAAGACAAAAAAATTGTATTTATGAGAACCATTTAATATATTTATCCTTCCATAGAAGTTTCACTACCTAACTTCAAGTTAAAAGTATAGCTTCTGTGTTAGTTCACTCTTCCCACTAGCCTCTTGATTGTGATCCAAAACTCCCTTCTAGATTGTAACAAAAATACAAAACACTAATGCTTATTTCCTCAATCTTGTTACATAATATATTTCTATAATCCCTTGGAAACTTATCTTGAAGTTTTTACTTTGAAATAACCTAGTTAGGGTTCTCAAATCACTAACACTAACTCAAACACCCAAAAACCCCCAGTTGAAGCTCGAAAGGAGTCATTTTAATATAACTTCATTAAAAAATTGATTAAAAGATAAATATTTCATCACAAGGACTATATATATTATTCAATGGTTAGGCTTACCAGTGGATGAAAATTAGTACGTTAAAACCTTCTTTGAATCACTTGTTCCATGTCCTTACCTGAGTGAGCATCCAGTTCATAGTTTGCAAAAAGATCTTTATATCTTTAAAACCAAGGAAATACCTTCACACATATAAGTATATATTTATTTAAAAACTCTCATACACTAAGTATTTAATCATTTCACCTTTTAAAGGATTTATCAGAATTCACAGTCTGAAGGACTCACATGCATAGTTATAAAATACTTCATAGTTATGAATTTTAAAATTAAAGGTCTTATTATGGATTCTCCCGCATCATATTCCCATGGTGGAGAAAAATTGTTCCCACACTTTGTTCGTTGATTGTGCATGCTTCCATCTTCATTGCTCTTTTTTGTCTTCTTTCCTTACTCTCAATGTCATTTTCTTTCTCATATCCACCTAGGTCTTACATGGTAGTATTTTTTATTCCATTTTCTTTGACATTACTCTCTTGTTTCTTGATCTTCATCCTTTCTTCCATCATTTGCAAGTTTCATTTCTTTGTAACTGTACACGCAAACACAAAAATTTTAAAAATGCATTTTCTCTCTTCCCTTAAGTTTCTTCTCATACACATATATTCCATGTAATCATCATTTAATTTTTCAAAAACCTCATATCCTTTCTTATTTTCACTTTCCACCTCTTCAAGTTGTCTTAAATTTTCATTGTCTTGTTCCTTTTTTTCAATCACATCATCACATGCCCAAAAAATCTTCTTTATCACAACTGTGCCTGCATATTTCTTCTTGTCATCCAACTCATCTAATTTTTTTACAAAACATAATCAATCTCATTCAAAAAAGATTCATTCCATTATTTCTCATCATTAGGCTTATTGATTTAAAATGCACAACTGAAGTCATTTTGAACAATTTCAAGGAATTCACTCACCTCATCTTCAATATTAATCAATAAGGAATCAACTTTACTTACCTTGCATTCTTTTTTTTCTAAGTTAACCTCTAAAATTTGATTTCTTTTCTTGATTGATTCTTCCTTTACCTAGTCGTTTCTTATCTCCTTTCTCTTCCATACCATATGTAACTTATTTTTCTTTTCTTGTAGCTTCAAGAAGTCAGATTTGTCCCTATTTTTCTACTCTTGTTCTTATATGTTTTCCATCAATTGATTTTTCTTGTCATCTTCCTTCATTGCTTTTGGTTTCTTACACCATGTAGGAATTATTTAACCATGACTTAGTACTGGTCTCAAGGTTTATTTTGTATTCTTTTATTAATTCTTCTTCTAATCAAATTTATATTCTATCTTTTCCTATTTTCTCAACTTTTCCTCTTCATTCTTGATCATCCTCTTCAATTGTAACTTCTGATTTCTTCTTACAATCTACATCATAGGCCATTAAGCTTTCTTTTTATAGAAAAATTAAATTTTATACCTTGGAAACTCCATAATTATCTATTTCAATATCTCTATATCTGCTCTCAACTTCTTCATCTTCACTTCCATCCATTCTTCATGCTTCCTCTCCTTCTCTTTCTTTGCTTCATCTCTCTTCTTCTTCTCCGATTCTTCTGGTATTCTCTTATGGCTAAGAAGCTTCCACAACTCTACTGTTGATTCCTCTTAATCCATCTATCTCTCTAACAAATTTGTTTCCCCTTTCCTATTCTCTTCCACACCTCACCTTGGCCTCACTAGGTATTTTGGCATATTCTTTCTCTTCTTAACTTCTCACTTCTCTTCTCCTCAATCTTCACTTGTCACTTCATTCACTAAATATACTATTAGCCATAAAATAATGCATTAAATCTTCAAAAAACAAATCACAACAAAAAAATCATGATTTAATACCAAATTATGTAGATAAAATTTACTATCATGCATATATTCAACTTTCAAGAGTTTACACAACACAACTTCACCCAGTCTTTGCAAAAGAGGATCCACCATAAGCCTCCCATGATCAAAAAATTGTAAATTGATAATTTGACACTTATAAGGTTCCTATCAAGAATTCAATTGTCTTACTCCACATGCATACCTCATTCCATTGCAAATTCAACCACCAAAATCATCCAAAACAATGCAACTATTCTTTGTTCTTAGATTCCTCTATTCCTGCCAACTTCTAGTTTCCTTACTTGTTTGTCCAAGAATAAAGTTTTTATATTATTTCTCCTATAGTTCTCTTTAGTCATATTACCATTCTCATACACCTCAAAACACAGTTATAGTTACCATATAATGCACTCAAACAACAAAAATCACTTGACCCCTTTAATTGTCAAAACTAGCCTCCTTATGCCCTTAAGATGGGGTAGTGTGAAACAACCATGTATATATATTTATATAGGTTCTCCAAAGACATAATAAATTGAAATATTACTCTCTTACCATCCCTAATATTATCCCAAAATCTAAAATTTCAAATCCTTTTGTAAATCCTTCTAACTCACTTTTTGTATTTTAGTTCTTAAACCCTCACTAGGCCCTCCTTAAGAAAATTTTAGGTATATCTTCATTTATCAGAGGTATAAAGACACAAATTAGATGTTTATGAGAACCATTTAAGCTCTATATCCTTCCATATAAGTTTCACTACCTAACTCCAAGTTAAAATTATAGTTCCTTTGTTAATTAAGTCTTCCCACTTGCCTCTTGATTGTGTTCAAGCACCCCCTTCTATATTGTCACAAAAATACAAAAAAATAACCCTTCGTTACTCAATATATTTATAGGATCCCTTGGAAACATATTTTTAAGTTTTTATACTGAAATAACCTAGTTAGGGGTCTCAAATCACTAACCCTAGCTCAAACACCTAGAAAAACCTCACTCGGAGTCTGGAAGGAGTCATTTCGATATAACTTCATTAAAACTTTGATTCAAATCTTAATATTTCAGCACAAGGACTATCTAGATATTATTTAAGGTTTATGATTATCAGTGGAGGAAAATGAGTACATGAAAAAATTCTTCTAATAACTTTTTCCATGTCTCTTGCTAAGTGAGTATCGAGTTTACAGTTTGTAAAAAGATATTTATATCTTTGAACCCGAAGCAATAAATTCACACATCTAAGTAACACCTTCCTTCCACACTCTTATACACTAAGTATTGAATCATTTTACCTTTTAAAGGCTTTACCATACTTCACATTCCTAAGGACTCACATGCACAGTTATAGATTGTTTCATAATAGAGTATAAGTTATCCAAACACATGTTATCCATTTAGTCTAGAAGGAAGTATAGTCTCATTAAATCATTATAAACTCCAACGCATTCTTGACCAAGTGAAATAAACTCATGAACATCAACCTTAACCCATGCACATCTTTCCACCATCATATTCATCATTCATGTCACTCAAGGAACCATTCACACATATTCCTTGAAAACAAAGCATTATTTTATCATGTCAACCTAGAAGTAAAGCATAGCATTCCACTTATAATCATCCAAGGATTCATTAAAGCATCATGAGAAGGAATTACCTTAGTCCTATTTTCATACTAATAACTAATCATTCTAGGAAATATGGATATGTAAATGAATGTTATGCATATATCACTAAACTTTCATCACATAAATTGTTGAGTCATTTCCATTACATCCTTCTCCTCCTCTTCCATATGAGAGAATGACCTCATAATTCACTACCACCCTCCTAAACTCAAACTAACACATGCATGTAACTTCCCCCGATAATGAAACTAAGACTGACATTTTGTTACTTTTGGACTTCCATTTTACCTCCTAGACTCATAACTACTACTCTTTACATTATTGCAAGCATCATAATGATGAATTATCACACAAAGGACTCAATACACACCTTACAACCTAATAAGACACTTATAAGACCTTGAAAAACACATAATAAACTTGAACACACTTAGAACACCTTTTACAAGTCCCTTTATCCATTACATGCCTTTGAAAGTTCAAATCCCTATTTGGAGGTGAAGTACAAAAGAAGGACAATTCAAATTTCCCATCCTCATTTGGTGTGATTGGGACACATGGGATCACCTGTCAAGCTGTGGGACTTGGGATCAAGGTGAACCTCTGGAGAAGGCCGACTTCCTTTTCCTAAACTAAGTGTTGTACTACTCCTAGTGTAATAAAATGATTATCCAGTCCTATACTAACATTGACATGGGTGTTAAGGAAAGAGGTTTGCAAAAAAAGGAAACTATACTAGGGATGGTGATGCACCAAATAAAAGGATATTTTAAATCTCAGGAAGGGTTAATGTGAGTAGGATGCAAACACCGTTAGTCACCTTCACCTATTGCAACTTAGAAAGGGCACAAAATACCATAGACCAAAAGCATGCATTCCTTTGTTAAACTAGAAGTATACATAATAGAGAGATCAAATTTGATTGAACACACAATTAACTAATCATGAGGATAGAACACATGCACATGTCAAACATCCATTTCACTGATTACAGCTAATGATAATGCAACTTTTAACAACAGAAGGAAAATAATATTTCCACAACTGACATAAAAGATGGTTACATTACTTCCTCATAACATAAAATAGATAATCTAAAATAAAGGTAAGCTAACCACTTACACTAAGGAATTATGCATTCACAAAGCATATATTGATCAACCATCTAACACAATAAATCAGGTTCTTCAAGGAAAGATATCACTCTGAATATAATTAAAAGGTTTTAAAATCTCTGAAGCACTCTTCCAAGCTTGAAGAGAAACTTCACCAAAAATGATCTATCTCTATCTCCCTTAATGACTCCATATACCTAACTATTTATAAGTTCTTTAGGCTGAGCCATTACAGCTGGGCCTTCAACTAACATTTTACTAAAAATAGAAATGTCATTAATTCAAGGGAATAGGCTCCCATAAAAATAGCAAGTTTTTTTTGCAAGGGTTTGACTCAGTCAACCCTACAACTCTGACCGATCCAGAGCTTGGATCTATCCTTTCATGGCCGCTCAGCTTTGGCCTAGTTCTACAACACCTTCTTCTTCTATAGGTTTTTGTTGTGTTTCCTCCCACATAGCCATTCAATGTTTATATTCGATGAAGTGCTTAATGATTCCTTGAATTTCCTAGTCCCCTGGCCCACATGTGTAGTGATTTACCACATCTGTTGTCTCAATTTCTCCTATGATCTTGGCTGGAATTCTTCTAAGTTTACTCACAACTTTCTTTAATCTTCCTGTGAAATTTTGGCATAAAACCAACCTGTCAATAGATTCACTGCAGAAAGTTTTGGTAACCTCATCATCACACTTCACCAAATCTTTGAAATTTTTCTTGATTTGATCCTCTGGAAGAGCATTGATGTTTTCATTGAAGAATTTACAGTTAACAATATCAAATTCCTCTGATATGTCATTCAAAGCATCCATAATTTCCACTCGTTTATCATCCAACTTCTTAATTAAATCTTGCAGCACCTGACACCGGAATTCCATGGCCTTTTGATATTCAAACAACTTTGAAGCATCATCGATTACATCCTCCTGAAGGAGTAGATCTGGATTTTCTTCTCTGAATTTCACTCCATGTTTCCAAATTCAAATTCAGGTTATTATTGTCTTCTGAAAAAGCTTCATCCATTTTGCAAATAGTAGTTTTTTCCAACCTGCAAATCATTATATATCTCAACAACTTCTTTAATTAAAGGATTAGCTTCTTGCAGTATACGTTCCATCCATCCATCCATCTACCGATCTCCCTTTCTGGCCTATCTTCTCAATCTCGTGATAAGAAATGTCATCAATGGTAGACGAAACTGTCATAGCCGTAGTAGTTGAGACTTCAGTAGATGGAGTTGGCTTTGTTACTTTTCATAGCAATGCAGTGAGCTACTCGACCTTGGCCTTAAGCTCATCCTTAGAAGCTTTATCCTTATCATATTTCTCTAGCAGATTTCCAAGAGCAGTGTGTACATCTTGTTTAGCTCCTTCGTGAGTGGATTTTCCCAGTGAAAATCTAGAAATCTGATAATCTGCAGCTGTAATTGTTTCCTTAGTTTTTCCCTCAACAGGAGTAGCAACCTCTACAACTCATTCCCCAGATGGATTTACTGTCAGGATAGAAACAATCTTTGGCCTCTTGGCCTGTCTCTTTGGTGTATGCTCCAATATACTTAGATCTATTACATCCCCCAGAGGCACTTTCTTCTTTTGCTTTGGAGTCTGCCGAAACAACCATTCTGGAATGGCTGATGCTGATGAGGATAGAATGGTAGATTCAGTACCTGAAAACATTAGTCACAACAAGAGTACCAGTAACATTAGTTGGCATTTGAATTGTAGTGGTAGTAATGGATGGGGTGGATGTGAGGACTGCCATAGGAGTGGATACAATGATGTTAGGAGATGAGATGGAAGGAAATGGAAGTGTTAGGGAAGTGAAGTAGAAATGGGTGACCCAATAGTTTCCCCAGCTGAGAGAACTGGAAGGGATGAGAATACTTGGGCCATGGAAGGAGATGGGAAAGAAGAAATGATCGTAGAAGTGGAAGGAACTGATGTAGGAAGTGACAATGGAAGAGAAAAAAGAGATGATGGGTCTTGTGGGACACTTGGAGAATCACTGACTTCAACTACTTCTGTCACGGGTGCTGTAGGAGACATGGATTTGGAAATGAGGAGCCTTGGAGAGAGATGAGCTCCCAACAACAAATGAAATATTTTTTGGAACTGTATGGGCCTTTTGAATTGACCTTTTCCCTTTTTGGGTGTTGATTGGCTCATGGTTGATGGGGCTTTGTATTTGTAGGTTGATCTACCCCCTTGGGTGAGATTCCCAAGGTAACCAACCAACTATAGGTTCTCTGCAGAATGGGCCCCACCCTCTCCTTTGTATTGCAACATTCTTCCACATACCAATCAATCCATGGTAATGGTTGATTGGAACATTATCATTTTTATATGCTACATCCAAAACCTCATCATCATCTTGCATGTCTTTTGGGGCATCAACTATACCAAACTTCCGAACTTCATCCAAGGTTAACCTCTTGTAATCCCTTTGTCGGATGATATATTCATCCTGAAAATGAATCCAGATGTCTTCCAACTAGGGCACATGGGAACTAGACCGACCTGTTTCACTGAATTTACCCCAATAGTCAAAATTGGTCTGTGGATGAAAAGTCCGCAAGGTTACCTCTGCCATTTCTACATCCACATTCTTAGCCTTATAAATATTTGGGCAAGTGTATCTGCCAATTGAAATAGGGAATTGCATTCCCACTTTGTGTCATTTATTCTGGATCTTATGGTAATCTAGCAATTGCCAAACCAATTCTAACAAGACCCACTTGTCAGTGGGACATCTTGGCAGCTTGCTGGGAGCACCTACGAAGCTGGGGATCCAAATGTAAGTAAATGTGGGGAACTGTAGGTAGATAGCTCCCCATTCACACACTTCCTTGAAGGCTTCATCATAAATCCTCTGATTATACAACTCCTTATCGAAACGATAGAGAATAACCACAAAGAAAGCATCGTTAATTCTGTGGAAGTTCCTGCTTCCCTCATCCAATGTAAGCTGAGGATAGAAATCATAGATTTGGGAGGTGCTTCAAATACCCTTAGTATTCAACCTGGTGAAGTCTCCCATAGTAGCTGCGGCATAGACCAAAAAATATGTCATGTAGAAACTCTTTGAGGACAACACTCTACTCAACTGATAGCAAATGGAGCTACTGATATGCTCCCCCCATCTGATAAATTATTTATTCTTCTTGATGGTAGTGATATATAAGAACATCCACTCCTGAAATTCCTTCATGGAGGGAAGACCTGAGACTCTTCTTAGTAGCACAATAATGTCATTGACCTCCTGAATGAAGTCTGACCGATACATGGTCTTTGGAAATTTGGCAACACTCTTGGCCAGATAAGTTTTCAACATGACCCTCATGCACAACTCCACTTCTTTGTCCCAATGTTCTACCACTGAATCTAGTGAAATTTTCGCGTAGTCCTCGACGTCAGGGAGTTTGAGAAAATCCTCAAAGAAATATGGATCCAAGTGGATTACAACCTTGCCATCAACATCCTTAAATACCATGGATTCTTCACCAAAGTGGACTGTGGTAGCTAAAACAAACTCTGGGAAATGCATGGATGAGGGAAAACTGGAAGCAAGAGTAAGCCCACTGTCATATATGGTCTACATCTAGGATTTCTTATTTGGGGCCTTCACCCTTGCCCAGAAGTATGGAAAATTTATTTTTCCGAGATCGGTGTCTCCTATACTTCCCAGGTCAGAAGACAAGAAAGAGTGAGGAGCAACTCCAAGGAATGAATATTTCATCTTTTCTTTGCCCTTGGATGTAGAAGTAGACATCAAGTTTTGAATTTTGAAAACTGATGACTTACTTTGAAATGCTGAAGTTGAAAGAGAAGTTGAAAACTTGAAAATCCTTAACCTCCAAAACCCAAAAGGAGAATATCTGAAAATTGAAAATGAAAGTTCGAAATAGAGAAGTCTGAAAATTGAATTGAAAAGTCTTTGAAGTTCCAAAACCTTAAAAATAGAGTTCCAAGAAAACCCAAAAAGTATTGGAGAAGTTCCAAAAAATTCCTGAAAACCTGAAGTTCAAAGTTCTGAAATGACAGGTTCCAAAAATGAAAAGACTGTAAAACTCTGAAATTGGAAAAAATGAGAAGACTTCTGAAAACCTGGAAAGGCACAATTCCCAAGAAACTTCCCAAAAAATCCGAAATTCTAAATAGTCAAAACCTCAAATTCCAAAAAGTAAATCTTCTGAACTCTAAAAGACAAGAAGTGCCGAAGGAGTAGATTTTGAATGCTTAGGAAAATGAGAACTGTGACGAGATCCTTCCTGAATGTCTGTAGAAAATTAGATTGAAACCATTAGGATCGAAAATAATCAAAAAGGAACAAGGTGGGCAATGAGATCTTCATCTTCCAAGGCATACAGAGGAGGGGAAAAGAAAAATGAACAAGGAGGAAAAAAAATATATCTTAAACCAAAAAGAAAATAACCAAAATAAAATACCTCAAAAATGACATCGAAAAGTACAAAATATAGTAAAAACCCAGATCATCAGAGAAAGTGTCAGGTGAAAATGACAGGTGAAAATGCGAGTTTAAATAGAAAAAATTGACATTAATGGCCAAATTTCGATCCGTATGGAAGTAGGTAAGAAATTAAATGCAGAAGACTCCAAAAGTCTGAAACCCAAAAGTCCAAAATTCTGAAATTTCAGAATTTTGGGGTTTCAGACTTCAGAGATCAAGAGATGAAAATCATGAAATGGCGATGGGAGAGTTCCAAAACCCAAAAGCCTGAAATTTTGAAATTTTAGACTTTCAGAAGTTCGGAAGTCTGAAAAAAAAACCTCAAAATGGTCAGGAGAGTTCCAAAACCTGAAAGCCCAAAATTTTAAATTTCAGACTTTCAAACTTTGGAAGTCTGAAAGTAATTTTTCAAAAGATGCGACCTAGAGTTCCGAAACCTGAAAGCCTGAAAGTCCAAAATTTTGACTTTCAGGGTTTCAGGACTTCGGAACTCCAAAAGGAATTTTCTCAAAATCATGACTTAGAATTATGAAACCCGAAAGCCCAAAAGTCTGAAATTTCAGACTTTTGGGGTTTTGGACTTCGGAACTCTGGTTCAAAAATTGATAATTTATCAAAAGAAAACTCCAAACTCTAAAAACTTGAAAGTCTGAAATTTCAGACTTTTGGGGTTTCAGACTTCGGAACTTGGAAAACATAATTTCAATTCCATGTCTTTTAAATTCCAAAAGGGAAAATCCCCAAAGTTTGAAGTTTGAATTTTTTGGATTTTTGGGACTTTGGAGAATTTTCAATTTTGTAGAAAACTTCCATGTGAAGGATTTCAAAAATTATGTGATTGATTTCAACATTTGTTTCTCAAGGTAGATTAAAACGTTAACATTTTTGGTGACCTCTAGGGAATGCTTGCCTACTAAGATTTTAGATCAGTAGCCTTATACAAACCATTGGGAAAAAGGAGTCTTGGAAGAAAACTATATTCAGGGGACACCCAAAAACAAAAAGAAAACAAAAACAAAACAAAACAATGTGCAAAGCACTTGGAGGAAAAGAAAAAATGAACATTGTACAAGGGTGAAACAATCTCAAAAGCAAGCTTTGAGATGTATCCCATTCACGTGAATGGGAAATTATTCTCCATTGAGTCTAGATAGATGAAATGAATTCACCTCTTTGTAACTTGAGATAATATACGGTCCACTCTAGAGAGTGTCAAACTTGGCATGCCTTCCTGGTTTGGCTCTGTCTTCATCCCACTTGAGAACCAAATCTCCTTCTTGAAAATGCCTATCAAAAGATTTCTTGGTGAAGGATTTCTTAACTTGAGCCTGATGTTGGCCTAAAGTTTTCATAGCCATGTTTCAAACTTCTTCCAACTCCATGAGTTCAGGAAACCTCATCGTTAAGGATTCATTTTCCATAACTTCAAGTTCATGAGCCAACTCCAAAGAAGGTAATTCCAAGGAGAGTGGGAGATTTTCCTCCCTCCCATATACAAGCATAAAAGGTGAACTTCCAATGGCTCTTTTAGGTGTGATTCGATCTTACCATAAAGTATTCTTAAGTTGTGTATGTTAGGTCCTTTTGTTAGCCTCCATCGTACGTTTGATGATCCTTATAAGATTCTTGTTACTAGATTCAGCCAACCCATTTCCCTGTGGATAGTAATTGGATGAAGTATTGAGGTAGACTCCATTCTTAACCACCCATTCACTCAACTTAAACCCGAGGAAGGCCATTGCATTGTCAGAGATAACAGTAAATGGAACTCTGAACCTTGTCATTATATTTTCTAGGAAATCAAGAACTGTCTTTTCGTTACTTTCCTTTAAAGCTACCACCTCTGTCCATCAAGTGAAATAATCCATTGCAGTAAGAACCCATTTATGTCCATCACTAGAAGGTGGGTTAATCATCCTGATAAAATCTAACCCCCATTGAACAAAATGTTGATTTACCTGAATGGGGTGCAGGGGAAGTGCTACTAGATTTTGTTTTCCTGTGAACAAGGCACATTCTTTACATTTCCTCACCCAGAGATGGGCATCTTTGAACAAATTGGGCCAATAGTAGCCTGTGTGCATGATTTTGGTAGCAGTTGTTCACACAGAGTAATGCCCCCCAGACAGACCATTGTGGAATTCTTCTAATATCTTACTTACCTGTTCTGGTTTGATGTAACGCAGAAGAACACCATTCAAATCTTTGTGGAAAAGAATATTATCAACTGAGACATATGGAATAGACTGGAGATGAAAACTGTGTCTTTGGACTTTGTCCATATTTGAAGGATATGCCCCTGAGAGGAGGAAATTTTGCATTTTTGTTAACCAATCAGCTTGACCATCACCTTCATCAGTGTTTAAGAGCGTAACATCTTCCACATCCTTGATCTCTAAGTCTGTAGCCAGCTGTTGACATAATCCTTTTCCTCTGACAAGTTTAGTGACTTTAATGTGCACATCATACTCCATTACTTTCGTGATCCATGCAGTGTGTTTCCCGTTCATCTCTTTGTTCAGCAAAAACTCCTTAACACCAGGATGAGAAACCATTAGGTGAATTTTGTTGTTGGACAACATGTGCCTAAATTTTTTCAAGGCTCGAATGACTACAAAGACTTGTTTCTCAATGAAGGAATATTTGAGCTTGTATTCCTTGAGGGATTGACTGAAGAAGGAAATTGGTTGTTCCATCAGATTGTCATTTTGTTGGGTGAGAATACCTGAAATACTTTCCAGACCTGCGAAAGCATAAAGAATGAAATCTTTTTCAAACCTAGGGTTTACCAGCATCAGAGCTTGAGAAATGGCCATTTTAATAGCCATGAAGATTTCCCTTCCTTCTTACATCCATGAGAATGGAATATTCTTTTTCAGCATGGTGGTTAGCGGTTTAGCCAATGTTGCAAATTGAGGAATAAATCTTCTCACGAAATTTATGGTTCCTAGAAAACTCTGGAGACCTTTCTTGTGACTTGGAAGAGATAAGGACATAATTGAATGAATTTTGGATGGATCAATAGACATTCCTTCCATGGAAACAACATGTCCCAACAATTTTCCTTCTTGAACTACAAAAATGCACTTCTTAGGATTAAGGGAAACTCCAAATTCTCTACATCTTCAAAAAATTTCCTTAGATGTGTGATATGATCTTCGACATGCTTAGAATATAAAGTTATATCATCAAGGTAAACCAAGATGATATCATTGATTAGTCCCTTAAATTCCATGTCCATGGCTCTTTGAAAGGTATCCCCTGCATTGGACAATCCAAATGGCATTTTGTTGTAAGCATAAGTGCCCCACTTAGTAGTGAAAGTTGTTTTGAATTGATTAGATTCTTGGACCAGGATCTGATTATATCCTGAATATCCATCAAGAAAGGAAAACCTTTGAGCCCCTGCCACTGTTTGAAGGATTTGTTCCATTGATGGAAGAGGGTAGTGGTCTTTTAGCGAAGCATAGTTCAAATCCCTGAAGTCTACGCATAGCCGAATCTCTCTGTTCTTCTTCCTTACAGGCACCATATTGGCTACCCATGAGGAATGCTTGATGGGAAAAATAATACAGGCCTCAATGAGCTTTGTTAGCTCCTTCCTCATCAATGGCTCAATTTTAGGGTTAATAGGCCTCTATTTTTGATGACCTGGCTTGGATCTTGGATCCAGCTCAAAGGTGTGTTGAGCTAGACCTAGATCAAAACCATGCAGGTCCTTGTAGCTCCATGCAAAAATATCATGATACTCTTGACATAGTTCAATGAAAGCTTCCTTCTCTTGAGCAGTACATACTTTTCCAATCTTTAGAAGCTTTTCTCTTGCTACCTCGACTTCTTCAAAATCTTCCTCTTTGATTATCATGTTGGTACCTTTCCATTTGACCTGGTCATCTGTATTGAAGATGGATTCAAGAGTAACTAGGCCTTTTGGAAGTTTATTTCCTTTCAAATGTATTATTTGATCACCGTAGGATTTTTGCAATTTATGTTGGTGTTTGGCAACAAACTCTACTTCTTGCTGTAGGAAAAGGACAATCTGTTGGTCACTATCGAACACCTGCTAACTACTTACGTTATCTGGTACTGTGGGATGGACCACCATTTTTACCATCAAATATCCTTCTTTCATAATGTCTGTAGGTATATCATACTGCGAGCCAATGGTAGCCATCCTGTCAGCCTCTTGATTTTATTTTCTAGGAACAGCATGAATTCCGAAAGCTTTGAATTCTTCTATCAAGTCCCAAATCCGATTCTTATATGATCTCAATAGATCATTTTTTGATGCGTTGTGGGTTGTTACCTGATGCACAACCAATTCACTATCACCAAAGACCATCAATAATTTGATTCCTCTCTTTTTATCCAGTTGAATTCCTTGTATAAGGGCCTCATATTTGGTAACATTATTAGTATAACTAAACTGCATCCGAAAGGATGAGAAATACTTATTTTGTTCTAGAGAAATTAACATAACTCTTGCACCAGATCCATTTCTACTCCTCAAACCATCAAAGAATAGTTTCCATAGTCCCTCGCAACTACCAGATGTTTTGACCAACTGAAGTATGATTGCACCTTCTTTGTGTATGCAATATGTACCTAATCCAGTTTCTTCCAAAAATAACAGACTAGATTCTTCATCTGCCAATAAATCAACATAGGGATCATATTGATGATTGATACTTACCTCATCAAGCACTATGTCAGGAACTTCCTCTGTAAGATTAGTTGGCTCGTGATCTACATCCTCCTCCTCTAGGTCACAAATGACATAATTCCCATTTATGGGTTTAGCGGTGTAAGGCTCCACATGATTGTGAAAAATAGGTTCTACTCTTATAGTCACCTTCATCTTGTACCGAGTTCTAAGGATCATATGTGACCAGTCTGATGAAAAATAACCACCCATCTTGGTAGTGAAATCACAAGAAAATAAAATGGAAAAGAGGGGAGGGAGATCAATAACAAATATGTCTTATGTGAATGCCAAGCTAGGACATGCATGGATAGTAAGTTGAAGCCCCTTAATGACTCCCACAGTTTGGACTGCAGTACCATCTAACTGGATAACTCCTTTTGAGATTGGATTATATGGGATTCCCAACACATCTGCAATTTTCTTGGGCATCATGAAACTACTGGCTCCATAATTGATCATACAATTGTGCACCAAATGATTTCCGATCATCAGATATATATAGAATGGTGGTGGTTTCCTGGCCTTAGAAAACACTTTCGTTTCTGGTTGACACAGGCTGGTTGCTATTGCTGCTTCATGGCCTGATGATCTATCGATAGTACCAAAATTGTTCAAAGCCTCCCGTAGCAAGTTCCTTTGAGAAGGAATTGAGAGTGCATCCCACATTATGACACTCAAATTGGTCTTCTTCATTTCTTATGACTCCATGCCCAATGGATTGCTAAAAGGCCACTGATCTTCTACCTAGCAGGCAGGTAACCCCGTGAGTCGCCAAATTGTTGTATATTTTTTCCCCCGGCCCGACGCGCAGGAAGGAAGCACGCTGCAGGGACCACTAAACCCGAGTCGGGCAGAGGGGAAGAGGACGGGCAAATCAGCGGAAGGGCATGTCGGAAGGGCAGAGAAACCCGACACCAGGGCAAAATGCGGGCGCGGAGGAGTCGGATCGCGAAGGAACATGTCGGAGGGGTCTAAAAAACCCGACAGCAAAGGAAATCGGGTTTCCCAACCGCAATTCGGGTTTCCATCGGCGTTGCATGTCGGGCGAACAGCAAAGGAAAGAAGCATGTCGGGAGTTCTAAAAGGCCCGACACAAGGAAATATGTTTTCGGGTCTCCAAAACCCGACGCACCTAAGGAAATCGGGTTTTCGGGTCGGAAACGCATGATGAAAGAGCATGTCGGGAGCCCACCAAAACCCGACACCAAAGGACATGCCGGAAGGGTTAAAAAATCCGACCCGGAAATCAGGTTTCAAAATCGAATACATGTCGGGGGGTCTTCGAAAACACGCAAAAGGAATTCGGGTTTCCGGATCGGGAAAACACGTCGGAAAGCATGGGGCAAAACAAGCATGTCGAGCCAGTTTCCAAGCCCGATGCAAAGGAAATTTGCACGAGGGAAGTTTCGGGAAACGCCATCGAACACATGCCGCGGGTCCTCTGCAAATGCAAAGGGAGTTCCGAACCCGACGGGCGTTGGAGATCTCATCTACCACCATGGTTGTTGAAGAATTGAATGCAGTTTTGGAGGTGGTTGGGGCAGTTCGAATTCCTCTCTTCTCTCTCTCTTTTCCTCCATATAAAATGTAAGGAGGGGGCTGTTTTTTAAAGGTCGAACATTTTTGTTTTGTGCCTCCTCCCTTCTTCTCTTTGGCAGGTGGAGTTGTGGAGCTCAAACCTCCCATTTGAAACTGTAATGCACCTTTGCCTCTGGGCATTTTTTGCAGTGTATTGTATCAACCTTCGGAGCAAATAAATGCATGACTGTGGATGTTTCTCAACCCTCTATGTGTTTCATTTTGCATCCTCCTGATCTTTCACTGTGAATATGTTTATCTGTGCATGATATTGCATTGCATTTCTGTGGTCTGTGTTTAATTGGCAAAACATATGTTCTTCATTCCTCGGTGCATCACCTCCTTAGCTTAGGTTTATTTTTATGCATTTCTCTCTCCCTGTCTCCTTGGTAGTTAGATTAGGTTTTTGGGTAAACCTCTGCGTTTCATTGGTGCATCTGAACAGAGGAATAGGAGCCGGCCTTCATCCGGAGAGCTTTTCCGATTTCGCGAGGTCCCACACTTGGGAAAAGCTCCATGTTGTGCAATCGCACTGGGAGTCTCAAACGATCGCGTTGCGGAGTCCCAGGGGTGCTGTGATTCGACACCAACAGTTTTGGCACGCCCGGTGGGACCAAGAGGTCATTCCATCAAAATTTGAAGGAGTTTTCATGAAATTTGCACTAAAAATTTGCAGTTTTTTACAAATTTCAGATTTTGCATCTCCCAGCCTGAACCCCGAAATCAATTTTCAAGGGCTTAACTTGCTCAAAACGAGTCAAAATTTCACCAGTTGGTAGATCCGACTGTAATCTTCAAAAGGGTATCTTTAGTTTTTTGAGATTTTGATTTTCAAAATTTCGGGTTTTTAGTGATTTCGGGTTTTCGGGATCCGAGAACATCAAAGCAGAAGCAATTTTCGGGTTTTGGGGGATGCATTGCATGGTCCTAATCCCGACAGCAAAGAAAATCGGGTTTTGAGGGATGTCGGACATGTTCCAAGTTCCGACACATAGCAATTCGGGTTTTGTGAGTTGCATCGCATGACCTGAGTTCCGACTGTGCTTTTCGGGAATCCGCAGCTGCACAACATGACATGAGTTCCGAACTGAAGATTGCATTCCTCCGGGTCTTTCAAATTTTAAATCTCGATTTCGATATTGTCAAGTTTGGTGTGTAACTTGGCAACATCCAGCCTTTTAGAGGCATTTTCAAAAAACACATCTGGCGACTCCACCTGATCAGCAACCCATTTCTCTGAGTTACAGACCCGTTCCCATCCATTTCCACCCATCTTTCTTTCCATCTCTTTCATTCTTTTCCATTCCATGAAGTTGTGCAACCATGACTTCATTTCCATCATGGAATCCACATCAACAGCAGCAATATATCACACCTCCAACATGTTTTACAAATCCTCCAAATCAGCATTTTGGTCAAGTTCAGGATCAACATGCATACCCATATGAGCAGCAATGCCAAAATCAGTTTGGCTATGGAGCTTTCCAAGAGCAAGGGTACGCATGCAATGAAGACAATGAAGAAGAAAATGCAGATCTGCTGGAGAAAATCCAAAAGATGGAGGTGAACATGGTGCAATCTAGGGCTCAGGCACAAATGAAAGCATTTGGAATTGGTTGCAGAGCACCTTGTCCATGGGTGGGACCTTTTCCAAGGCATTACAGCTCTCAAGAGAAGTTAGACTTCATGATTGCAACACTGCCATTACTTACAAGGTGGATTGAAGGAATAGAGGTGTATGAGAGAAGTATTCTGCAACCTTGTCAATGGGTAAGCACACCACCTCATACTCTTTCTTTTCCTCCTTCTCAATCTATATCATTTCAGCAGTGTCAAGTTTTAAACTCACCATCTGCTGCCCTAAATGTTGAATCCATCCCTCCACCCCCTAGTCTTCCATCCCATCTCAGTTTTTCTGCCCTCTTCTCTTCCAAATCCAAACCCCCTCCACAAGAGCTAAATGAAGTACCTTCCACTCCAAAGAAACAAGAGGTTTCACCGCCTCCACCACCACACAAAATTGTCAAATCAGTTGAGTTTCAACCTATCCCTCCTATTGCATCCCCTAATCCATGTTGGGAGGATGAAAATCAGAATGCCAGCCAAGGAAAACCACAGCAAAAAGAGAGTGCCAACAAAGAGGAAGAAATTCAAAGTCTGAAGAGTTGGGCTCTTAGATTTGGGATGACAAAGATCCCCTTGATGGTTAGGCCTACAGAAGAGGTTGGGGTTGGAGAACAAATGGTGGTCAGGACTGATTCTGTTGCAGCAGAAGAAGGAGATCTTGCAGTCCCAACTTGTCCTCTAGAGCAGCAGATCGAAGAGTTTGACTTGACGAACTTCATGCTGGAGGAGGAGCTCATTCAAGAGCAAGATTGCCTTCGAGTAATAGGAGGAAGAAGAAGCTGCTCCAAAGGCAAAAGAAGAGGAGCACATCCCAGTTGTGGAGGAGAAAAGTGCAGATCCAAGGGCTTTGAGCACAAAGCAGGCTACAGGAGAACCTTCAGTTCTTCTTTCTACTTCACCTCTCCCGAGTTCTAGTACTGAAGAGGAGTTTGATCTCTCAAACTCAATATTGGAGAGTGAAGGAAACCATGGTGGTCAAGTTGCAGATCCAGAGGACACCATGGAGGAAGTTGAACACGAACAGCAGGACAGCAATGAGGCAGTTTACCTGTCAGATTTGGAGGACTGTTTTGATGGAGAAGAACCGGTTGAGTTTTCACCATTCTCTCTTTCATCATCCACATTCCAAACACCAGAGCCTGCTGTCATGAAGGACAGCATTCAATTGCAGCAGCCTGCATCTTATAGCAGCTCTTTGGAATCAAAATTGGAAGATTCTAATCTTCCATGTTCTTCATTGGAGGAAGAGAAAGGACAGAAGGATTCCACCATTTCTTCCACGTCATCCATCTCGGAGGGTTTGCAAGAGAACTCCATTTTTGGAGTTGAAAATCAGAGCTATGGGCATATCAAACGGATCATGACCTTGCCCAATCAGATACTTGGCTTCATTGGAGCCAAGGGAGAAGCCACAACCAGTTATGCTTGCTTCTGAGCATGAGGATGAGCTACAGAGTACCAAGGATCAGCTGCCATACCTCTTCAATCCAAATGCAGAACAACTAAAAGAGGTATTGGATTTTTCAGCTGATACCTTGATGATTTGGTTGGAAGACCAACTTCTTGTTGATTTCCCACTCATCCTAACAGCCATGATCAGTGCCAAATCGATTGCATGGCTGCCCATTTTGAAGAAAGGAAGCTATTTTGCACAACCAGTTGCAGGGTTTGTTTAGCTTGCCTTTGCTTCCAGTAAGAGTAGAGTAGGTAGGTTTGCTTTCAGCAGAAGAAGTGCTTGTGCACACTCTGCATGTTCCATTTGGGGCATGTATGATTTTCAGTTTTGTACATAGTTTTTGTGGTGTTGGTTTTGCTCTGGCATGGTTCATTGCAGCGGTTTTTTGGTGAGAACAACTCTTAAGTTCAGTGTGCTCTCAGAGAAGGAGTTGCGGTATCAGGTTCAGGATCAGATATCGGGTTGGTTCAGGATATCGCTTATGACTCCATGCCCAATGGATTGCTAAAAGGCCACTGATCTTCTACCTAGCAGGCAGGTAACCCCGTGAGTCGCCAAATTGTTGTATATATTTCCCTCCCCCCCGACACAGGGTAGGAATGGACCCGACGCGGAAAGGACGTCAGGGAGTCAAAGCCCGGGGCAAAACATGTCGCGGGGGAAGAACCGGGCAAAGGAAGTCGGGTTTCGCAGAAATATGGCGGAAGGAAGCATGAGAAAAACCCGACACAAAACGTGGCGGAAGGAGGAGTCGGAAAACATGTCGGAAGGGGTTGCAAAACCCGACAGCACAAGGAACGGATGTCGGGTTTCCGGGTCGGGCGAAAAACGCGGGTTTCCATCGGAAAAACATGTCGGGGGGTCTAAAAGCAAACCCGACGGGAAAAGCATGTCGGGGTTTCTAAACCCGACAAAGGAAATATGTGTTTCGGGTCTCCAAAACCCGACGCACAAAGCAAATCGGGTTTTCGGGTCGGAAACGCATGACGAAAGAGCATGTCGGGAGCCCACCAAAACCCGACACCAAAGTCGACATGCCGGGGTTAAAAAACCCGACGCACAAGGAAATCGGGTTTCGGGGGTTTTCACCCAAAACCCGAAAACAAAGGAGCATGGGTCGGGAAAATGCATGTCACCCGAAAACATGTCGGGGGGTCTTCAAAACCCGACAGCAAAATCGGGAAAACACGTCGGAAGAGCATTCGGGAAAGGAAGCATGTCAAGCCAGTTTCCAAGCCCGATGCAAATGCACGAGGGAGTTCCGAACCCGACAGGCGTTGGGGATCTCATCTGCCACCATGGTTGTTGAAGAATTGAATGCAGTTTTGGAGGTGGTTGGGGCAGTTCGAATTCCTCTCTTCTCCCTCTCTTTTTCTCATATATAATGTAAGGAGGGGCTGTTTTTTTAAAAGGTCGAACATTTTTGTTTTGTGCCTCCTCCCTTCTTCTCTTTGGCAGGTGGAGTTGTGGAGCTCAAACCTCCCATTTGAAACTGTAATGCACCTTTGCCTCTGGGCATTTTTTGCAGTGTATTGTATCAACCTTCGGAGCAAATAAATGCATGACTGTGGATGTTTCTCAACCCTCTATGTGTTTCATTTTGCATCCTCCTGATCTTTCACTGTGAATATGTTTATCTGTGCATGATATTGCATTGCATTTCTGTGGTCTGTGTTTAATTGGCAAAACATATGTTCTTCATTCCTCGGTGCATCACCTCCTTAGCTTAGGTTTATTTTTATGCATTTCTCTCTCCCTGTCTCCTTGGTAGTTAGATTAGGTTTTTGGGTAAACCTCTGCGTTTCATTGGTGCATCTGAACAGAGGAATAGGAGCCGGCCTTCATCCGGAGAGCTTTTCCGATTTCGCGAGGTCCCACACTTGGGAAAAGCTCCATGTTGTGCAATCGCACTGGGAGTCTCAAACGATCACGTTGCGGAGTCCTATCCTTCTTTGTAGACTCGATCTATGGATACTTCTGGTGATTTCTTTCCCATGCCCTTATCATCTAATATTTGTTTTTGAGGCTGTGAAGTAGATGCCTGATCAATTTTGAGAGATTGCGGGTCTATTGCCCTCTTCTTGGAACGTGTGTTTTGATTCTACAGTAGAGGTGTCAGTATTCAAACCAAAAAAATTGTTTGTTTTCCAATTTAGTAGAGTAGTTTCATCAAAAGGATGGTCTTGGCTCTCTTGGGTGGATGGTCCAGCTTGATGATTCAGGTGGGGTCTAATTGATATGCTTTGGACCATAAGGGCCTGACTCAAAACTCCATTTGGGAAAATATTCTGGTTGTGAGGCTGAGAAAAAGGATAACAACCATTCATAATCTTGAATGAGGTTATTCTGGACTGGTACTATGGCTCTAGATGAACTAGGCAATAGAAGGGTTCTGGAAGTTTAAAGGCTTCACATTGCAACTTGGCTAGTGACCTAGTTCTGGGCCTGATTATTTCCTTGAAAAGGAGGATGACTTGCCTAGATATTGGGATTGGAATGGTTGAGCATATTGGGACTGCTACCTTTTAATCACTACAAGCTCATTTATGAAGGTCTGCAGCAGCGATTTGACTTCAAATAGATCATTTGAAGAGGTAGGGGTAGATTGAGCTGGTTGATTAGAGGCTGCTAGAATAGGAGCAATGATAGGCTGATTATTTGTAAGATCTGGAGAAAATGGCATTGGCGGTCGAGGAGCTATCTTTCCAGCCTGAATTAAGGAATTTTCCACACTTATGGCTATGTCGTAGGCATCAGGTAATGTAGCCCCTCCCATGGATTGGATCATAACTTCTACATCACTATTCAAAGCTCACAAATAGTACAAGAATGCATTATTTGGAGAAGGCTTAATGAGTTCCAAAATCCTATTCCAAATTTTGTGAAATTGGAAGTTGAAATCACTCATGTACTCTTGGGGAGCTCTCTTTATGGTAGTGAGTTGTTCCAAAAGTGATAGGTGATCACTCTTGTCTTCAAACTATTTACAGAGCTTCTCTCCTAACTCGTCCCAAGTGGTTATACTGCCAACACGTAACCCTCAAAACCATTGAAGTGCTTTTCCCTTGAAAGAAGTGGCCAGAAGTCTGACAACAACATTATCCTCCATGATGTTATGTACTGCGCAAATGTTGGCTACATCAAGAACGTGTTCTACTGGAGTAACATGAGTTTCCCCTGTGTAAAAGGGTAAAATTTTGAGTGCTGCAACTGGTATAGGGTCACGTCGAGCCAAAAAAATTGGAATACTTGCATTGAAAGGGGGAAAAACTTGGTTCCGCACCATAGCAACAAGAGGTTGATTGTTCTTTGGTGGAGGAAACCTTCTGTATGGAGGAGTTGAATGACCCCTACGAGATAAAGTTGCAGCTGGTGGAGTTGAAACACCTCTGCTTCTTCTCTTTGGAGGAGACAAGGAAAGTTCAATATGCTGATAACTTCCTTGCTTTGAAGAAGCTCTTGTCTAAATTCTTTGCATAAGTTAATGCACTGAGATTTGGAATCTAGAGATATAGAGTCACCAGGTACTTTGACTTGTGTAAGTGAGAAGAGAAGTACCAACTCTATCCCACCCAGTGTGCCAAAAATATTGTCACCAAATCACTGCACCCTCCAAATGGCCAGACTATAAGCAGGACATTTCAGTGTGATTGGGACACATGGGATCACCTCTCAAGCTATGGGACTTGGGCTCGAGGTGAACCTCCAGAGAAGGCCAGCTTCCTTTTCCTAAACAAAGTGTTGTACTACTCCTAGTGTAATAAAATTATTATCTCGTCCTATACTAACATTGACATGGGTTTTAAGGAAAGAGGTTTGCAAAAAGAAACTATACTAGGGATGGTGATGCACCAAATAAAAGGATATTTTAAATCTCAGGAAGGGTTAATGTGAGTAGGATGTGAACACCGTTAGTCACCTTCACCTATTGCAACTTAGAAAGGGCACAAAATACCACAGACCAAAAGCATGCGTTCCTTTGTTAAACTTGAAGTATACATAATAGAGAGATCAAATTTGATTGAACACACAATTAACTAATCATGAGGATAGAACACATGCACATGTCAAACATCCATTTCACTGATTACAGCTAATGATAATGCAACTTTTAATAGCAGAAGGAAAACAATATTTCCACAACTAACATAAAGATGGCTACATTACTTCCTCATAACATAAAATAGATAATCTGAAATAAAGGTAAGCTAATCACTTACACTAAGGAATTATGCATTCACAAAGCATATATTGATCAACCATTCAACACAATAAATCAGGTTCTTCAAGGCAAGATATCACTCTGAATATAATTAAAAGGTTTTAAAATATCTGAAGCACTCTTCCAAGCTTGAAGAACAACTTCACCAAAAAATGATCTATCTATATCTCAAAATGACTCCATATACCTAACTATTTATAAGTTCTTTAGGTTGAGCCATTACAGTTGGGCCTTCAACTAACATTTTACTAAAAATAGAAATGTCATTAATTCAAGGGAACAAGCTCCCATAAAAATAGCAAGTTTTTTGCAAGGGTTTGACTCAGTCAACCCTACAACTTTGACCGATCCAGAGCTTGGATCTGTCCTTTCATGGCTGCTCAGCTTTGGCCTGGTTCTACAACGCCTTCTCCTTCTACAAGTTTTTGTTGTGTTTCCTCCCATGTAGCCATTCGATGTTTATATTCGATGAAGTGCTTTAATGATTCCCTGAATTTCTTCATCTCTAGGCCCACATGCATAGTGATTCACCACATCTGTTGTCTCGATTTCTTTTGTGATCTTGGTTGGAATTCTTATAAGTTTATTCACAACTTTCTTCAATGTTCCTATGAAATTTTGACATAAAACCAATCTATCAATAGATTAACTGCTGAAATTTTGGTAACTTCATCATCATGCTTCACCAAATCTTTGATATGTTTCTTGATTTGATCCTCCGAAAGAACATTGATGTTTTCGTTGAATAATTTATAATTAACAATATCAAATTATTCTGATATCTCATTCAAGGCATCCATAAATTCCACTCGTTTATCATCCAACTTCTTAATTAAATCCTGTAACACTTGACACCAGAATTCCATGGATTTTTGGTATTCAAACAACTTTGAAGCATCATCGATTACATCTTCCTGAAGGAGTACATCTAGATCTTCTTCTCGAATTTCACTCCATGTTGCCAAATTCAAATTCAGGTTATTATTGTCCTTGGAAAAGGCTTCATCCATTTTGCAAATAACAGTTTTTCAACCTGCAAATCATTATATATCTCAACAGCTTCTTTAATTAAAGGATTAGCTTCTTACAGTATACGTTCCATCCATCCATTTACTGATCTCCCTTTCTGGCCTATCTTCTCAATCTCATGATAAGAAATGTCATCAATGGTAGATGAAACTGTCATAGCCGTAGTAGTTGAGACTTCAGTAGATGGAGTTGGCTTTGTTACTTTTCGTAGAAATGTAGTGAGTTGCTCGACCTTGGCCTTAAGATCATCCTTAGAAGCTTTATCCTTGTCATATTTCTCCAGCAGATTTCCAAGAGCAGTGTGTACATCTTGTTTAGCTCCTTCATGAGTGGATTTTCCTAGTGAAAATCTAGAAATCTGATAATCTGCAGCTGTAATTGTTTCCTTAGTTTTTCCCTCAATGGGAGTAACAACCTCTACAACTCGTTCCCCAGATGGATTCACTGTCAGGATAGAAACAATCTTTGGCCTCTTGGCCTATCTTTTTGGTGTATGCTCCAATATACTTAGATCTATGACATCCCCCAGAGGCACTTTCTTCTTTTTCTTTGGAGTCTGCCAAAACAACCATTCTGGAATGGCTGATGCTGATGAGGATAGAATAGTAGATTCAGTACCTGAAACATTAGTCACAACAAGAGTACCAACAACATTAGTTGGCATTTGAATGGTAGTGGTAGTAATGGATGGGGTGGATGTGAGGACTGCCATAGGAGTGGATACAATGATGTTAGGAGATGAGACAAAAGGAAATGGAAGTGTTAGGGGAAGTGAAGTAGAAATGGGTGACCCAATAGTTTCCCCAGCTGAGAGAATTGGAAGGGATGAGAATACTTGGGCAATAGAAGGAGATGGAAAAGAAGAAATGATCATAGAAGTGGAAGGAATTGATGTAGGAAGTGACAATGGAAGAGAAAAAGAGATGATGGGTCTTGTGGGACACTTGGAGAATCACTGACTTCAACTACTTCTGCCATGGGTGCTGTAGGAGACATGGCTTTAGAAATATGAGCCTTGGAGAGAGATGAGCTCCCAACAACAAATGAAATCTTTTTGGAACTATATGGGCCTTTTGAATTGACCTTTTCCCCTTTGTGGGTGTTGATTGGCTCATGGTTGATGGGGCTTTTGTATTTGTAGGTTGATCTACCCCCTTGGGTGAGATTCCCAAGGTAACCAACCAACTATAGGTTCTCTGCAGAATGGGCCCCGCCCTCTCCTTTGTATTGCAACATTCTTCCACATACCAATCAATCCATGGTAATGGTTGATTGGCAATATTATCATTTTTATATGTTACATCCAAAACCTCATCATCATCTTGCATGTCCTTTGGGACATCAACTATACTAAACTTCCAAACCTCATCCAAGGTTAACCTCTCATAATCCCTTTATCATATAATGTATTCATCCCAACAATGAATCCAGATGTCTTCCAACTGGGGCACATGGGAACTAGACCGACCTGTTTCACTGAATTTACCCCAATAGTCAAAATTGGTCCGTGGATGGAAAGTCTGCAAGGTTACCTCTACCATTTCTACATCCACATTCTTAGCCTTGTAAATATTTGGGCAAGTGTATCTACCAATTGAAATAGGGAATTGCATTCCCACTTTGTGTCATTTATTCTGGATCTTGTGGTAATCTAGCAATTGCCGAACCAATTCTAACAAGACCCACTTGTCAGTGGGACATCTTGGTAGCTTGTTGGGAGCACCTACGAAGCCGAGGATCTGAATGTAGGTAAATGTGGGGAACTGTAGGTAGATAGCTCCCCATTCACGCACTTCCTTGAAGGCTTCATCAGAAATCCTCTGATTATACAACTCCTTATCGAAATGATAGAGAATAACCACAAAGAAAGCATCGTTAATTCTGTGGAAGTGCCTACTTCCCTCATCTAGTGTAAGCTGGGGATAGAAATCATAGATTTGGGAGGTGCTTTGAATACCCTTAGTATTCAACCTAGTGAAGTCTCCCATAGCAGCTGCGGCATAGACCAAAAAATATGTCATGTAGAAACTCTTTGAGGACAGCAGTCTACTCAACTGATAGCAAATGGAGCTACTGATATGCTCCCCCCATCTGATGAATTCCTTATTCTTCTTGATAGTAGCGATATATAAGAACATCCACTCCTGAAATTCCTTCATATGGGGAAGACCTGAGACTCTGCTTTAGTAGCACAATAATGTCACTGACCTCCTGAATGAAGTATGAGTGATAAATGGTCTTTGGAAATTTGGTAACACTCTTGGCCAGATAAGTTTTCAACATGACCCTCATGCAAAAATCCACTTCTTTGTCCCAATGTTCTACTACTGACTCTGGTGAAATTTTCACGTAGTCCTTGACGTCAGGGAGTTTGAGAAAATCCTCAAAGAAATCTAGATCCAAGTGGATTACAACCTTGCCATCAACATCCTTAACTACCATGGATTCTTCATCAAAGTGGGCTGTGGTAGCTAAAACGAACTCCGGGAAATGCATGGATGAGGGAAAACTGGCAGCAAGAGAAAGCCCACTGTCATATATGGCCTGCATCCAGGATTTCTTATTTGGGGCCTTCACCCTTGCCCAGAAGTCTGGAAAATCAATTTTTCTGAGATCGGTGTCTCCTATATTTCCCAAGTCTAAAGACAAGCAAGAGTGAGGAGCAACTCCAAGGAATGAATATTTCATCTTTTCTTTACCCTTGGATGTAGAAGTAGACATCAGGTTCTGAATTCCAAAATCTGATGACTTTTTGAATGCTGAAGAAGAGAAGTCTGAAAACCCAAAAATCCTTAACCTCCAAAAACCTAAAAGACTATGATCTCCAAATTCCCAAAAATGAGAGTTCCGAAGTACAGAAGCCTTCAAAAACCCAAAAGGAAATAGAAAGTTTGAAATGACTGAAAAAACCCATGAAAGTAGGTTCCAAAAACCCAAAAATCAGAGTTCCAAAAACCTGAATTGGAGAAGTCTCAAATTCCGAAAATGAGAGTTCCCAAGAAATCCGAAAAGCTCTGAACAACCAAATTTCTGAAAACCAAAACATCAAGTTCTAAAACCTGAAGACATCTCAAAAAACTGAAAATTAGACCTCTAAAGTTCTGAAGACAGGCACGATTCCCAAAAATGGAGAAATTCCAAAAAAGTCAAAACCTCAACCCAAAAATCAAAATCTTCTGAACTCCAAAAAATGAGAAGTGCCAATGGAGAAAATTTTAAATGCTTAGGAAAATGAGGACTATGATGAGATCCTTCCGGAATGCCTATAGAAAATTAGATAGTGGAACCATTAGGATCAAAAATATAGTTAAAAGGGACATGGTGGGAAATGAGATCTTCATCTTCCAAGGCATACAGAGGAGGAAAAAAGAAAAATGAACAAGGAGGAAACAAAACAAAATATCTTAAACCAAAAATAAAATAACCAAAATAAAATACCTCGAGAATGATGTCGAAAAGTACAAAATATAGTAAAAACCCAGATCGTCAGAGCAAGTGTCAGGTGAAAATGACAAGTGAAAATGTGAGTTTAAATAGAAAAACCTGACATTAATGGCCAAATTTTGATCCGTATGGAAGTAGGTAAGAAATTAAATGCGTGAAGGACTCCCCAAAAGTCTGAAATTCTGAAATTTTAGAATTTTGGGGTTTTCGACTTCAGAGATTAGGAGATGAAAATCATGAAATAGTGATGGAAGAGTTTTGAAACCCAAAATCTTGAAAGTCTAAAATTTTTGACTTGGACTTTGGAAGTATGAAAGTGAAAAACCTTTAAACGGTTAGGAGAGTTCTGAAAACCCGAAAGCCCAAAAGTCCAAAATTTCAGACTTTCAGACTTCAGAAGTCTGAAAGTAATTTTTCAAAACAGATGTGACCTAGAGTTCTGAAACCTAAAAGCCCAAAAGTCTGAAATTTTGGATTTTCAAACTTTCAGACTTCAGAAGTCCAAAAGAAATTTTCTCAAAATTGTGACTTAGAATTCTAAAACCCAAAATCCCAAAAGTCCAAAATTTCTATAAAATTCATAATGGCCAAAGAAAACTCCAAACTCTGAAAACCTGAAAGTCCAAAACTTTAGACTTTCGGGGTTTCAGACTTTGGAATTTGGAAACAGAATTTTAATTCCATGTCTATTAATCTCCAAAATGGAAAATCCCTGAAGTCCAAATTCTGAATTTTTTCAAATTCAAGACTTTGGAGAATTTTCAACTTTGTAGAAAACTTCTGTGTGAAGGATTTCAAAAAAATTATCTGAATGATTTCAACGTCTGTTTATCAAGGTAGATTAAAACGTTAACAGTTCCCTTTCAAGTGTAAGAGTATCACAACCACCGTTATGATAAAATATAGACATATATAAGTAACATCTATAAAAATCAAGTGTTCATTGTCTCTATATGTAATAATAAACTGATCAAACTTTGTCAACAAAACATACAGAAAGTATTAAAGCTTGTGAGCACTTCAGAAGGTGGTTGTATGTGAATTATTGTTATTTCCACCTTTTTATGGTCTATATCTTAAGTTGGATGGTGAAGTTAAGCTAATGGGATGGTGAGTGGATAATAATCTATTTATTAACCTAAATAGCTAATTAAATTAGCCAACAGATATAAATGTATGGTTTTAGTATGATAGAATTAAGTAAATTAATTTTGAAGGGATAAGAGTGAATTCTAGTGAGATGTGAGAGGATAGTTCTATAGAATTTATTCTAGAGCTCATTTAACATATTATGAAAAGGATAGGGATAATTAGGAATGACTACAAATAGGTATTTATTTTTAGGGTGTCTACATTTTCCCCTCTTTAAAGTGTTATTATGAAGTAATAGAATTTTAAAGATAGTAGAAAGATCTAGATTAGTGAGTGGATTATAGGGAGTCATGGTGGAACTACTTGTATGCCCCAGTGAAGCATTTGGATTACCTAGTGAGTGTGGATTGTAATGCCCGCTAAAACAGCCCACTTGAGACCCATGAACAACTTAGGTTTAGTTCGAAAATTATGGAATAATTTTTTTTGTGTAATCGACCAAAGTCTCAAGGACAATTAAATTCGACTAATAACTTTTCCCATTATAATAATTACTAATTCCACAATATAAAGCAACAAGTGTAATAAGTCTACACCTATCTCGGAACTCCTTTGGGATTAATTTAATCACTGACTATATTGACATTTTAGCTAAATATTATCTTATTAAAATTTTAGGGTTAAGGGAACAAAATAATCAAATACCCAAGGTATTTAATTCCACAAGATCTAAATCAAGAGTAAGGTTTAATTATAGTGGGGAAAGGAAAACATATTTAAAATCATCAGAATAAAGTCTTACTTACCCACTCCCAAAACTCGGTTAAGAGTGTCTACAACCAGGTTACGAGACAACAGTTGTCACTAAAAAGTTCTAGAACAAGTCTAAATTACAATAGAACATACTATTCTTTTATTACCAATTATCAGAGATCACAAGGTCCAAATTTTAGGGTTATAAGATTCATTTAGGTTCAGCGGATAATTTATCACCATACCCACTCTCTAACAGGATCAGAGTTTCAAATTGATTTTTCTCACACTTAACACATTAAAAATTTCCCTAAAGCATTTTCATTGGATAGGAAATTTTTTCACATTTCCGATGATATAAAGATGTCATCCTGACTCCTTTTAAAACTCAAGTTATGGGCCGGTGGGCCTTGGGGTGAAAATTTTCCCCCAAGGGCAGGCCTGCGGGCCTAGGGATGAAAATTTTCCCAAAAGGGACACATGTCGAATGGAGAAGAAATATTTTTTTTTTGGGGGGGTTGGTGGGTTGTGGGGAGATGGTTGCAAATTTTCCTACATGGGGAAAAACTCACTTTTTCGCCCGCACATCCGTTGTGCTGCCAAGGACACGTGCCGCTCAACAAGCCAAAGTAGGGAAGGAATGAGGGAAGGGCGGGGGTGGTGGAGAAGTTTTGGGAGATTTATTAAAGGAGGGGGAGAGGGTAAAAAAAACACGTGTGGGGCCCATGCATCTGTGGAGGGGATAAAACCAAGGTGAGGATGGGAGTGCAGGGCCGTGGGAAAATTAAGGAAAAAATTTCAAAAACAAAATTCCAAAAGATAAAGTTACGTGGGTTTCTCCCCACCCCCGTTGTCACCACCAAGGTGTCACGTGGAAGCCTCTAGTTGGATTTGGGATTTTGGGGGTGGCATGGGAAATTTTAAAAATTTTCCCCAATTTTTTTTTCCTAATTTTTCAAAGGGAAAATTTTGGGCCACGGGCCCGCCAGGGAAAGTTTTCCCAAAATTTTCTACCTAGAGAAGGAAAACTTCAGAGGGCCATAACTTTTGATAGAAAGCTCATTTTTTGGAAAACAAGGACTTTCTGGAAAGATCTCAATGCCATATATGCATAGGAATCATTAATTTTATCTTTTGATAAATTTTAATGGGTAAATCTTAAGAAAATGTTTTGCAGGCTTTTAAAAAGCCAACTGGTAAATTTTAACTTATAAATTTGGTTTAATTTGATCTTCTCCTTCACTCAACATGCAAAAAAGACATGGAGAAATATTCTAGGAAGGATTTAGGATGCATTTTGAAGGTAAATTTTGTTTGATTGACTTCCAATTTGAATTTTCCAACATTTGACAGAAAAAGATAGTAGAATTTGCCTTTGTTCAATTTAAAAGGTTTCTTCAAGCTTTCTCAAGATTTTTTAGTTTGTTTGGGGTCATTTTGGTCATACTAAGTTCAATATAATATTGCATTTGTCTTTTATAGCTTGCAGGGTCATTCTGATTAATATTTGATAAAATTTTACAAGTATAGTGAACTAAAGGAGCTTATACATTTCAAGAAATATAGATTAAACTATGTCTTTTTGCATGCAATGAAACATTTAATTAATTCCATGCTATCCTTAGATGCTTTTCCTTCTTCAATCAAACATTAAAATAACAATTCAGTTTTAATCCTTTCCAAAATCATATATTTTAAGCAAGGCAAAATGATACAATTTCTTCTCACGTGTTTATTCCTTTTCCACTTTCCAAACAGGGATTCCAATCACAATTTGATGTTACAATTCAAAACAACAATACATATGAAGAAAGGTATTGCAATCCTTTATTGATTTTAAAAGAAATACATCTTTACATTTTTTTTCAATTCCTTGAATGCAAATAATAGATTTCAATTTCCTTCTTTCAAATGACTAGAACAAAATATAAATATCTTTCCCATTTCAAATATACAACTTTCATAACCAATTACAAACATCTTCTCTTCAAAAAATACATTAAAATTTCATCCACTTCAAGTGGAAAAGGTTACAAAGGAATTTGTTTCACAAGCGATTGTCAAACTGTCTTTCTCCTCTACTCCAGAACAACAACATGCAAAGTTTCCTTTTCCTTCCAATTTGATCACAACAAAAGTGGGGGAAATACAATGCTCTCCACCCAACCAAGACATCCAATGAAAGGAGAATCCATCCTTCTTCATTGGCCCCTGAGCCCCAACCAAAATGTAATAGAAGGTTTTTGGTTGCATATTTTGTCAAGCCAAAATATGAGGTTCAACCATAGTACATGGGATTAAATCCCTCCTCAAAGACAGGTGAGGCTGAATGTTTATTACTAATCTAAAACACAACAGAAATAATATATACAGTATTCACACTAATCTAACCATTGGGGTTGGGATAAAATCTTGAAATCCATATCCACACTAGGTGAAGATGTTGTTTTTATAAATGGAATGGGTCGGAAAGGAAATTATTATTATGGAAGAAACACAATGGAAAGGAAATGAGAGGAACATATTTTCTTTCGAGTAAACATAGAGCACGAAATAGTCATACGAGCTTTAGATAACAAATGTAATTTAATGTTTAAAACAATTAAAATAATCAAGAATGCTAACCAAAGAATAGTTTAAGTTATTGAACATAAGAACAATATCTTAATAGAGATGAATTTCACAACACAAAGTTTGCAAAAATAGCATCGGTTTCTATTTTAGCTCATCCCTGCTCACCTTTTTTTCCTTCATCTTTTGTCATAACACATTCATGGCATCTTATGCATCTTATTGTGCCCCTTCTATTATTACATTTCCCAGATCCACCATTGTAATATGATAATCAGAAGCTGCTATGTTCTCCTTGGTTTTGACTTGGCCGCAGGAGTGGAAATATTTGCAAACTTATGTCCTGAGGCATCTACTAAAACCATTGAAAATGTTTTAGGTTTCTTAGCAGATTTGGTAGGAGAGACCTTGAGTGAACTGAAATCGAAGGCTAGTATGGGAACTACAACCTTCCTCTTCCTCAGAGTTTGGTCAACCAACCATTGAGGTATAGTGGAAGAAGTTGCTCCGATTAGAGGTGTCATGGTCATATCTTTGGGTGGAGGAAGATTTTCTTGAAGAGTGGTTCATGACTGCAAGTGTAGTGACTGTGGGAGTAGACTGAGGGAATGAAGGTGCAAAAGAAAGAGGCATTTCTATAGCCAACGTAGGTCCAGTGGAGAGAGGTGAAAGTTCAGAGAAAATGTTGGTTATGGTTGATAAAAGTGGAGTTGAAATATGTGGTGAGGAAGATTGGGGGAGAGGCGGGTAAAGACTCTAAAGCCAAAGCTTGGGAAGCAAGGGCAAGGCTTACCTCTGATGAGAAATCAACAAAAGGAGAAATAAGAGGTTGGCTAACCTAAATTTTTGAAATAATTTCCTCTTGTTCTAGCAGAGGAGGAGAATCTAATACCTCAACTATTGGTGTGGGAGTAGATGATTCATCCCTCTGATTTTATTCTCTTATAACAAATTTAAACTTTATTTGTCTCTTAGTAGGGATTTTATCCTTTTCCTTTTCTCCCTTAGAGGGTCCCACTTCTAGAGTAGCTATCTTTGAAAATCTCTTTTCTTTATAACTCATTCCCCTAAGAAATGAGCCATGCCTTAGTGTGAACAAGGGTTTGAGCAACTTTCTCAATGATAGAAGCCTTTTCAGTAATGGACCAGTCGATGGCTGGGAATCCAAGTTGATTTCCATCTGACTGTTCATACCTAGGTTCCAAGACACTTTCATTATCTATGGTGCCTTCTGGGATATTATTCAGATCTAATGCTTGGATTTCTTCAAGAGTAAACCTACTATTGTCTTTTCTTCAGATGACAACCTCATCCCGAAGATTAACCCAGATGTCCTCTACATGGGGCACATGTAGATACAATGTTCCATATGACTTAAGGACTCCTCGAATATCAAATCCTTCTCTGAACTTCATATGCTTCTTCAGTTTATCCTAAATTTCGTGCACCACATTCTTGGCCTTCACCACTGTAGAACATGTGTACCTTCTGATGGAAATTAGGAAGGAGACAGCAGCCTTATGTCTGCTTTGTTGGAACTTGTAGAAATCCAACAGTTGTCTGACCAACTCCATAAGGATGAGTTTGTCACCTGGAAACCTGGGCAAACAGAAAGGAGTATCATGGAACCTAACCACCTGGAGATAGGTAAACTTATTGAATTACAAGATGTAGCCCCATTTTGACACCTCCACCCATGCCTCATCAAAAACTCTTCTCTTTCTCAACTCAGGGTCCAGCCTGCAAATATTTTCATAAAAGAATGCATCATTCACTCTTCTAAACTAATCTTCAGATCCTTTTATTATCAACTGAGGGAAGTACCGATATATTTGATTAGTTGTTTGGTTCCCTTTTACATCCAACCCTGGGTAGTTTCTCATACCTGCTACTACATAGGTAACATACGACATCATGTAGAACTTTCCAGTAGACAAGACTGTTTTCATTTGAGAGTCTATCTCATCACTTATTAAGGTGCCCCAATCAATCCTTGGTCATTCTTCTTAATGATGACGGTGAACTGTTACATCCACCCTTGGAATTCTTTTGACTTTGGGAGCCCAAATAACCGGCTCAGTAGGGTGATGATATCACTGACTTTGAGTATAAAATCACTTCTAGGAACCGTCTTAGGAAACCTAGAAATAGCTGGCTTAGCCTTGATCAAGAATTTCTTGTTCACGTGCTTGATGCAGTCTTCTTGATCTTTGTCCTAGGATTTCTGTGCTGACTTAAGATTTAAATTAACATATTTCATAAAGTTGGGAAACTTTAGGAGTTAATCGAAGTAATCTCCGTCTAATTTTACTATAGATTCTCCTGCTTGATTTCTCACTAAGCGGGAGGCTGAGTCAAAGTTAGAAGCACATGCCAAAATGAATTCAGGGAATTGGGCTGATAGTGGAAACCCTAGTGTGAGTGTGAGACTGCTACCGGCTATTGACTTCATCCATGAATTCTGAGAAGAATCCTCGATCCTTTTCCAGAAGTCTTCCATGTCTATATTGCCGAGCTCTGTGTCTCAGATGTCATAATTGTAACTTATATAAGAAGAAGAATTTGTCTTATGATATTTGTACTTCATCTTTCTAGACTTAGAAGGGCTCAGGTCTGACATGAGGAGTCTTGAAAATTACTGAAAGAGCAATCGGGTTTGGATGTTTGTTGAACAAGTGAACAGACCCGCCCTACTATTCAGATGTTGAAACTTGCAAAGTAGCCTCAGAAACCTGACAGAGTGAATTGTGTGTGTCAGGAAATAGAATGTGTCGAACACCTTGAAAAAAATGAAGGACTGGTGAAATTTGGATGATGTCGAGTAGGTGATAATATCTGACACACTATGGAAATTGGAAGAGTGTCTAACACTTCATGAAACCCGACACACTGTAGTGTATATCAGAAACTAGGTCGTGTAAGACACTTTGTGAAACCTGACACAAAGGTGGAACTTAGGTGAAAAACTTCACAGAACCTGATACAAGTTAAATGATGTTGAACACTCTACAAAACTCAACACAAGCAGAAGTTGGAAGATGTCGGACACTTGGAGAAACCCGAAACTCTGTGAAAAGTTGGGAGGATGTCAGACACTTGGACCCTGTAAAACCTGAAACAAAGGCATCAGGTTTCTGGGATGTCAGAACACATAAAATTCCCTCCAAGCTTGTAAGTTAGGTTTTTTTTTTTAGATTCTTCTCAAAAAATATAAAGAGTATATCCCATGGGAAAAATAAGAAAACACCCAAGATGAATTTTAAACAAGAGGTTTCATGGGAATACAACAGTAAATGAAGAAAACAACCCAAAACCCTAAACCTAGAGGGAAGAAAAAGAGAAGAGGGAAAAACACCAAATGAACACTTCAAAAACAACCCCAAAGACCCCAAAATGATAAGAAGAGAAAAATACCTTTAATAAATTTGAAAAATGGTCAAAGATGGATCACGAAATCGATCAAGAGATTCAGTCAGGTTTGGAGGTTGAAGGAGCATGTACGAAAAATCCACGCAGTGAAAATATGCTAGGTAAAAATGACGTGTAAAATTGAACTATTTATAAAGCCCTAGCATTAATTACACCTCCTCCGACACATGTGCCAACTAATAGACAACTCAACATTAATGCCATGTCATCATGCTTAGCATGTCTGAAAACCTGATACAAAGGTTTTCTTATCAAATCGATTTTTAGGAACCAATTGACATGAAGCATGAAAAAGACATGTTTGGATGTTATCAAGTTCTGAAAACCCGATATAATGGAAAGCTTCAGGTTTCAAGTTTCGGGAAACAAGCAACATGAAGCATGCTTTTTGAAAGGTATGTTCCAATGCTCCTGAGTTCTGAAAACCCGATACACTGGAATGTAATTGGGTTTTGGGTTTCAAAATACAATTGACATGAAGCATGTAAAAGACATGTTTCCATGTGATGGAAACCTGAAAACCTGAAGATCTCATTCAAAGGGCATTTTTAGGAGATTTTGTCAAAAAAATTCTATGGTTATCTCAATTTTAGCTGAAATCACTAAAAATGAGATAACAAAGTCGGCTCCAGTTGGGGACTTTCTTTGAAACATCAAAGGAAGAAAACTCATATATCAAAAGCTTTATCCATTGGGCTATGGAGTCTTAAGAAGAAAAACTGAAAACAAAGAAAGAAAGAAGGAAAAGAAAGCAGACACACAACAGAAAATAAATTATGATACAGTGCAAGAGAGCATCTTGCATTACTGGTGGAACATCTTCAAATGTTGGCCACTGAAAGGTAGAGGGAGAAACTCTCCATCTAGATACGATAGAAGAAGCTATTTTCACCATTCAGCTGATGTATTTTGAAAGGACCTTTCCATAAGGAGTCAAACTTGCCATGCATCCCTTTCTGCTCTCTTCTCTTGTCCCAGAGAAGTACTAGATCTCCAATATGGAAATCACGTTGTTTTGATTTCTTGTCAAATATCCTTTTGAATTTGCTCTGATGATCTATCAATGTGATCCACCACCTTGCTTCATTCTTCTTCTAGCCTAGCTAGGTACATTATCCTTTTCTCAATGGAACTTTGAAAAGTTTCATCCTCAATTGCTTTAGCCAATCGTAAGGCTGGCAATTCTACAGAGATAGGTATCTCAACATCAATTTCATACAGCACCTGGAATGGGGACATTCTAATAGCTCATTTAGGAGTAATCCGATCTGCCCATAATGCATCATACAATGCTTTTTTCCATGTCCTCTGATTCTCATCGACCAACTTTCTGATTATGGTCACCAGGTTCTTGTTGCTTGATTCAGCCTGACCATTGCCTTGGGGGTAATAATTGGATGAATGAGCCAATGTGATCCCAAAGCCATAAAAAAATTCTGTCAACTCATGAGATGAGAAATTGGAAGCATTGTCAGCAATGATCTTGTGAGGCACACTGAATCTAACAATTATATTCTCCTTGAGAAAGTTACACATAGCTTCAGAGGTTGCTTGTTTGATTGGAGCAGCTTCCACCCACTTGGTGAAATAGTCTGTGGTGGTGAGCACATAATTATGACCGGCACTAGAGGTAGGGTTCAACACTCCAATGAAATCAATTCCCCATTGGTGAAAAGGTTCTTCAATCACCACAGGCTTCAAGGGAAGAGCTACTAGCTTAGGATGACGTGCGAAATGTTGACAAGCTTCACACTTGGCCACCCATTTAATTGAATCTTGAAAGAGAGTAGGCCAATAGTACTTGGCCCGTAAAATATTGTAAGCCATTACAGAAGAAGAGAAATGTCCTCCGCATGCTAGATTGTGGAAGGACTCTAGCAACCTTACCTGTTGAGACTTATCAACACAATGCAAGAATACACCATCGATACCTTTCTTGTATATACCATTGTCCCATAGAATGTATCTTGTAGACCTGAGTTTAACTGTCCTCTTTTATTTTTGGCTTAAATGTGGGGGAAACTCACCATAGGTTAAAAAGAAAGCAATATCTGCGTACCATTCATCAGTCGTGCTTACAAAAATTACTTTGGGCAATTCTGAAGAAGTACCTTCAGTTTCTTCACATTCTGTCTCAGCATTGTTTTCTGTGATCAATTGGCACAGGCCTCTTCCTCGCACCAACTTGGTAGGTCTGATGTCCAAGTCATACTCCTAGACTTTGGCTATCCAGTTACCCCGTTGACTACCCAACTCTTGTTGGGTCAGAATGGATTTAACTGTGGTATCAGGAACTAGAACGAGAGTGTGGGAACTCAAGACATAATACCTGAAATGTTTCACCACTCTCACCACTACATAAGCATGCTTTTCAATTTGTGACATCTTCAATTCATGTTCCTTTAGTGGGAAGCTCATGAAAGGAATGAGAGTTTTAATTTGTTCTTCATTTTCCTACATCAGGATGGCTGAATACTATATGTGCGGAAGCGTAGTTGTACATGATGAAATTTTTCTTGAAATCTGGGCATACCAGAATAGGGGCGTGAGCAATTTCCCATTTGAATTCTTCAAAAGCAAGCTTCCCTTCAGTGCTCCATCAAAATGGAGTCTTACCTTTCATCATCCCAAGGATATCCTTGGTTTTATCGGCAAAGTCAGGTACAAATCTTCTTAGGAAATTGACTTTCCTGAAAAAGGAGTGCACCCCAGTTTTTCTTGTGAGTAGGGTAAGGCTTTAGATGGCCTTCACCCTCTCTAGATCGATCTTGGTTCCTTCTTTAGTCACAATATGACCCATAAAATTTCCTTCTGTCACTCCGAACATGGACTTTTAAGGATTTAATGAAATCCCATGATGCCTGCACCTTAAGAGTACCTGCTCCAGGTGATCATAATGATCACTTCACTTTTTAGAGAAGACCATCAAGTCATCCAAATACACAACTATGACCTTTCCCATTAAATCTCTGAAAGCTAAGTCCATAGCCCTTTGAAATGTGGCTCTGGCGTTAATCAAACCAAAAGGCATTCTCTTGTAAGCAAAGGTTCCCCATGGGGTGGTGAATGTTGTTTTATGTTGATCTTCAGCAGCTACCTCAACCTGATTATACCCCAAAAATCCATCAAGCATGGATAACATTTCTGATCTAGTGACAGTCTGTAATACTTGGTCCATGATGGGCAATGGATAATTGTCTTTCAATGAAGACTGGTTAAGGTTCCGGAAGTCAACACAAATCTAGATTTGACCGTTCTTCTTTCTGACAGGGACAATGTTCACAACCCAGGTGGAATGATGGATTGGAAAGATAATCCTTGTGTCTAACATCTTTTGAATTTCTACAAGAATAGTCCCTGAGATCTTTGGGTTGTAATGCCTCTACTTCTACCTGTAGGGTTTAACCTCAGGCTTCAAAGGAATGCTATGTTGCACATCCTTGGGCTTGAAAGACTTTAGATCCACATATGACCATGCTAGGACATCCATATATCTCTTCAAGAGTGAAGAGAATCTTTCTTTTTCCTCCAGAGAATAGCATTTACCGATGTTTACCATCCGTGGTTGATCAGCGGAGCCCAGGTTAACTTGATCTACCTCTGATGAGGAAGCACCTTCAGCTTGCCTTTTACCCTGAATGAAATGGTCATGCTTGTCAAACAGACCTTCCAGAGAAACTAATCCCTTTGGAATCTTATTGCCTTTGAGCTGGATGAATTCACCATCAATTTCTTGATATGAATTAGAGATGGACTCATGAAAGCTGATTTTGATCCTTCAAAATAAAGCTCACTAAAATTATCAGCTTTCTCAAGAAAAGACAATACCTTGTTGATCATCATTAAACACTTGCCAATGTGCTGAGTTATCTGGAACACTTGGATGATACACAATCTCAATGGTATACGTGTCTTGTTTGAACTTTGGGTGGGGAGAAGAAGAGATGCAGAAACGGCTAAGGAATCAGCTTTATCATTGTAATCTCTTAAGACTACCTTAATGGAAAAAGCATCAAAGCATTCTATGTTGTCCCAAACCTTGTTTCTGTAATGTCTTAGGTGATCATTTTTTACCTGATAAATCCCCCTTACTTGATTCACAATCAACTCGGCATCTCCCTGTACTTTGAGATTTCAGATTCCTTTTTATCTTGCCATTTCTAATCCTAATAACAAAGCTTCATATTCGGCTATGTTGTTAGTATTATCAAACTACAACTTGAAAGCAAAGGGAAATATCTCAAAATCTGGAGATATAAGAACCACGTCAGCACCTGAACCAGTAGTTGAACAGCTCCCGTAAAACTCAAGGGTCTGAAAAACATTAGGATCTTCTTCTTTGACTTCTACAGAGGGCACCTCAGATGTCAGGAAATAATTACCCAAGCCTGCATCTTCAAAGAGAATTTGAGCCTTAGGATCATCTGATTTAGTAACTAGGTACTTTGCTTGTGCTTCGGGGTGAAGGACACAAGGAACTCCATTTACTAGAATTTTAGCTTTGGTCCAATCCATGTTGATTTCTCCTCCAACATCTTTGTAAAAACCTCTTCCCAAGAGAATCCCATAAGCAGCTGGGATATCAGCAACTAGGATAGTCATTTTTACTCTCTTTTCCAGGAAATGCAACAAATGCAAACTGCGCATCCTTGATTTGGCCAATCAAGGGGACTTGTTTAGTTTCCATGGAGTAACACCACCCATAAGATTTAGTCAGTGTGAGTCCAAGGGCATGAGCTAATTTTGCGGGCATTACGTTATCAGAGGCTCCTGAGTCAATTATGCAATTGTTGAGTTTAAAACCATTTATAAGTAAAGACAAATAAAATGGTTCAATCTTTCCCAAAGAAGTAGCAGAGGTCATATTACTCTGAGGTAAAGGCTAAGTGGGGCTAGGAAAAATGCCTTTCGAAGATGGAGGAATAGCAGCCTTGCTTCTAATGAATTTGGCAAGTTTCTCAAATTGCTCAGGGTTGGACTGAAGGTATTCAGCTTCCGACATTTGGATTTTGGTTTTCTTTACATGATCAATGATGTCGAAAGTGGTATATGAAGGAATGATGGAGGGATCAGTTATAGTTACATTGGTCTAAGCTGAGGTACTAGCCTTGAAAGTAGGAGAAAGAGAGTTGGAAGGTGAAGTTACCTTTTTAGTTATCTCCTTTTCAGTTTGTGCTGAGATAGGAGAGCCTTGTTTAGCCATAACCACGGGAGCTTCTTTACTTTTTCCTTAGAGCCTTCAACTAGCCTTTCTGGGGTTCTGAGATTGGGATCGAGTGAATACTGCAAATGATTGGCCATCATGCTCACCTTCATCTTCCTCATACTTCTAAATACCCAATGCTGGAGTCACCAGCTGAATCGTCAAAAGACTCATCAGCATATCCTAAAGCTTCAAAAGCTTCATGAGAATCTTGATCTTCTAGTTCTTCACCCTCCTCAACTATTTCAACTGTTGCATTGATAGGAGGAGCTTCAATGGCTAGCCTGGTGGGAGCAGCAATCAACTGATTCCTGTCTCTTGCAGGAGTGCCATTGGCATTGTTGAAATTCCATCTAGGAATATCCCGATAAGGAATGTTGGTTGCTTGTTGAGACATTTGCTTCTTTAAAGCAATCAAGTCATTGGCCATCTTTTGAATCATAGGATCAGTAGTACTCTAAGAAGAACTCTGATTTTTAGGCTTAGATGATTCTCTTCTGATCTTTCCAGCCAGAATAAGATCATCTTCTATTTCAGTGGTTGTAGCTTGAGCAGTGGCCAAATCAGGGATAACAGATCTTCTCAACAAGAAGCTTACATTAGGAGGCTGAGCATTGATGAAGAAACACTTTTGATTTTCAAGAGTGGGAATGGATAGCTCTGGGATCTTATGAATCAGCTTGTTGAATTTAGCTATGAAATCCCACATGGGTTCATAAGACTCCTTCATGTGTGTAAGTTGTGCCAACAAGGCATGAGAGCCTTCAGCTCTGGTTTGAACCTTTCTTCGAATACAGATCACATGGTAGTCTAGTTGGTAATGCATGCATTTGGAAGATGGTAGAACCATTCTGCTGCTACACCATGCAATGTCTCAATGAAGAGTCAAACAGAGACGTCTTCATGAGAAACTCCAAGAATGCCACATGCTACAAAGAATGAAGTGATGTGTTCATCAGGACATTATTTCCCATCACCATTGAACTTAAGAATATTCTTGCAAGACCCATGTGGTAGATCATGCAATGGTGGAGTTAGGGAAAGAGGACCAATAGCCATACCCCAAGGTACAGATTTTGCTGCCATTCTTCTAAATGAAGTGTGTATAGGAATCTAAGTATCAAACAAGAATAATGCACGACAAGTTGTAGAAACTTCTTGTTCTTGAGGAATCTGAGTTCTTCGGATGGGTGAAGAACTTCTTGCTTGGCTAGATGCAACACTGTTGGGTGAAAGTCTGAAATTATGTTGCTGAAGCAAATCAAAGAATGGATCAGTTTCACCCCATGCTCGGCTTGACCGAGTGAAGATCTTTCTAGCCAGCTTGAACTTGAAAATAGATCTTGTTGAAAATAAGGCAAATAAGGAGTCGCCAGACACCAATAGGATAAGCTTAGTCTTATCAATCCATATTCCCCAGTGGAGTCACCAAAAACTGTTGGTTGGATATTTTTTCAAGCCAAAATATGAGGTTCAACCATAGTACATGGGATTAAATCCCTCCTCAAAGATAGGTGAGGCTGCCTATTTATTACTAATCTAAAACACAACAGAAATAATATATACAGTATTCACACTAATCTAACCATTGGGGTTGGGATAGAATCCTGAAATCCATATCCACACTAGGTGAAGACGTTGTTTTTATAAATGGAAAGGATTAGAAAGGAAATTATTATTATGGAAGAAACACAATGGAAAGGAAATGAGAGGAATGTATTTTCTTTCGAGTAAACACAGAGCACAAAATAATCATACGAGCTTTAGATAAAAAATGTAATGTAATGTTTGAAACAATTAAAATAATCAAGAATGCTAAACAAAGAATAGCTTAAGATCCTATGAACATAAGAACAATATCTTAAGAGAAAGATGAATCTCACAACACAAATTTTGCAAAAATAGCATCGGTTTCTATTCCTCAAATGATTAAAAGAAAACACAAAGTTTTTCTTCTTCACAATAGTTCTCAATATTCCAAAAATCTCAACCCTTTGGAGTGCACAAGCATCCATTATTTATAATAAAAAGGAGCAGAGAGAAAATAGGATAAATCCTAGAAAATAGCCATTTAATAAGAGTCCTATTTTTCTTGACTCTCACGCAGGAGACCAAGTCAAAATTTACTTTCTACGTGACAAAATGGAAATGAAAAAGACATGTCAATTTCTAGGAAGGAAATGACATGTAACACATTTGCTTATTTTGTTTCCTCATCCTTGTCTTCTTCTCAGCAATGCCTGCTTGTCTCAAAACTCTTGAAGCTTCCAGATTATGTCTTGCACTTCAGCTTCATCTGGTGCACTAGAATAATCACTTAGAACCTCGCAAGTTTCTTGTGTGTCACTTGCATTGCCAGGAAGTTTCTTCAATCTCTTATTAAGTTTTCTCAGAGATTCCAAAACATTCTCGATCTTTATAAATTTATCAATGACGCTCAGATCAAAGATGGAAGTTGGTTCCTGCTCGATCGATTCCTGAATTTTTTTATAGAAACCATCAATAGGTAGAATGGTTGAGCCTTCATCCAATACTTTGGGAAAGATCTTGAACAAATCCTCTTCGATATTGCTGGTGGCATCAATCAACTGATCTCTGGATTCTCTCAACTTGCTGCAAGCTTCACTGAGAATCTTTATCTTGAACCTGATAGCCTTGGTTAGCTGGAAGTGTTTATCCCCATGTGGAATGATTCCTTCTTCCACTAAGACCTGAGATGGAATTTTCTTTAGTGCATTGAGGGCCTCCAAAGTTAGTTCGAGGTTTCCAGCCTCCTGAGAAAATTCATCATTCATCTTGTCACCATCCTTTTTCATTTCCTCCAAGGATTTGTATACCTCTACTGTATCATCAATGACTTTCCTTCCTTGAAGAAGTAACCTCTGAATCCATTCATCCACCATTCTCCCCTTCTCATTTATCTTCTCAATAACAGGTACTGATGAGAAGTCAAACCTGATAGGAGTAGGAGTAGAAGATGACGGGGTTGACTGAGAGGGCTTTGAGAGCTTAAGCAATACTTCTGTCAACTGTTCCACTTTCTCTTTTAGCTCATCCCTACTCACCTTTGTTTCCTTCAGCTTTTGGCATAGCACATTTATGGCATCTTATGCATCTTGTTGTGCCCCTTCTGTTGTTACCTTTCCCAAATCCACCCTTGTAATATGATAATTAGAAGCTGTTATGTTCTCCTTGGTTTTGTCAGCCGCAGGAGTGGCAATCTCTGCAAACTTATGTCCTGAGGCATCTGCTGAAACCCTTAAGACTGTTTTAGGTTTCTTAGTAGATTTGGCAGGAGATACCTTGAGTGAACTAAAATCGAAGGCTGGTAGGGGAACTACCACCTTCCTCTTCCTCAGAGTTTGGTCGACCAACCATTGAGGTACAACGGAAGAAGTTGCTCCTATTGGAGGTGTCATGGTTATATCTGTGGGTGGAGGAAGATTTTCTTGCGGAGTCGTGATGACTGCAAGTGTAGTGACTATGGGAGTAGACTGAGGGAATGAAGGCACAAAAGGAGGAGGCATTTCTATAGCCAATGTAGGCCCAACAGGGAGAGGTGAAAGTTCAAAGAAAATGCTGGTCATGGCTGATGAAAGTGGAGTTGAAATATGTGGTGAGGAAGATTGGGGGAGAGGGGGTAAAGACTCTAAAGCCAAAGCTTGGGAAGCAAGGGAAAAGCTTACCTCTAATGAGAAATCAACAAAAGGAGAAATAAGAGGTTAGCTAACCTCGATTTCTGAAATAATTTCTCCTTGTTCTGGTGAAGGAGGAGGAGAATCCAATACCTCAACTATTGGTGTGGGAGTAGATGATTCAGCCCTCTGCTTTTCTTCTCTTCTGACAAATTTAAACTTTATTTGTCTCTTAGTAGGGCTTTTATCCTTTTCCTTTTCTCCCTTAGAGGGTCCCACTTCTAGAGTTTATATCTTTGAAAAGATCTTTTCTTTATAACTCATTCCCCAAGAAATGAGCCATGCCTTAGTGTGAACAAGGGTTTGAGCAGCTCTCTCAACGATAGAAGCCTTTTCAGCAATGGACCAGTCGATGGCTGGGAATCCAAGTTGATCTCCATCTGACTGTTCATATCTAGGTTCCAAGACACTTTCATTATCCGTGGTGCCTTCTGGGATATCAACCAGATCTAATGCTTGGATTTCTTCAAGAGTCAACCTGCTATTGTCTTTTCTTCAGATGGCAACCTCATCCCGAAGATCAACCCAGATGTCCTCTACATGGGGCACATGCACATACAAGGTTCCATATGACTTAAGGACTCCTTGAATATCAAATCCTTCTCTAAACTTCATATGCTTCTTTAATTTATCCTAAAGTTCATGCACCACATTCTTGGCCTTCACCACTGTAGAACATGTGTACCTTCTGATGGAAATTGGGAAGGAGACAACGGCCTTGTGTCTGCTTTGTTGGAACTTGTGGAAATCCAACAGTTGTCTGACCAACTCCATAAGGATGAGTTTGTCACCTGGAAACCTGGGCAAATGGAAAGGAGTACCATGGAACCTTACTACCTAGAGATAGGTAAACTTCTTGAATTGTAAGAAGATGCAGCCCCATTTTGACACCTCTACCCATGCCTCATCAGAAACTCTTCTCTTTCTCAGCTCAGGGTCCAGCCTGCAAATATTTTCATAAAATAAGGCATCATTCACTCTCCTAAACTGATCTTCAGATCCTTTTATTATCAACTGAGGGAAGTACCGATATATGTGATCAGTTGTTTGGTTCCCTTTTGCATCCAACCCTGGGTAGTTTCTCATACCTATTGCTACATAGGTGACGTATGACATCATGTAGAACTTGCCAGTAGACAAGACCATTTTCATTTGAGATTCTATCTCATCACTTATTAAGGTGCCCCAATCAATCCCTTGGTCATTCTTCTTAATGATGACCATGAACTGATACATCCACCCTTGGAATTATTTTGACTCTGGGAGCCCAAATAACTGGCTCAGTAGGGTGATGATATCACTGACTTCGAGTATAAAATCACTTCTAGGAACTATCTTAGGAAACCTAGAAACAGTTGGCTTAGCCTTGATCAAGAATTTCTTGTTCACGTGCTTGATGCAGTCTTCTTGATCTTTGTCCCAGGATTTCTGTGTTGACTTAAGATTTAAATCAACATATTCTGTAAAGTTGGGCAACTTTAGGAGTTGATCAAAGTAATCTCCGTCTAATTTTACTATAGACTCTCCTGCTTGATTTCTCACTGAGCGGGAGGCTGAGTCATAGTTAGAAGCACATGCCAGAATGAATTCAGGGCACTGGGCTGATACTGGAAACCCTACTGTGAGTGGGATACTGCTGCCAGCTATTGACTTCATCCATGAATTCTGAGAAGAATCCTCGATCCTTTTCCAGAAGTCTTCCATGTCTATATTGCCGAGCTCTGTGTCCCGGATGTCATAATTGCAACTTATATAAGAAGAAGAATCTATCTTCTGATATTTTTACTTCATCTTTCCAGACTTAGAAGGGCTTGGGTCTGACATGAGGAGTCTTGAAAATGACTGAAAGAGAAATTGGGTTTGGATGTTTGTTGAACAAGTGAACAGAATCCACCCTACTATTCAGATGTTGAAACTTGCAAAGTAGCCTCGGAAACCCGATAGACTGAATTGTGTGTGTGGGGAAATAGAACATGTCAAACACCTTGAAAAACCTGAAGGACTGGTGGAATTCAGATGATGTCGAGCAGGTGATAATCTCCAACACACTACGTAAATTGGAGGATGTCTGAGCACTTTGTGAAACCCGACACACTGGCAGTGTATATCGGAAACTAGGTCATTTTGTGAATACCTGACACAAAGGTAGAATTCACTCTGGATGTTGAGCACTTCCAAAACCTGATACTGCGGAAGCCAAACAATGTCGGACACCCTGTAAAACCTGAAACAAAGGCGTCGGGTTTCTGGGATGTCAGAACACATAAAATTCCCTCCAAGCTTGTAAGTTAGGATTTTTAGATTCTTCTCAAAAATATAAAGAGTATATCCCATGGGAAAAATAAGAAAACACCCAGGATGAATTTTAAACAAGAGGTTTCATGGGAATACAATAGTAAATGAAGAAAACAACCCAAAACCCTAAACCTAGAGGGAAGAAAAAGAGAAGAGGGAAAAACACCAAATGAACACTTCAAAAACAACCCCAAAGACCCCAAAATGATAAGAAGAGAAAAATACCTTCAATAAATTTGAAAAATGGTCGAAGATGGATCACAAAATTGATCAAGAGATTTAGTTGGGTTTGGAGGTCGAAGGAGCATGTACGAAAAATCCACGCAGCGAAAATATGCCAGGTAAAAATGACGTGTAAAATTGAACTATTTATAAATCCCTAGCATTAATTACACCTCCTCCGACACGTGTGCCAACTAACAAACAACTCAACATTAATGCCATGTCATCATGCTTAGCACGTCTGAAAACCTGATACAAAGGTTTTCTTATCAAATCAGGTTTCGGGAACCAACTGACATGAAGCATGCAAAAGACATGTTTGGATGTTATCAAGTTCTGAAAACCCGATACAAAGGAAAGTTTCAGGTTTTGGGTTTCGGGAAACAAGCAACATGAAGCATGCTTTTTGAAAGGTATGTTCCGATGCTCCTGAGTTCTGAAAACCCGATACACTGGAATGTAATCAGGTTTTGGGTTTCGGAAGACAATTGACATGAAGCATGTAAAAGACATGTTTCCATGTGATGGAAACCCAAAACCCGAAGATCTGCTTTAGAGGGCATTTTTAGGAGATTTTGTCAAAAAAATCTATGGTTATCTCAATTTTAGCTGAAATCACTGCAAACGAGATAAAAAAAGGTGTGATTCAACTCATGGTAACAATATGCTTCCACAAAACAAACACACAACATTCTTTCAACATGCATTCCAAATTAAAACACAGTCCATCACAAAACAATAGTTTACAACTACATTGAAAACATTAAAATAGAACTCAGGCTTCATCATGCAAGCCAAAGGAGCAAGAACTATGGGGGAAGCTACTTATGCCTCCCAATGGGAATTGGGCATCCACCTATAACAAACCACCAATATAAAACATCACACATATCCTTATGCCCCCCACAATCCCTCCTTATGCCCCCCACAATTTCCTTATGCCCTCCACAAAGTAAGAAATGCAAGCTATTTCTTTTCCATGGTGCGTCCCAAACCCAAACTCCCTCCACAAGAATTTCGATGCCACTGGCATTCCCTTATACCCCCCCACATGGATTCCCCATAGCCTTCTCCTACACCATTCCTATGACAGTCTACCCAATAACCCACAAAACATGCTAAAACATTCACACAATACACAAACACATTCATAAAGGAAAAGAGTATTTCAAGAGCCAAGCTCTTACCTCTCCATGATGGAGTTGTCTAAGTTCCAAAACATATCAATCTCTATCTCAATGCAATCACTCCAAATAGCCAAGCACAAACATGAACAGTTCTTCCCAAAATTCCTCCAAAGCAAGAGCTCCAATCAACAAAAAATTCACCCCAAGGAAGCATTCCAAAGTTTCAACAACCCAAAACAAAGCAAGAGTTTCAATTTTATAGAAGAGGGAAGAGAAGAGGATGAGGTGGATCCATGTAGGATGCCACATCACACATCCTCAACTCCAACACAAAAGTCAAATTTCATTCTCCAATGCACAATAAAGAGGTGGGTGAAAATATGACAAATAACTTACACACTCCAAAAATCCCACACCCCAAAGGACTGAATTAAATAAAATGTAAGAAGAGTGCAATTAAAACTTACAATTTGATTTATAAAAATGCATTAAAAAGGTCTAAAATTAACCCTCCAACCATAGGTATGGTTGGTAAATAAAATTAAGAGGTATGGGACAAGTTTTACTTGTCCCACAAGCCTCCAAAAATAGCCTCCAAGGACAAATTCCAATTTCCAAGAAGGTGGAGTGTTTCATACTCCAAAATCTATGACTTACACAACTCTTACACATACTTACACATCACTTACATATTTAATACAAAAACCAACAACTTCTATAATTACTTTCTTATGTCCCAATTTAATTAATTAACTTTTAACCATATGTTTTCTCACATTAATCTACCACAATTTAATTAAAAAAAGAAAGGGAAACATCACTAATAAAATACATACAAATAATAATAAAAAGGAACCACATTAATAAAATACACAAAACCCCTTGGTCACATTCAAATGTGATCCCCCCATGGGAATCCCTAACGACAATCAAACACAAACACAACAAAACAAGTTGCCATGGTGACCTTGTTGAATTCATCTAGAATTCCAATGTGGTTGGTCTCCAATCCCCCGATGTTTGTTGTGATATTTTAACCTGCAAAACACAAATACCTCCTTCGGCCTCATGGCCATATCAGAACATCCAAAATGAATATAAATATAATTCCAAAATCATCTATATAAATGAATCACAACAACATCAAAGTAACAACTATATCATTTGTAATTTAATCAACAACTATATCATCATCAAATAATTTCCATTTTCTAGGTTTACTCAAAATATCAAATATCACATGTCCAAACAACATCTATAATATAACCATGTCAAATAGTATACCAACATCAATGTATAAAGTGTCTCTAATAATCATCATGCATCATATATAATCAAAGTCAGCAATAATCCATGGTCTCACATCTAACATCATACTAAATCAAAACTATAAAAATGTCCATCATATAGTCTACAGTGTCATGATCAGTATCAAAATATGTCAAAGGGAAGTGGGCACTACATCCCCCTCCCCTTAGACTCAACTTCCTCCTGGAAGTCACAGGAAGGAGAGATAGGAACAAATGCAACAGAAAAAGGATCACTCCCATTATGGGATTTCTTGCTTCAAGCAAGTGTGGGTCCACAGAACCCAAGTTTGGTCTAATGTAATTCAGCAAGGAGAAGGGAGATTGCAAGGGATGAGTTCTAAACTTTCTGCATGCAAGGCTACAACATTTAAATCTTGAGAGTAACTTTACGCTGTCAACCAAGATACAACATATAGCAATATAACATAAATAGTTCAAACGATTCTCAAGAGTAAACTCCAAGTAGAGGAATAATAGGGAGAATTCCATGAGTTTTGAGAATGACCACATAGTTTCCCAAGGAATAAAACATACTACATTAATAAAAGTTAAGTTTTCTACATGTTTAAGCGATGATTTCAAGGTTTGTTGTCTAGACAAGGCTAGCAAAATCAACTATGACCAAATTTGTATGAGGAACAAGTCTACTCAAGGTCCCACAATTTGAGGATCACACAGGATGAGGTGGATCAACAAGGACACCTAAATCAGCAAAACATTTAAAATCAAGGAACTATTCTAGGAAAGCACTTCTATAATCTCAAGAGGGTACAATTAACTTTTCATGGTAATAAAAGCGAAGTCAAGACCACAAGTTTTCCTATAGTCTGATTTTTACACTTTTGTTTTAAGAATCGAACACACCATACAACCAAATCTAAAGAAGTCAACCATTTAGCAAAAGAAATATATATATATATATATATATATATATATATCTCCCCTAACAACTAACATATCAATACAAGTACCATACATTATAGCACAATGGGATTTATTTATCTTATTTCCTACTCAAGCTCAGAATAACCATAAAGAGAGCACAAAAAACACCAAGGACCACTCAAGGTCACTAGGGATAAGAACAAGTATCACGGGGTCCAATTACAATCCAAGGGTGCATCGTATCAAAAGTGAATAACATCATCTTGCACTTTCCATCCTAATGGAAAAGGGGGCAACAACAACAAGGTGACCCAAGAAAATATGAAGAAAATAAGACTTCCCAAAGTTATTTTATATCCTTAACATATGTTGCCTTAAAATTACAATAACTTAGGTCTCCAAGGACAAGACAACACGCAAGGAGGTTACTTCTCAAACAACAGATAAGTCTCAATCCAAAAGGACCACAACTCACATTCGTCAAGCTATGGGATGATAAGGGTATGATGACCCAAAACTCCCACAAGAAAGGCACATACATCTATGAACAAGAAGTACTAAGCAACTAGAACACATTACTATCCACCAGGTGTTTCACAATTTTAGGTAGGCGACAGAACTACAGGTTCAACTATACATTGCACTCAATACACATAAATCTTACTTATTTTATAACTCAACTAATTAAGTCAAAAGTTGTAGTTTTGTTTGCTAAGCACATTCCTTCCCGAGTTTTCTTAATTAAACTTCCTCCTATTATGACATCACGAGTTTACGTTATAAAGAGCACCACTAAGGTGGGTATGATGTCTCACCATTTTGTATAGGCAGAGAGAATTTATTTTACTCATAAGGAAGGTGGATGGACAAGGTTTCCTTTCTATTCTTCTACATGGTTTTTATTTCTTCTATTAATCTACCAAGGGTATAACAAGGATCACTTCCCTTTTTCTATGCTCCAGTTTATTTGTTAAGTTCCAAGGTCAAATCTCCTTAATTATAGTTTTATGGCATTTTGGTTGAGTCATCTTATCAATCAAATTTTAATGAGAAGGAAGGTTCAAACATATCACATAATTACTTTTATGGGAAAGAGATATAAATCAACAAACCACATTTTTAATTCTAAAGGAACAAGAGACATTCGTCATAGAAATCACATCATTAATTTTTGTAAGAACTAGGAAACAATGAACCAACATGAATCACACCAAGATTTCAAAGATTTACCAAATAATTTCAAGCATCATTAAACATTCTTAGTGGGTCTCCACAAGTCTCACAAGAAATTTTCAAGGAAGGCTCATTAAAGAGGTATAATCTTACTTTTACGAATCTATTAAGGTTTAACAATTTTTGTTGTTTAGGATGGTAACATTTTACTCCCTTAATAACCAAAGAAGGTTTTCCAATCAATTCTCATGTCCCCACAAGATACCACCAGCCAAGCAACCAGATGACAATGCAACTTTACTCCAAGGACACCACATCCACACTAGAAAGCATCAAATGCAATAGGGCAACCAACTAATTTACCAAAACATGGACTTTACAACCAAGAGTTAAAGTTTTTTTTTAAAAGAGGAAGTACAATATAAGCACCACCGAGATTAACTATTAAGATCTACCAAACTAACATTTCTAAGAGAAAGGTCCAAAAGACCCAAAGCATCCATAAGTGTTTCCAAGTAACCCAAAGATTAATAGGTCATAGAATGTTATTCATAGTAAAGGAAATTTAAGGTAAGGGTAGACTTATTTATAAGTCAAGAGAGTAAAACAAGTACACTTAAATAAACACACTACCTGAAAGGGCTTAAATCTATCCATAATTACCAAGATGCATACATTCCACGAGTCAAAACTTTCTATGATGCAACTAGGAACCCATGATATAATTTAAAATGCCATCGATGAAAAGTCACTATCAAAACAAATAATTTTTCACTAACATTTATAGTCAACCAAAAAGGCAATCCAATCCTAAAAAATCTAAAATCCCATAATTAAACACTTCTACTCTGATGAGGGTCAAGCTCTTACTAGATTTTAAGAGAATCACCACTACCACTGTCAGACTGCCATCTAGACCGTACTACACATCAAACTCTCTATCTAGCAAGGTCAAGCAACGAAAAGGGTCACTCTAAGATCTTAGACACACTCAAGGTTCCATGCATCCATAACCAAGGCATAACTTTAAGCACCTAAGAGGACATTCAAGACACCTAGGGTGTACCCCCATATGAAAAATGTATGAATACAAGAAGCATAGAACCAGCTCAACAACATGCAAGAAGGAAACCACGTAATGTTTAGCTAAGTAGCCAACAACATAATGAGCTCTGAGTCACCAATCAAAATAAAATATAAGAAATATCGGTAATCAAGAAAAGTGGCTAAGTAGCCACATTGCAAAGTTTGAAAATTCTTGCAAAAATTATAAATAAATAAAAGATCCTCAGAGCTTCTCAATCCAATCATAAAATAAGATGTTGGTCCTTGATAAAATAACACAAGATTACGAATGTAAAACACAAAATTTAACACCACATTCACTCTGCAGCCCTTCATGGCCACCAATAGGGGTACTCTGCCTCGAGGTTAGTTCCAAGAACACATACACAGGATTGGGTCCTAAACGACACCCAGACTTAGTGTCCACTCTCTCACACGGGTAACAAAATGGAAAACTGACAACCAGACCCTCTTTCCTAACCACTGAAGGAAGGAAGCTCTAAACAACTTCTAATTAACTCTTCCCGACCCAGAACACAACCACTATTGTCCAACTACAAGAATCACACCATATAACTTATCATTCCAACAACATCAATAAAGGAAGGGTCTCAACAAAAGGGCTTAACACATCATACAATTAGATCAAGTTTTAGGACTTGTAAAACAACACATTTTCAAAGGGGAACCAAGTTTCCACTATACTAGAAGTTCACCAAAAATCAATTTAATCTGACAATCTTAGTTACCTGGGTTTAGCAAAAATGCCACTAAGCAAGAAAAACAACTCAAACAACTAGTTAGTTTATTATGATTTTAATTCTGGTAGTTCAAATGAACAGAGTAATGTAATATTTCTTCATACTTATTTCTTTTTCAATTTTCAAACAAGGTTGTTTTCTAGTTTTAAAAGTGTGCTAGGTTTACAGTTCATGTCTCAAGTTTTCTAGTGTGCCCAAGGGTCCAAGATTTTGAACCACTGCTCTGATACCAAGTGTAACGCCCGCTAAAACAACCCACTTGAGACCCATGAACAACCTAGGTTTAGTTAGAAAATTATGGAATAATTTTTTTTTTAAGTGTTAACGACCAAAGTCTCAAGGACAATTAAATTCAACTGATAACTTTTCCCATTATAATAATTACTAATTCCACAATATAAAGCAACAAGTGTAATAAGTCTACACCTAGCTCAAAAATCCTTAGGGATTAATTTAATCACTGACTATATTGACATTTTAGCTAAATATTCTCTGATTAAAATTTTAGGGTTAAGGGACTAAAAAAATTAAATACCCAAGGTATTTAATTCCACAAGATCTAAGTCAAGAGCAAGGTTTAATTACAGTGGGGAAAGGAAAACATATTTAAAATCATCAGAGTAAAGTCTTACTTACCCACTCCCAAAACTCGGTTAAGAGTGTCTACAACTAGGTTACGAGACAATAGTTGTCACTAATAGGTTCCAGAACAATTCTAGTTTACTAGAACATACTTTTCTTTTATTGACAATTATTAGAGGTCACAAGGTCCAAAATTTAGGGTTAGAAGTTTCAATTAGGTTCAGAGGGTAAAATATCACCATACCCACTCTCTAACAGGCTCAGAGTTTCAACTTGATTTTTCTCACACTTAATGCATTCAAAATTTCCCTAAATCATTCCCATTGGATAGGAAATTTTTTCACCTTTCCAGTGATATAAAGAAGTCCTCCTAACTCCTTGGGGTGAAAACTTCCAAGTTATGGGCCGGTGGGCCTTGGGATGAAAATTTTCCCAAAAGGGACACGTGTCGAGCGGGGATGAGAAAATTTTCCACGCAGGGTTAGGTTGGTGGGTCACGGGGAGTGTTTTGAAATTTTTCCTGTGTGGGAGCAGGGGAGGCAAAAATCCAACTTGCGCAGCAGACCGTGCCTCCATGCGCCGCCAGGGACATGTGGCGAGCTCAGGATTCAAGCCAAAGCGGGGGGAAATGAGGGAAGGGGGGCCACGTGTCCGCTAAGAAGAAAATTTTTGAAAAATTCCCAAGGAGGGGGGAAAAGGGTAAAAAGACACGGGTTGATATGGGCCCATGCACTTTCCGCAGAGTGGATTTTTCACCAAGGCTGGGCGGGAATGTGGGGGCCGCGGGGGTTTTTTCAAGAAAATTTCCAAAAACAAAATTTCAAAAAGGACCAAGTTTGCGAGGGTTTCGCCCCTTCGTCGTGCCACATGACAGCCTCTAATTGGCTGTGGGGTGGGGTGGGGGAAATTTTAAAATTTTCCCCAAAAATTTTTCAAAAGTTAATTTTTCTAAGTTTTCAAAAGGAAAATTTCGGGCCGCGGGCCCGCCAGGGAAAATTTTCCCAAAATTTTCCACCCAGGGAAGGAAAACTTCAGAGGGCCATAACTTTTGATAGAAAGCTCAGTTTTGGGAAAACAAGGACTTTCTGGAAAGCTCTCGATGCCCTCTTTGCACAAGAATCATAAATTTTAGATTTTGATAAATTTTAAGGGGTCAATTTTATGAAAACGGCTACAGGCTTTTTAAAAGCAAACTGGTAAATTTTAACTTATAAATTTTGTTCAATTTGATCTTCTCCTTCACTCAACATGCCAAACAGACATGGAGAATTATTCTAAGAAGGATTTAGGATGTTTTAGGAAGGTAAATTTTACTTGATTGATTTCCAATTTGAATTTTTCCAACAATTGACAGAAAAAGACTGCAAAATTTGACTGTGAAAGGTTTGGGCCTGATTTTGCAATGTTTTAAATTATTTCCTTAAGTGTTTTTTTTCAAATTGAGTTCATTGATATCATAGCATGTAAATTTTAATGTTTCATGTTGATTATTTGTTTGTTAGGTTTGAACTGTTCATTTTAAGGAATTATTTGTTTTTAAATTTACAAAGAGATCATATTTCTAGAAATAGAGATTAAACTATCTCTTTTTCCATGCAATATTGAAATTCATTTCATTCTAGTCCTTAATGCATTTAGTTGATTCAATCAAACCATTAAAATAAAATGTAAAGTCTATCTTTCCAAAATCATATATTTTCCAAAAAGGCAAAATAATACAATTTCCTCTCATACGTGTTTCTTCCTTTTCCACTTTCCAAACAGATTTCAATACAATTTGATGTTCAATTTAAATATAACAATGCAAATGAAGAAAGGTATTGCAATCCTTTATTGATTTCCAAAGAAATACAACTTCTTTCTTTACATTTTTTTCAATTCCTTTTCAATGCAATAATAGATTTCAATTTCTTTCTTTCAAATGAAAAGAACAGAGTATAAATATCTTTCACATTTCAAATATACAACTTTCATAACCAATTACAAACATCTTTTCTTCACAAAATATTTACAATTTCATCCACTTCAAAGTGGGAAAGGTTACAAAAAATTTATTTCACAAGGGACTGTCAAACTTGTCTTTTCCTCTGCTCCAGAACAACAACATGCAAGTTCCCTTTTCTTCCAATTTGATCACAACAAAAGTGGGGGAAAGGCAACACTCTCCACCCAACCAAGACATCCAATGAAAGGAGAATCCATCCTTCATTCATTGGCCCCCGAGCCCCAACCACAATGCAATAGAAGGTGTATCTCAACTCATGGAAACAACAGGCTTCCACAAAACACACACAACATTCTTTCAACATGCACATTTCAAATTAAAACACAGTTCAACACAAAACAACAGTTTACAACTGCATTGAAAACATTAAAACAAAACTCAGGCTTTATCATGCAAGCCAAAGGAGCAAGAACTATGGGGGAAGCTGCTTATACCTCCCAATGGGAATTGGGCATCCACCTGTAACAAACCACCAATATAATTCATCACACATATCCTTATGCCCCCCACAATCCCTCCTTATGCCCCCCACAGATTTCCTTATGCCCCCCACAAAGTAAGAAATGCAAGCTATTTCTTTTCCATGGTGGATCCCAAACCCAAACTCCCTCCACAAGAATTATGATGCCACTGGCATTCCCTTATGCCCCCCCACATGGATTCCCCATAGCCTTCTCCTACACCATTCCTATGGTAGTCTACCCAAACAGCCAATAAGCACACAAAACATTCACCATTCACACAAACACAAAAATTCAAAAGGAACAACATAAATCAAGAGCTAAGCTCTTACCTCTCCATGGTAGTTTTGTTCCAAAACAACAAGTTTCTTATCCCAATGCAAAACACAGTCCCAAAATAGCCAAACACAAACATGAACAGTCTTCCCAAAATTCCTCCAAAGCAAGAGCTCCAATCAACAAGAAAAATCACCCCAAGGAAGCATTCCAAAGTTTCAAGAACCCAAAACAAGGCAAAGAGTTTCAATTTTATAGAAGAGGGAAGAGGAGAGGGTGAGGTGGATCCATGTAGGATGCCACATCACACATCCTCAACTCCAACACAAAAGTCAAATTTCATTCTCCAAAGCACAATAAAGAGGTGGGTGAAAATATGACAAATAAACTTACACACTCCAAAAAGCCCACACCCCAAAGGACTGAATTAAATAAAATGTAAGAAGAGTGCAATTAAAACTTGCAACATGATTTATAAAATGCATTAAAAAGTCTAAAATCAACCCTCCAACCATAGGTATGGTTGGTAAATAAAATTAAGAGGTATGGGACAAGTTTTACTTGTCCCACAAGCCTCCAAAAATAGCCTCCAAGGACAAATTCGAATTTCCAAGGAGGTGGAGTGTTTCATACTCCAAAATCTGACTTACACAACTCTTACACATACTTACACATCACTTACATTACTTACACACAACAACATTTAACCAAGGGTCAACTTCTATAATTACTTTCTTATGTCCCAATTTAATTAATTAACTTTTAACCATATGTTTTCTCACATTAATCTACCACAATTTAATTAAATAAAAGAAAGGGACACATCACTAATAAAATACATACAAACAATAATAAAAAGGAACCACATTAATAAAATACACAAAACCCCTTGGTCACATTTAAAGGTGATCCCCCCCCATGGGAATCCCTAACAACAAAAAACACACAACACAATAAAACATGTTGCCATGGTGACCTTGTTGAATTCATCTAGAATTCCAATGTGGTTGGTCTCCAATCCCCTGATGTTTGTTGTGATATTTTAACCTGCAAAACACAAATACTCCTTCGGCCTCATGGCCATATCAGAACATCCAAAATGAATATAAATATAATTCCAAAATCATCTATATAAATGAATCACAACAACATCAAAGTAACAACTATCATTTGTATTTAATCAACAACTATATCATCATCAAATAATTTCCATTTTCTAGGTTTACTCAAAATATCAAATATCACATGTCTGAACAACATCTATAATATAACCATGTCAAATAGTATACCAACATCAATGTATAAAGTGTCTCTAATAATCATCATGCATCATATATAATCAAAGTCAACAATAATCCATGGTCTCACATCTAACATCATACTAAATCAAAACTATAAAAATGTCCATCATATAGTCTACAGTGTCATGATCAGTATCAAAAGTATCCATGGAAGAGGAAAAGATCTCACTCCAATATGGCTTAATTGCCATGTATGGTTCTTCTCTTACTACTCTTTTCAAGTAGAAGATGAAAATGGTTGCTTGATCAATAAGCCTTTCAAGATTGAAATTCTCTTATCATATGTTAATGTCTTACAAGGACATGGTGTAAATTTGGACAAGGTGTACTAGGTTCTTTATATAGCTTTCCAATTTAGGAGAAGCTTGCAACCTAGTGAATGTGGGATAAAGGTAAAGTAGAATTAGAAAGGGATAAGTATGATTAGAAGAGATTAATTAGTGGATTAGCAACTCATGGGAGTTGGGGGTGATTTAATTAATCAACTATGATTAATTAATAGTCCAAATTAAGCTTATAGAAGCCATTTGAAGATGATTTAGAAGGAAATTAGTAGAATTTGAAGGGTTTAAAAGGGGAATTTAACTAATAATAAGGTTTATTAGTTAAATACAAGATTAAAAGGATTAATTAATAATGGTTAATTAATTAATTAATTAAAAAAGGATTATAACTAACAAAGTGTCATTAATTGGCATCTAGGATGGGGGAAGGATAGTTAATTAATGAAGTGTCATTAATTGACTGAAATGAAGGGGAATGTTAGCTAATTAGCAAGAAATCACTAATTATAATGAAATGATGGAAAATAGGATAATTAGTGTAATTTTAGTATTAAAATTGCGTAGTCAAATTTAGGTGTCTACATTTCCCCCTCTTTGATGTGGTGTAGTGCAAATGACACCATTTCAAAGATAGTAGACAATTTAGACAATTAAATTTTGAAGGAGTAAAGAAAAATTAGTAGGATGGAGGATGCCCCTCGAGTGTCGATGGGGTGATAGAAGAGGTCGATTGATGCTCTAAAAGAAGAAATTAAATATCACAAGAAGAAGAAGATACTGAAGTAAATTAAACTAGGACTAGTCTTGCTATTGTTCAAAGTTGATTGATTAGAAAATAAGATCCCAGGATTCAATGGAAGAAACAAGGGAGGGTGGGGGATGAAAATTAATTTCCTGAATTTTTTGGAAGAAAAACTGATAGTTGAGGGGGGTTCTAAAGAGGCCTGGTTGAATTGTTGGAATATAAAAAAGAGTAGGATCTCATGCCTCAAGTGGAGAAGAAAGAGAGGGGGAAAGAATTGGAAAATGATAAGGTAGAAAGTTAGTTAGAATGGAAACGAGAAGATAGATGGAGAATGGGAAGATCTACAACGTAGCTGATGAGCCATCTGGCTTGGAAGTAACTATTTATTTGATATAAGCATACAAAAAAAGTGTAAAATGGACATGAAGAGCCATAATACTAATTTTTGTTCATTTCTAAAGGACTGACTCAAATAAAAATATATAAAGAATGAAGTACGAGAAAGTAAACAAGAAGAACAACAAAGTAAACAAGAAAAACAAACATACTCAAACAAACAATGTTCAAGAAAGTTGCAACAATGTTTTTTGATCCATATTCAATTCTCAAATTTTTGAGTTATATGACAAGGGTTGAAAATTATGGGGAATATAGAACACATAGAGTTGCCATGAAAAAGAAAATGTGCACTATGAAACTGCCCCAAGCAAATGATTTATGCAAGGGAAGATGGACATACCAAGTAAACCAACTTTGTTAATAAAGGAAGATCAAGATTATCTACATGTCGAGCACTAGAACAAGTAAGCACTAAATTAAGATATTTTGTAGGATAGTTTTCAATGTTTTGAGGATGTTGTGTCTTGTGAATGTTTAGGATTTTTGATGCTTTACCAATGTTTTTGGATTTTTGAAGGTTTAACCAATGTTTTTGGATTTTGTATGGTGTTACCAATTTGGATTTTGAAGGTTTTATGGATGTTTTTGGATTTTTGAAGATTTTACCAATGTTTTTGGATTTTTGAAGTTTTAAATGTTTTTGGATTTTTTGGATTTTTAAAGTTTTTGGATTTTTGAAGTTTTTAGGGTTTTTTGAAAGTTTTACTGTTTTTGGATTTTCTAGCTTTTGTGAATTTTTAGGGTTTTTTAAAAGTAAAGTTATGTATAGGAAAATGTAAAGATGCCCCCAATGAGAGGTAGAGAATATACAAGGGAAAAATATTGTGCATATATACAAGAAGAAGATAAGTCATGATCAAGGCCAAGATGGGATAGGTTCAACAAGATGATGAAACTCAAACCAATGAAGTGATAGGAAGGAGTGAACATGCACCCTAGTACAAGATGACCAAGAAAAAGATGATAGAAAAAGAAGACAAGATTAGTTATTGAAAGGGGACAAAGTTTCCCTAAACATGGTAAAAAGAAATCTTATACACATGGATGTTTCTGAAAAAAGAAGAAGAAAAATGTGAATGTTATGAAGGATATGGAAATGTTAGCTAGAAGAGTGGTGATGAAAAGGTTATGAGATAAAGGCAAAATCATGAGACAAAATAAGGACTAAAGAAAGAGTTTGAACAAGGTCCAAACAACACTTGGTAACAAACTAACCTTGTTTTCTCATTGAGATCCAGTGTGTGCACGTGGAAATTAATTACCTCTTGAAGTGAAGATTTAAAGGGGAAATAAGTGAAGACAAACTAGCCAATGTGTAGGAATGATTTATTTTGAAAGGTGATTTGTGAATGGAGGGTGGAAGGAGATCATACATTTCTCTACTGTTAGCTATCCAGGCATCCATATCCCTGATGGAGATGTATCTGATTCTAGTCACAACATTATCTCTACTACCAACCAGGCATCCATAGCCCTGATAGAGATATTGGAAATACCCCAAGAGAGTTATATATGGTTTTTATTTTTTTAAATTTTTGATTGAATTTTTTTATTTCTGAAAACTTATTTCAGATCTCTCAATTGTTTTGATAAGGGGTTAAGAACCACATATGTCTTGATGGAAGGATGTGGAAGTGATTTCAATGATGACATTGATAGTGTCAACAAATATGCCTAAAGGTATTCACAACAAGTTTATTAAATGTGTGATAGTGATAGGATCTCTAAGAGGTCAGTCATTCTTTAATTTACCAAGATAATGAAGGACCAAGGTCAAATAGATACAACATAGATAGATTTCATACAATGAGTGTGAATAGAATAACCAAAATATCATCGAAGGGATGAAAATGGTGGTTGGTTTGCAGAGGAATGTGAAAAAGGAAGGAAATAACATCCATGTGTATGTGATACCTGATTGTAATGTTTGATCTTTATACCTTTGATTTTTTGTAATGTTTTGAATTTTTCTTTTTTTATTTGAATTTTTGAAGTTTTGGATGGTTTTACGAAGAGAAAACTATGAAGGGAGAAGATCATGAAGATGGATGATTGGGAATTTTAGACCAAAAAAATGTCACTCCACGTGATAGGATCCAACAACGATGTTTGTAATTTATTTGATAAGGGAGACTAGGATTTTTTTCTTATCAAGAGTGATATTATCTCCAATCTCGATGATCGCTGTGATATCATACTTAATAAGTGACTACAACTTATCTTACAACATGGATTTTGTATGTGGGAGCTTGAGTTCCCTATCATAGATTTTTGTCACTTTACACCATACTTGATGTTGCATTTATGTGCATTCTTTAATCACGTTTGATTTTTAATTTGTGGGTGTTGGATTTTCTTGGAGTCTTTGGAGCTCTTCAGTATTTTTGATCTTAGCTTGATGAAGAAATTGTTGGTGTTTTATACAAGATAATGTGTTATTTTGTTGATCCCAATAAGTGGGAGAAGAAATTGTATGTTTAGGATTGATGATAGGAATGGTAGGGATGATGGTGGGCTTTCCAAAATTGTTGATAGAGGGATGATATGATGGACGAAGAGGATAAGGTACAAGGATTGAAGAGAATGGGCTACCAGGAGGTGAGACACATATATAGAAGATGAAGGGATACTAAGATATGGCCCAAGGATGGAAGAGAATGGGCTTCCATGAGGTGATCCCATAAATAGAAGATGAATGGCTATACCAGGAGGTGGCCCAAGGATAAAGATAATGGGATACTAGGATGTGGCCAAAAAATAGAAGATAAAGGGATAGTAGGACATCTACCAAGTATATAGGATAATGGGATACAAGGAGTTGAGACACATATAAAAGATAATGGGATACCTAGGAGGTGACCCACAAATAGAAGAAGAAGATGGGGTTATAGGAGGTGGCCTACATATAGAAGAATGTGAAGGGATACCCAGGAGGTGACCCAAGGAGAGATTTTGATTTGAGGAATCTTGATATGTAAGGAATGATTGGGTGATGAGAAGATAGGTTAGGGATCAATGATAGACTTGGGTGTTTCTCCTTGTAATGGGGAATGTGATTATGGAAAAAAATAGGAGGATCAAGTTTGATGATCTTAGGATCTTCCTTTATTTTCTGACAAAAGGACTCAGCCTCTTCCCCATAATATGTGAATGTATCGAGGTCAAAAGAGAATCCTTACTCGTGATCCTATAGAGGAATGTCATCATGGAGCCCCATGAATTCTATGATTTCTTCTTGATTCTGAAAGAAATCAATTGGTAAGGGTGGTTGTTGGTTGATGATAGTAGATTGATTAGAAGAAAGAGGTACAATAAGTGTTGAAGCTTTAGAAAATGTTTTATGATGGATATGATGGGAAGGTTTGACCTTATTGTGTCCACAAATGAATTGGATAGTTCTTTGAAAATATATCTTAGCACATCATTTCTTGTGAATGGTTCGGCATGGACGTAAACATTGATCTTTAGAATATTGATTAATATATAATAAATAATGTTGAAAATAAACAATGGGTAAAAGAGGGATTGGAATTTTGATTGATAGAAGAAGATGATGACGTCAGGAGATGAAGTATATTTGGATTTGGATGTCTCACGAGTTTAAGAAGATGTGGATTTGGAAAAGGTTAGTATTGGTTTCCTTAGAATATGGCATATTGTAGGTAGAAAAATAGGATCATGTAGAAAGTCAAAGGATTGAGATGTAGGGGTTGACTTGGATGATTGATTAGAGGAATTTTCAGTCACACGGATCTTCAAATGAGGAAGACATCATTATGGTGATTAATAAAGGGGGTCCTATGAAGAAAGGGAGGACAACAACTCAAGAGTCAAATTAGATGAATTATTAGAAGAATTTTGAGTCACACGGATCTTTAAAGGAGGAAGATTTTGTTAAGGTGACTAATAATGGGGGTCATGAAGAGAAAGGGAGGACTGTGACTTAGGATTCAAATTAGAGGAATGATGGGGATAATTTTTGGTGACACAAATCCTTAAAGGAGGAAAATGTCATTTAGGCAACTGATTATTCCTTAGAATAAATTTGATTGGATGAGGCTTAGGAGACTAAGGGGAATCACAAGAATAACATGGATTAGAATAATCATGAGAATAGGGATAATGAGAAGGATAATAAGAATATGATTGATGAAGAGGATCAAACTGAGACGAATGATTAGAAGAATCAAAATCATACCATGAACTAGAATCATGTGAAACAAACCACTGACTATGAGATGAAGGTGGGGAAAGGGGTAATAGAATGGGTTCCTTAGTGTGAAGAAATAATCAAGGTTTATTCATGGGGATGGGAATATTTTGATGTGAATCTACAAAACCTAGGTTCACCATTATTATAAGTGTAAGGAACCATGTGATAATTAGTCATGGTTGGAATTTTTGGGACTAAATGCATTAACACTAGATTGTATGATTGAACTCACTTCAAATGGAAGGAAGTTCCATGTCAATTCAGATAGTGTAATGGCAGACAACTAGACATTTTGTAAATATGTGGAAGATTGTGTGATTTTTTGAAGGTAATATAAGGAAAACAGACATCGTATTGACACAATTTCGACAAATTAGCAAGGTTTTGAAATATAAGTTACAATTGTGTATAGTCAAAATGGTTGATAAATTAGTGCAATAACACAATTTCAACACTTAAATTGATTTTTTTGTAACAAACAAGATTCAAGTATTAAAAAGGGTTTGATTTGAAGTTCACATCGTAATAACGTAAATTAGACACTTAAATTAATTTTTAATAAAAACAAGCTTTAAGTCCCGAAAATGGTTGATACAAATGCGAGCAACGTAACAATACAATTTCAATACTTATATCAAGTTTAAGAAAACAATATGTAAGTATTAAAAAGGAATTGGAAAAACGTGAGCAACGTAACAACGCACTTTCAACACTCAACTCAAGTTTTAAGAAAACAATGTTTTAAGTTTAAAAAAATGGTCAATATAATGTGAGCAACGTAGCAATACAATTACGACACTTAAATCAAGTTTAAGAAAACACGATGTAAGTATCAAAAATGGATTCATACAATGTGGGCAGCGTAACGACCAAAAAATGAGATCAAGGTGAAATATTTCCTATAAGTAAGACGTCTCAATGTTGGTTTTAAAGCAACCACCAAAATGTGAAAAGCGTACCAACACTCTTTCAACACTTAAATCATGTTTTTAAGGAAAAACAGTTTTAAGTGGGTGCAAAAGAGGTCAACACAATTTTAACAGCAATTTCAATTGCCTTCTTTTGATAAATAATGCCAAAAAAGAACAAGGTAATTTATGATTGGTGATGAAACATATGTGGCACATTTTTGACAGATTTTCACCTTGTTCGATAACAAGGTAGAAACTAGGAAAAAAAATGCTCTGGGAATCTAAGTCCCTCTACTTAACCGGTGCAGTTGTCCATATATGCATGTGCATGAAAAATGTGGATTTCTGTGGTGGCCTTTCGACCGGGGATCCAACAGGGACACTCCACTGACCCTACGGAAAATCTAGCAATTACCTATAAGAGAGGAATTTTTCTGAAGAGCGGGAAAGGGGAGTGAGAAAAGAGGTAGGAGAACTAATGTTGTAGGTAGGAAATTAGATTCCTGCATACACACTAGTTAGAAGTATTATCACATGCATTTATGAGAAGAAACAACTCTACGCATAGCAACAAGACCAAATGGAATTTATGATCACAAAGTATCAAGAAATCCCTTAGTCAAAAAAGGCTAGAAAATCCTTCTTCTTGTATTGATTTCTTAAACAAAAGTTGTACATAGTATGAAATGGAGGAAAAATGAGAGTGGGGGAAAGGAAGAATTTGGCTATCTCCTTTGTTCTCTCAAGGTATAATGCACTCTTGAGCTTACAAAATTAATGACCAACCCTTTGAAATGGGAATGGCATTACAATTTATAGAATGAGAGGTGACTTATCATCTTCCTCATGACCCTCCATATGCCTTATTTCTAACTTTAGACTATTCATATTCCTACAAAATATTTAAGTCCCTTTTAAAAAATCAAGGTGACTTAATTTACATTATGTTTCTAAAGTCACTTTTAAGTGACTTAAAGGCATATCAAAAAGTGCAAACCCCAACGAAGAATTAGAACATTTGAAGGGAGAGAAAGTTGGGGGAGAGGGAAGAGAGAGAAGAGGAGAAGATGTTTCCTGATGAAGTCTGTTGATCCTCATTGATGGAAAACTCCAAATGCAGTGAAACTCTGAAATCTTTGAATTCTTTGCACACTATGAAACTCCTTCAAATCAGCTCATGAATGCTTTCCAAGTTGAGTGAACTATTTCCTGATGACCGCAACTCCCATCCTACATATGATATACTATTTTTAGTGAGAGGTGATTTTTTCCTCTTCTCAACCATCGTGATGTGATGAAATCCCTCATTCAATCCTGCACACACTACCCTTGCCTCAGCCACTTCTTTGGGGTGACTTACTATTTTTAGTAAGCACCCATATAAGGGACTTACTATTTTTAGTAAGTGGTCATTTTCACTATTTTCTACTTTGAACACTCATTCTGGATTCCTCGTGATCTTCAATGCCCGCTGCCTTTGTCTCAGCTGCTTTTGATGATGACTTTCCAAACATAGCAAGTCTATATAGGAAAACTTACTATTTTTAGAAAGTGTGTTTCTAGTGCTCGATTTGTGATGGAACATAATTTTTTGGACTCATCTTGTCATTACGATCACACCCTCTGAATTTCACATAGTTTTTCCCACTAGAATGATTGGAAATAAATTTTGAAATTTTGACCTGGCAGTGGCTTCAGGCACAAAGCTACCATGGCGGCCATTAATGGAGCTTGAAATTTGCAGGTCTAGTTTTTGTCTCCATTTGTGATGAAAACAACTCCATTGTGATAGGTTTTTTATTTGGAGCCCATGTGCAAGTTTTTAGTTCGTTTCCATTGCCAGAGTGATGGGAAATCCGACGAATGTGAGCCGGTGCACGAAGTGAGGATTTTGTTGGAGAAAATGATTTTGGGCACCATTTGACCTCTTTTTTGTTGCATCTTGATTTTCTTGAAAAATGTGAAAGTTTGAAAAAGATGGATCTCAGTCTGACTTGTACTTTGCAAGATATGAGGATTTTTTGATCGGGTGGCTTTGTAGTTATCTTGGCAAAAAATCTCCATTTTCTCTTCATTCTTCGTCATTTCACTCCATTTTTCTCTGAGGCCTACATATTTCTATGAATTCATGGTGTGGATAGTTTGGTGATTATGATGGAGCTGGTTCAGATCAACAATGGTGGACCGGGTGTCTGAACAAGCTTGAGCAAAGCCATGGCATGGTGAGGAGCTGTGGAGGAGAAATGAGAGGAAGAAAATGACTAAGTGCCAGATTTAAATTTTCAAAAAATGCACATGGAGGGGATGGACAATTTTTTTGTCCCTAAATCCCTCACCTCAGGGACATGAGGGACATCAATTTCCACAGTGGTCAAGAGGATGACACGTGTCCTCGATCTGACGACAGGGGATTTTCTTGAAAAATGCACCTGGGGGCTGAAAGCTGGTCACATGGGTGACCAAAAGACTCCCCATAGGGGTTGGGTGCATTTTTCCATGTTTGGTGTCCCTCACCTTAAGGGGATGTGAGGGACATCAAATTCCATGGTGGTCCTGGAGCTGACATGTGTCCTCGATCCAACGGTAGGGAGTTTGAGCTCCAAAAATGCACTTGGGGGCTGAAAGTTAGTCACGTGGGTGACCAAAAGACTCCCATAGGGGTTTATGGGTTTTTTCCTTGACTAGACCTCAGGGATGTTTGGGGACATAAAATCCCACTAGGCTCCTAGTTCTGACATGTGTCCTCCCAAAAATTGACTAACTCCTAAACTGTCTCCAAGAGGGTGACTTGGAATGATGATAACTTGAGCTCCCGGTGGAATTTCCTTGGTCTCCAAGAGGGTTTTGGAATGATGATATGATCCTGACTGGAAATGGAATTTTGAATCCAATGGTGGGGGTATCATGTCTTGATTCATCCATTTGATCCCTAAAAAATGGAATTTTGATTTGGTACTCCACTTGTGCCTGAGAAAATCTGCCTGTAGACCTAATGCGCCAAAGTGTTGTGAAAAATATGATTTCACCATCATGTAGGGATTGGAATTATATTTCTGTGATGTTTTGTTTTACTCCTAACTCCATCTGAGCTCCCAAAATCATCTTCCAAATCCCAACAACTGTTTTAGGCCTGTGTACTGCCTAGGCTTGTGAACCCTAATTCTGGTGAAACTACCCCATCTTCTCTAAGACCTTCCAAAATATTCCTAAATCATCTCCATGATGTCCCAAGACCTTTGGATCACCTCCACATCCACTTAGGCTCTTCTTCTCCACTCCATGAGGTTGCTCCAGCTCTAGGAAGGCTAGTGATAGCCCTTCCCACAACTGCCTGTAGCTTTGCAAATGAACTCCTAAAATCACCTAGGGGGAATGAATGAATTTCCTAAATCACCTAGGGGGATGAGATAACATTAATTGGGAGGTCACTTGGACTGACTGGAAAAACCCGGGTGTCTTGGAATGATAGGACTTGAAAAAATTAACACTGGGGTATAGTTGTCGTGCTCAGGAATTGTCAATTTCCCTGTTGCACATTTGCACGACAAAAACAAGCTCTAGCTTGGGGACATGACATGGACTGAGTGCAGTGAAGACTTGGCATGAGAACTCCCAGAATATCAACTTACAACAGATTGACCAGTGCCTTATCCATTGGGCCATGTGGAGTCATGTACAACTTACAACAAGAGAAAGAGAGAGAGAAGAAGGAAAACACACACATGCACAAGAAAGGAAAAGACACAGACAACAGGAAGGGAAACACATGCAACAGAAAGGGAAACACACACAACAGAAAAAGGGAAACACACCTAGAAATCACCTATGGTACAAGCGGGGGACAACCCACTTTCACTTGAAGCTCTTTTCATTCCTTAAAAGTTACCCCTGAGTGGGCAACACTGAGTGATGTTGTTCTGCGAAGCCGTTGACTGGTTCCAAAAGTATCCTCCTCTCCTCAGTTGTTTATGAAAGTCAGGTGCTTTCACAATTGTCTGTGTACTTGGTATGAGTGAGTCTACATGAGCTTCTTGATGCTCAGGCCTTCACTTAGAAATTCCATTGCCTTCATCCTCTTTGAAATTGGTTTCATAGTGCCAGTTGCATTCCGCATTTATCCACATAGATGATTCTTCATTGAGCACACTATCACTATCCCAAGGCTGATTTTCATTCAAATTTCTTGAATATTCTGAGTTACTTTCTTTCCCAGGTCTATGCTCATTGATATCTTCTCCATGAGAAACCTTGGACTTATCCTTTTCCTTTACTACATTATGATGTGCTTGAGTATTGATGGAAGGATTGGATGCGGCCTCATACTTGTCTTGTATGTCCATGGCATGAGTGAAGAGATTAAGAATCAGCTCGGGTCTTCCACAACTTCTACTGCATCCAATATTTCTTTCACGAATTTATGCTTCGTCGTTTCCTAAAGCTCCTCATTGTACACCTTTGAAGAATATTTATTTTTCAGCTCAAGGAAACTATCTAGAGGGATTACCTCATCATCTTGGGAATCACTGCATTTTATCACTCCTTTGTCCAGAGGAGCTTCATCTTCAAAGGCCTCAAAACTTCTTGCTTTAATTTGTTCATCATGGAAAGATTCTTCCTCTTCAAATGGGAAAGAAAATACCTCAATTTCATCATTGTATCCACCAACCATTGGCTCGAGAGGGACATCACATTTCTCATCTAGATTTATCTCAATATGGCCAACCTTCACATTGGTTAAGGCTTCCAAATCAGCTTCACTCTTGTCTTGCAGATTCATGGCTTGCATTAGGAAGTTCAAGACTGAGCTCAGGGTCTTTAGTTTCTTCTGGCTCTAAGCATTTCTTGTACAGATGGTTCTTCCCCATTGTTCGAAGGTTCATTCTAGAATGGCTTGGTCTCTTCCTGGGTGACATGATCAAGGGATTCCTCATCTTCAAATGGGAATGAGAAAATTTCTTCATCACGGATAAACACATAAGCTGATTTTTCTTTTTGAAAATCATCAAGAACCATTTCCTCTTCTTCATGGTTTGCATCATTTGCTAATTTGGGGCTGCCCTCTTGTAACTCAATCTCCTCAATGCTTCTTCAAAATCCAAATCTCTCTGGGAAGGCATGTCTGGACCTATCAAGATGGGGATATCCTCTTCCTCCTCAGTTGTCACAAAGTGATTCATCTGCCTACTACCTTGGTACAAAATGTTAGCTTCTGGGCTTCTAGAATTTCATACCGTGTACCTCATCTTCTTCTCGGGAAGAAATTTCTCCATGTCTCCCTTCACTGGTATGGTTGCAGAAGACCAATTCATCTGAATTTTCCCTCCCAAGTCTCAGCAGAAACTTCTACTCAACAACATTCTGAATGAGGCTGGGATGTCTACTACCAAAATCATTGCTGAAACTTTCTTGTCTGGAAATCTGGCAAGAGCCACCTGTGCATCTTTGACCTTCCCTACAAGTGAGACCTCTTTTGACTCCAAAGAGTAACAAGAGCCACTAGGTGGAGTCATGGTAAGTTTGAGAGCCTTGGAAACCTTCAAAGGCATCACATTGTCTGAGGCACCAGAATCTATTATGCAATTGTTCAGTACATATTCTCCAACAAGAAGGGAGATGTAGAAAGGTTCAACTTTATCAGTCTTTGATGCACTCAGAGAAAGCATGTTCTGTGAGGGAGGTGTAGGTGAGTTTGGTAGCATGCCTTTAGAACTATAAGTTACAAAATTGGGTGTTAGACTACCACTCCTGATATATCAGACAAACCTCTCAAATTGTTCAGGATGAGTCCACAAATATTTAGTTTCAGTAATCTACACTTTGGCTTTGTTTGCATATTCTATGAAGTCAAAGGGAGCAGATGTGGACAAGGGGGGTGAAGGGACTGATTTTGGATTTAGGACAGGTTTGAAAGGAGTAGATTTTTGGGGAATAGAGGGCATTTTGAAAGGTACACTAGGAGCTTTCAAAGTACTAGATTTTACAGGAGAAGATTTAGATTTAGACTTGGAAGAGACATCAGAAGACTTACTTGGGATTGTGGGAGTCTTCTTACTTGCTACAGGGTCAGGCTCTAACAATGCAGACTTCATGGAAGATGGAAGTGGGGATCCTCAACTGATTATTTTATTTTGTGGACTCACCATAGGAGGATCATCAATCTTTTTTTTTTTTTCAGAAGTGGAGGGAGATTTTATTTTCTTGGACTAAGAATGAGTGAATACCATGCATGAGAAACTGGGTGCATCTTCTTTGTCTTCTTCATAACCTCTAGAATACTCACAGAATCTGATTTGTGTATCATTCTCAAACTCATCACTTTCTAGGAAACCACCACCTTCACTTTCTTGTTCAAACTCCTCTTCATTTTCCTTACTCCTACAACTTGCATTGATAGGTGGGGCCTCCAAGGAAAGCCTTCGGGGTGCTCCTACAATCTGATTTTCATTGCTTCTTTGGGAAGAAACTCATTCAAATAATTCCCTCTTCAAATATGTTATCTCATTCGCCAAATTTTGCAGTGATGGATTGGTTCTCTCATCTCCAGGATGTTGGGTCTTGCCTTTTGATGGATTCTTGATCTTTCCAGAGAGGATGAGATCATCATCAAGTTCAATGGCCATCCTTTGTGCTTCTACAATGTTCCTTGGTTGGGCTCTTCACAGGAAAAATCCTACTTCTGATGATTGAGCATTGATGAAGAATCTCTTGACATTGTTTTGAGATGGTGAATCCTCTTCAGGTATCCTGTGAAGCAACCTTTCGAAACAAGCCATGAAGTCTCTCATGGTTTCATTTTCTCCTTTCTCTATTTGAGCCAACTACACCAGGAGGTCTTGACAGTCTTCAGTTGATTTAAATCTCTCTTCGAAGGAATCCTTGATGTCATTCCAACCCGTGATGGACTGGGTAGGTAGGAGGTAAAACCATTCTACTGCTTTTTCTTGGAGGGACTCCATGAACAGTCTCACAGCAACATCTTCATGTTGGACACCAAGAATTCCACATGATGTCGTGAAGGCAGTGATGTGTTCTTTTGGATGTTTTATGTTTTCACCTTTTAACTTTGGGAAGTTCTTATAGGAACCCACTTGGTAGATCATGGAGAGGTGGTTCAAGAGAAAGCGGGCTTGTATTCCTTCCCCATGGAACAATGGGTTGAGGTCTTTCTTCTTCATCTTCCATTGTCATTTCTGTTTCTTCTCTTGCTTCTACAAATTCTTCTTCTTCTGGGAACTCAATGACCAATGGTGGTTGAAAAATGGGAGAATTTGAAGGGGGAGTATCAACAAGAGTCTTGACAGGATTTCCAGGTGAACTTCTTGAAGAGCTAGATGAAGAGGAGGCTTGAGAGAAGAAGTATGGATTATCTCTAATTCGTTCTTGCTGATTTTGCAAAGCCTCAAAATTGGAATCAACAACCACCTCTCAACCTGTTCAACCTGGTGTATCTTCCTTCAGCTAGCTTTTTGAAATTATTGAAGTGGGAATATGAAAAGACACTGTGGAATATGAAAGGTCACGTGCAGGAACTGACAGTGTATCTTTTAGAAATGGATTTTCATGAACTCTTCTTTGTGATTTTTTCAATATTTGATTTTTTTTTGTATTTTGGGACCTTGCGGTCATATTTTGGGTGCAGATGCTGCTAAATCTGCCCCACAGTGGGTGCCAAAAACTGTTGGTGAGAAAATTTGTAGGGTAAAAATTTGTGGTTTTCTTGCCAATGCTCTGGGAATCTAAGTCCCTCTACTTTACCGGTGCAACTTTCATATATGCATGCTCGTGAAAAGGTGGATTTCTATGGTGGCCTTTTGACCGGGGATCTAACAGGGACACTCCACTGACCCTGTGGCAAAGCTTGTAGATACTTGCAAGAGAGAAATTCATATGAAGAGCGGGAAAGGGGAGTGAGAAAAGAGGTAGGAGAACTAATGTTGCAGGTAGGAAATCAGATTCCTGCACACACTAGTTAGAAGTTTCATCACATGCATTTAATTAGAGAAGAAACAACTTTGTAATATCAACAAGACCAAATGAAATTTATGAACACAAAGTATCAAGAAATCCCTTAGTCAAAGAAAGGCTAGAAACTCCTTCTTCTTGTATTGATTTCTTAAACAAAATTGTACATAGTATGAGAAATGGAGGAAATTGAGAAGTGGGGGAAAAGAAGAATTTGGCTATCTCCTTTGTTCTCTCAAGGTAGAATGCACTCTTGAGCTTACAAAATTAATGACAAACCCTTTGAAATGGGAATGGCATTTACAATTTATAGAATGAGAGGTGACTTATCATCTTCCTCATGACCCTCCATATGCCTTATTTCTAACTTTAGACTATTCATATTCCTACAAAATATTTAAGTCCCTTTTATAAAATCAAGGTGACTTAATTTACATTATGTTTCTAAAGTCACTTTTAAGTGACTTAAAGGCATATCAAAAAGTGCAAACCCCAACGAAGAATTAGAACATTTGAAGGGAGAGAAATTTGGGGGAGAGGGAAGAGAGAGAAGAGGAGAAGATGTTTCCCAATGAAGTTCATTGATCCTCGTTGATGGAAAACTCCAAATGCAGTGAAACTCTGAATCTTTGAATTCCTTGCACACTATGAAACTCCTTCAAATCAGCTCATGAATGCTTGCCAAGTTGAGTGAACTGTTCCATTGATGACCACAACTCCCAGCCTGCGTATGATATACTATTTTTAGTGAGAGGTGATTTTTGCCTCTTCTCGACCATCATGATGTGATGAAATCCCTCATTCGATCCTGCACACACTACCCTTTCCTTAGCCACTTCTTTGGGGTGACTTACTATTTTTAGTAAGCACCCATATAAGGGACTTACTATTTTTAGTAAGTGGTCATTTTCACTATTTTCTGCTTTGAACACTCATTCTGGCTTCCTCGTGATCTTCAATGCCTGTTGCCTTTGTCTCAGCTGCTTTTGATGATGACTTTCCAAACATAGCAAGTCTATATAGGAAAACTTACTATTTTTAGAAAGTGTGTTTCCAGTGCTCAATTTGCAATGGAACATACTTTTTTGGACTCGTCTTTTCATTATAATCACACCCTCTGAATTTCACATAGTTTTTTTCCACTAGAATGATTGGAAATAAATTTTGAAATTTTGACCTGGCAGTGGCTTCGGGCACGGAGCTACCATGGCAGCCATTAATGGAGCTTGAAATTTTTAGGTCTGGTTTTTGTCTCCATTTGTGATGAAAACAACTCCATTGTGATAGGTTTTTTATTTGGAGCCCATGTGCAAGTTTTTAGTTCATTTCCATTGCCAGAGTGATGGGAAATCTGACGAATGTGAGCCGGTGCACGAAGTGAGGATTTTGTTGGAGAAAATGATTTTGGGAACCATTTGACCTCTTGTTTGTTGCATCTTGATTTTCTTGCAAAATTTGAAAGTATGCAAAAGATGGCATCTCAGTCTGACTTGTACTTTGCAAGATATGAGGATTTTTTGATCGGGTGGCTTCGTAGTTATCTGGCAAAAAATCTCCATTTTCTCTTCATTCTTCATCATTTCACTCCATTTTTCTCTGAGGCCTACATATTGTTGTGCATTCATGGTGTGGAGAGTTTTTGATCATGATGAGTTATCAGCAATGGTGGATCTAAACAAGCTTGAGAAAAGCCATGGGGCATGGTGAAGCTGGTGGAGGAAGAAAATGGGTGTCAGATTTAAATTTTCTGAATGGAGGGGTTGGGTGCATTTTTTTCCCTGACATCCCTCACCTCAAGGACATGAGGGACATCAATTTCCATGGTGAGAATGGTGACACGATGACACTTAATTTCCAACGATAGGGGATTTGAGCTTGTGGGGGATGAAATGAGATGGGTCTGAACTCCCCATAGAGGGATGGGTAGATTTAATGTTTTGTCCCTAAAAATGCACCTGGGGGCTAATGGTCACGTGGGTGACCAAAAGACATAGGGGCTGGTTGCAATTTTTCATGGGGTCCCTCACCTCAAGGGCTGACATTGTCCTGGAGCTTTGATCCGACGGTAGGGAGTTTGAGCTCCAAAAATGCACTTGGGGGCTGAAAGTCCATATGTGGGTGACCAAAAGACTCCCCATAGGGGCTGGGTGCATTTTTCAAGGGATGATGTACCTAACCTCAGGGACGTTAGGGACATAAAATCCCACCAGGCTCCTGGTGCTGACACGTGTCCTCCCAAAAATTGACTAACTCCTAGACTGTCTCCAAGAGGGTGACTTGGAACGATGATAACTTGAGCTCCCAGTGGAATTTATTAGCAAAATTCTATATGATTATGACTGGAAATGGAATTTTGAATCCAATGGTGGGGGTTCATGTCTTGATTCATCCATTTGGTCCCTGAAAAATCATAATTGTGATTTGGTACTCCACTTGTGCCTAAGAAAATATGCCTGCGGACCTAATGTGCCAACGTTTTGTGAGAAAAATTATTTCACCATATTGTAGGGATTAGAATTATATTTTGGTATATGTTTTTTTTTACTCCTAACTCCATCCAGAGCTCTTGAGAATCATCTTCTGAAGCCCAGCAGTTGTTTTAGGCTTGTGTACTGCCTAGGCCTTGTGAACCCTAATTATGGTGAAACTACCCCATCTTCTCTAAGACCTTCCAAAATATTCCTAAATCATCTCCATGATGTCCCAAGACCTTTGGATCACCTCCACATCCACTTAGGCTCTTCTTCTCTACTCCATGAGGTTTCTCCAGCTCTAGGAAGGCCAGTGATAGCCCTTCCCACAACTGCCATGTAGCTTTGCAAATGAACTCCTAAAATCACCTAGGGGGAATGAATGAACTTTCCTAAATCACCTAGGGGGATGAGATAACATTAATATGCAGGTCACTTTAACTGACTGGACAGACCCGAGGGTGTCTTGGAATGATAGGACTTGAAAAAATTAACACAGGGGTATAGTTGTCATGCTCAGGAAATTGTCAATTTCCCTGTTGCACATTTGCTTAAGCCAAGATATTTGCCATAGTTTAAAATGGACTGGTTTTAACCCTTATCTGAACCTAAAAATATAGTGGGAATGAATGATGTGTTTTTTAATATTTGATTTAAAATGTGGTTTTGAACTCCTTTGGAAACCTGCACATAATGTATCAATTTTTTTATTAATTTTATTCTTTAACAAGTGAAAGGTCCTACAGTCAAAAGGTTAGTTGTTTTCCATAAAAACCATAATGTTTACAAAGAGGATCAAGGTAATTTTTGATTCTCAAGTTCACTCAAAATTTCAAGAAAAGTGCATACACAACATTTGATCCATCTGACTAGAAATGGGAAAACTTTAATTAATGAAAATTAAGTGTTTTTGATAGATTAATTTTAAAAACAACTTAAATGATTAATTTTTCCAAGTAAACCAAAATGTTATAACTGAGGAGAAATGCCATTTTTGATTCTCAATATCACTCAAAGGTGCAAGATAAGAGCATATGTGACATTTGATCCAACTTAAGTAAACAGAAAAACCAACGTAATTAAAGCATTCAAGTGTTAAAATTTGATTTTTAAATAAAAACTCAAATGATTAGTTTTTTCATGTGAACTATCAAAATATCAAGTGTTATCCATATTTCCAAATGAAAACCAAAATGTTAGAAACACATCCAAAATTGTTTCCATTTCTGATTCTCAAGATCACTCGAAAGTGAAAGAGAAGATCATATGTATCTTTGATGAATTTATAATGAAAATGATATTTCCAACAAATATTTAAAATGTTAGCACCAATTCTAAAAAAATGAAACAATAAGGGAAGTGCATACATGACATTGATCAAATTAAAATGAATATAATATGCAAAGAAATGACCAGTTTTATAATAAATGAAACCCTACATTTTTTGTAAGTCTGAATCCTAAATTTATGTATTCATTGCATAGTTCACCTCAAGACCTTTCCATCACAAAAAATGGAATCATTGAGACTTTGGGAAAAAAAATTATGGCCTTTGGAAGAGAGGTTACACATATGCTCTTATACTTACGAGTATGCACTTAACTTATACTAAAAATGTAAAAAAAAAAAATGTCCCAAAATCTATAAAAAAGGTTAAATTTTTCCAACCAAGATCTAATTTTGAGAGCAACCCATCTCATTTATATGTGTAAATAAGACTCAATTCTATCAAACATTAACGTACATGCTCAAAAACTTAATATTTTCAACAAATTGACAAAACTAGCAAGTAAAATGAAGCTTAAAATGAAAACATGAAGAAAGCTTAAATTGTTTTCATCAAGATCCAATTTTGACAGAAACCCACGTCCTTAATATGTGTAAATAATACTCAACACTCTCAAACACTAATAAATATTCTCAAAAACTTAACATTTTCAATAAATTGACAAAACTACCATGTAAAATGATGAAAAATAAAGCTCAAAAAATGAAAACATGGAGAAATATTGAATTTTTCCCATCAAGATCAAATTTTGATAGCACTTCACCTTATTTATACCTACAAGGAAGAATCAACACATAAAAAATCAACAAAACACACTTAGAAACAAAATTTATGTCAATATTTTCAAAAAGAGGGTTAGTATGCAAAAAGAAACTTAACAAAATAAATAATGTGTGTGAGACAAAGGGGTGTCCCACCTAGCATGCCATATGTATGCATGTGATTGAATTAATCTAAGCTAATGAAAGGAAACTAATAATAATTAGAATCCCAACTTAGTTAATCAATGACATAAACATCATGATAAAGCTAGAAAAGAAAATCTTAAATAACATGCATCAAGCATTAAAACATTAAATGCAAAACCAATCCTTTGATATTTGGATGTGATTTGTAATTTTAGGTACTCCTTCCGTGAGATGAATGTAGCTACGTGCGATCAAAGAAAAATATCCATGGAAGAGGAAGAGATCTCACCAATATGGCTTGATTTCCATGTATGGTTCTTCTATTACTACTCTTTTCCAAGTAGAAAGATAGAAATGGTTCATTGATCAATAAGATTTTAAAGATTGAAATTATCTTAACATATGCTAATGTCTTATAAGACATGGTGTAAATTTGGACAAGATGTATTAGGTTCTTTATATAGCTCTCCAATCTGGGAGAATCTTGCAACCTAGTGAATGTGGGATAAAGCTAAAGTAAAATTAGAAAGGGATGAGTATGATTAGAAGAGATTCATTAATGGATTAACAAATCATGGGATTTGGAGGTGATTTAATTAATCAAGTATGATTAATTAATAAACCAAATGAAGCTTCTAGAAGTTATTTGGAGATGATTTAGATGGAAATTAGTAGAATTTGAAGGGTTTAAAAGGGGATTTAACCAATAAGAAGGTTTATTGATTAAATATACTGTTTAAAAGATTAATTAATTATGGTTGATTAATTAATTTAAAGAGGATTATAACTAACAAAGTGTCGCTAATTGGCATCTACGATGAGGGAAGGATAGTTAATTAACGAAGTGTCGTTAATTGACTGAAATGAAGGGGAATGTTAGGTAATTAGAGGGAAATCTAAAATTATAATGAACTGATAGAAAATAGGATAAGAAGTGTAATTTTAGTATTAAAACTTCATAGTCATATTTAGGTGTCTATAAAGAATATGGGAGAGATTTTACTCATAACATGAGATTCCATTTATAGTGAAAATTAGATAAACCTTATTTTGTTATTGAACAATAGAGTTGTTAACGTGATTATTAAAGAACTGTGGTTTTTAACCCATTATGTGCATAAACAAACACACACAAAAAAAACATAAAAATAAAAAGTAAAACAAACCCAATATACATAGTATATGTATGCACCATGGTTATAAATGAACCAAGATATTAACATCATACTTGTAATTAGTCCAAAGTAAAATAACAGATAAAGAGTAAAAAAAAAATCAATATACACTTTAAAGTGTGCACCATGGTTATAAATGAGCCAAGATGATAACGTAATACTTGTAATTTGTCAAGAAATGATATAACCAATCCAACACAACTTGAAGTAAATATAATTAACTATGCCCCTAATGTGTTTCATGGTTGTAATTAAGTAGAGGTAAAATCCCTCAAGCAACTAAATTGATATGCAAGTGGATTGGATCATAATGAAAGAGCATAGTTAAGAAAATCCCCATAACAATCCTTACTGGATTTGCATGGAAGATTTTTCTAAGATTGAAAAGGGTCATTTCCCCCTAGAAAGGATACTGACATGCAAGGGAGAGAATGAGAGTCGAGATTTCCCCAAGTGAGGATACACACGAGGGAGATGATTGATTTGAATTGCACTAAGGAAGGGTACATGAAATGGATAAGATGATTTGATTTTATAGTCGTAATATGGTTGGAACGATCATTAGGAAAGAAGTGAAAAGTTTTATTTTTTTGAGTTGTGTTGAGTTTTTAGGATTTTCTGTGTTTTTATAAATTTTTAGGATTTTGTGATTATGTGAATTTTTTGGGATTTTGATTATTTTATTTTTTGGAGTTTTGATTTGCTTTTTGTATTTTTTGAAATATATGAATTCCAACAAGAAAGACACGATGCCCTATAATGTATCAAAATTTATACAAACAAATAAGGTCATTGATACCAAGCAATGGAATACAATGGATGCGGTGAAATATGGTTTCTGTAATGCAGGATATACATCGTAACTATAAGAAACTTGTGACAACATGGTTTGGAATGGTGCATCAAGTGGGAAAAAATGAAGGTATGAAACAAGTGGTTGTGTCAATATGCCCCCAATATGAGGTATACTCATAAAGGATTTAGAAATAGAACTTCTTCATATGAACCACATTCATGGGTTGTTTGAGCTCTTTTTCATCTTTAGAAGACAACTTGTATGCACTAGACCCAAATTTAGAGGTAAAAATGTAAATTCCCAACCAATTAGGTTTAAATTTTCCTTATTTTTCACCCTCGTTTGTTCTATTCTTCTTATTTTATTTGAGTACAAGATCTCTGATTTGAAAATCTCTTAGTATGATTAATTTATTGTAGTTATAGCTCATTTGGTTCTGATATACTTTTAAATTATCCAAGGCATGCACCTAATTCTCATATAAGAGTTTTAGTTCTATAAGGTGCATTTTTCTATAATTGTATTCATAAACCATGTGCTCTAATGATATGCAAAGGGATGGGAGCTCAACTTCTATGGGTAATAAAACTTCGGTGTTGTACATAAGGGAGAAGGGAGTGGCTCTAGTGGGGGTATAATATGAGGTTCAATAGGCCCAAAGAGTGGGAAATAGTTTTGTATTCCAATTTAAATTGTGCTTATCAATTATCTTTTCCAATATTGATTTGATCATTTTATTTGATGCTTCAACTTGGAAATTATACTATGAATAGTAAGGAGTTGCACACTTGATTTTGATACGAAACTGTTTGGCTAACTCTTTAACATTTTTATTTTTAAAAGAGGTACCATTGTCTATAACAAGGGAGGTAGGGATCCTGAAGTAGCATATGATATGGTTAAAGATAAACTTGGATACATTTGACCTAATAACATACGTTAAAGATGTGGCCTTGATCCAATTGGTAAACTATTCAATTGTATTCACTATGAAGGTATGGTCATCAAATATGTAGGATTTATTTTTCCTATGAGGTCGAGCCCACATCGAGAAAAATTCCATAGTGAGGTAATATGATGAAGGGCTTATGAGGGTGCATGAATAATATTATCATTCCTCTGACATTCTTGGCACTTCTTGATGAATCTGCATGCATCATAATCCATAGTGGGCCAATAATAACTGACATGAGATATTTTTTTAGCTAAGACCATGCCACTTATGTGTGTTCCACAAATACCTGCATGTACTTCGACTAGTGTTTGGATAGCTTTGTCTCAATTGAGATATCTTAAGAGATTCCTATCGTAACCTCTTTTGTATATGGTTTTAGCAAGGATGGTGTATCGTGAAGAACGTTGTGTTATTTCTATTTTATTATATGAATTCATAGTTGGAGGGTATGCTTCATGTAGAATAAAGGTGTATATATCTTGGTACTAAGAATTATCAGGACCAACTATTTCACATACTATGGATGACTTTGGAAAATCATATGTGGGAACTGGAAGGTGTTCAACAATAAAATCATTATGTATTTCATTAATATCAAATCTAAGAAGGGATGTAATTATAGTCATGGAATCTACAGATTTGTTGTGAAGACAAGGAATGTAACACTTCAATATTACGCTTCATCAAACTAAGGATTTTTTTTCATTTTACCCATTAAATTATCTTGATGACTTCAATGATTTTAACACACAGTGATTAAAATCCAACCTACTGTTCCTTCAATGATTAATAGCCTATAGCGGATTAATCCAAAATTAATTAATGTTCAAAATCCATCTTGACAACCTATGATAACCATGTCCAAATGTAAGGGTTCAAATCCTACTCGATCCCCTTTTAATTCTCTACATGAGCTAATATACCCAGTATATCATTTGGCTAGACATTTTTAAAGGTATAGAGAACCATGTTCATCTTCTTAATGTCAGCCTCCCACTCAAGAAACATTTTAAAAGAAGAAATGGTGACATACAATGCAATTAGTCATTTTTAATACTATGGCCATAGTTTTGACATTGCGTTAACAAACCTGGTTTTGTGACTGCGCATAAGCCACTCGAAACCTGTCCTTTCCAATTCACCACACAACTGTCTCAACATAGTCATCAAGATTATTTTCTATTTCTTACTTATTAAGTTAAATTTATTGTTCATCAACTATAATATTTTATGATCAAGGGTTAGGGTTAGTCAAGTACAAGACTTGAAGCCTTTTCATAGCATTGATTAAACATGATTAATGCATATTTAGTCAGATATATACATCTGAACCATTTCATGTGTCTTCAATTTATTTTCGTGCTTTGGTAAATGTCGTCGTATATTCATTCACATTGTAGTGCAGTGGAATTAGGTTTGTTCATACGACATCTATACCTAACTTAAAAATGTATGTTGATGTTATTAAAAGCAACAATATGTCTTCTCATTGATACATGTTTATACGCTAACATTTACCATTAGATTTATTTGTCCATAATAAGTACATCACTTATAACTTACTTATTAAGTATAGTTTCATTCATTCTTTCTGATATTACTATTTCGTTATACATTCATATTTTATAACAATACCTAAAAACAATTTATGCTATCACGTATAATCATCAAATTATAATTAAAGCTTTGTTGGTAAAAAATGATAATAAAATGTCGCAAACATAATATTCTAAACCAAAACCATTCTTATTCAAGATACATAACATCATTACATTTTTATAACTAGATGATCAAAGATAATCCCTTTAATATATTTAACACATATGCCTTACATGAAGGCAATAATTACAAATATTTTAAATGCATTACATTTAATATAACCATGTACATCTCCTTTATTATATCCAAATGAAATAGTAAAACAATAATCAAAAAACGTTTTAAATGAGTCATGTATCCATTTTGTATTCTTTATAACCTACAAGATGAAAATGTTAAAGTACATAAATGTACATGGTCAATTCGCAAAAACTTGCATTATTATATAACTCTATGCCTAAATATTTCAATACATAATAATGTAATATCCTCTTGCTTGAGATGCTAGTAATAAATCAAGTATCATTTAAGAAATTATGAAAGCTAACATATAATGATCTAAAGATAATAATCAAGTTCCTTACATCAAAATTTGCATCCATTCCTAATTTCTTATATCTCCATACAGAGAAATGGCTTCTACACAAGACACATCTAGCTGGACCCAATATCATTTATCCAACAACCAAGTAATACTACAATACATAATTCCCATAGCCCATAGCAAGATTAATTGATATTAACCCAACTAAAGATGAAGGTTGGTTTCACCTTCATAACCAAAGCTTCTAAGTTCAAATTTAAAGTAACCAGTTCTTCCCACAACATACTTTTCACAGTCAAGGTTACATTGCCAAGCTAACCAATGTTATAATTATAGTAAATCACTTTTTATACATATTTCATCCAATTAGTTAAAGCACACAACTAAGGTTTAACATGCAGAAAGAGACAATAAACATATACCCTATAAAATCTGCATCACACTTATAGACCATGATACTCATGAAACTAAGGTAACCTTTATCTCAATCAAATGGAATGGTAAAATCTTGATCACACATCCTATAAGGTCATTATGCATGATTACCAGCTACAATATCACTGAGACTAGTTACATGAGGAAACATTCATTATTTAGTCTAATATATATTCATGTCTTCCTTCTATCAGAGAAGATATTGAATTGATATACTTGGGCTAAATTTTAAGAAAACAATCTTAGATCCTTAAAAAACAACCATGATCTCTTTTAATATATATTTTTTTCTTATTTTATAAGTTTACTGTTAGGAAGATTGTACAATTACGGGACTGTTGGGATTCAACCAACTAACCCAAGGACCTCAATACAAATTTTCACACAAACTTGTGAACATTACAAGGATACAAAAGGTCATAAAAAGGAGAAGCGTAACCATATCTGTCAGATAACATAGGGCTCACGAGCCTTGGTCAGAAAAATACAGTCAAGGAGATATTCAATCTCACAATTTTCTTTATAATCAAGAAGTCAAAAGATTCAAGCCAAATACTATCACCCAGATTACGTAGTACTCACTTTCTATTTAGAGAAAGGATAACATAAACAGGAATCCACCCAACCTTCTACGGCTCGGGGTTAATTATTCCCCACAAAAATTATAAGATCATAATATACTAAAAAATTCCAAATGAAGAAGGCAACCCGATTTACTATCTACAAAATTTGTGCAATACAAGAAGATAACAACCTCAACAGACATCTAAAGTTCACACAAAAGCTAATTTACCATTTTGAATTGAAATAAGCAGGAAAGGAGAGATATAATCAATTATCATGCATTTGATTAAGAATACTCCTGTTCCTTCCAAGTCGAAATACCCACACCCAAATTCAAAAACGCCCCACTTATTGCCAAAATAATGATCAGTTAACAAATTTCACTCCCTATTTCTTTAACCCGAAAGTTCTATTTAAGATAAACTAAAAATAGAACTCGCACTCTATGCATAACTTGCTCTGCAGAGCTTGAGACTAAATTGAAGCTCAAAACCTCTAATTTCTCAATTGACCGGAGTAAAAATGCCTGCACAGATTTCTCAGGGAATGAGCTCGAATGACGGAAAAGCTCAAAGTAGCAAATAAAAATATAAAAATAGCATAACATACTTGCTATCTCGACAGCTTCTTGGAGAAATTTCGAGTTTCCCCACAACTTAGTACATGCATTCCATTCTCTCAGTGCCACATTATGGGTCCATTCAATTTTTAGCAGCTTCCCTCCAACATGGTGGTGGATGGACGATCGAAGATCAAAATACAAACTTAATCCGCCAAATTTGATGTTAATAACCATAAACCAATCAATATCCAAATTTAAATCATTATGCACGCATGGGTTATTAACCGACCTCTTTTCATTTAATAAATAATCAATTAAAACTCTAATGCTTGCATGGTCAATTGACTTACTTGGTTAAGCAATGATCAAATCCTCTATTATGGTCGAAGACAATATTGCCATTATATACATAATATAAGTATATGGTTTAATACCATTCACAATTTATAAACCAAACTTTTAATCATTTGTTTGGGGTTATTTAATACCTCTTACGAGTTAGATAACAATGTCCTCTATCATGGTTTTGGACCATTCAACAAAAAAAAATAGTTGTAACTAATTTTCTATCAAGTATGGTCAAAGATCATAATAACAATCAAACCATGTACATATCAACCTTGTGGTCTTAAAGAATTTTAATGTGTATTCCAATACCATCACCTGATATATTTTAAGGATTTAGGGGCCAACAATCGTAAATATATATCCGATTAGTGGCCTGCAACAACTTTGTCAACTTGACATGATCGAATTATTAAGTATGAAACAATGGAATCTCCTTATACTATTATGATACACACACAATTCGAGATAGAATTTTTATCATTAGTACAATAATAAAATTCCTTTTATTTTAATGTATTACGGTCAATGACCAATTAACCAAATAAGGTTAATAGTATAACTTAAGTGTAATCATAATGCATGTTTCATTAAAGCTAGAATAACATAATGAATCTACAATGTACATCAAACAACATGATCATCCAACATATGGACATGAATTTTTTTTATAATAATTACAAGATCTTTGTCAATAAGTTAAACATAGAAAAGATATTCATAACAATGAGTAAACAAAATGAATTATAACATTAAACATTTTGTGACGACGTGACAATGGAAGACTTTGCGATGTCACACATATAATTATGCACAAATTTGTATAACCTTCTTCTTTTCTCTACCTAGGATTGGTTCAGACCACAATCCTCTTCTTTTCCAAATCAAAGATAAAGAAAGGAGGAGAACTCCTTTTAGGTTTGAGAAGATGTGGTTACAAAATGAGGAAAATTTTGATCTTATGAAAGAATGGTGGAATGTGAAAATCAAAGGAACTTCTATGTTTAGAATTACTAAAAAACTTGCTCATGTTAAGAATAATATGAAAGGATGGAATAAAAAATTCTTTGGTAACATTTTTGAGAAAAAGAAGTCTCTAGAAATGAGTTATCTTCCCTTCATGAATCTTTGGAAATTCTTAATGATGACAATATTCAGGAAGGTCAACATAAAGAGAGAGAATTACTGGCTGACTACCATAACATCCTTCTGAAAGAGGATACTTTCTGGAGATAGAAATCCAAGGTGCAATGGCTCAAAGAAGGTGACAAAAACATGAAATTCTTCCACATTTCAACCCTTAAAAGGAGAAGCACAAATAGAATAATGAGTGTTACAGGGGAAGATGGAGAGATGCTAACTGATACTAAGGATATTCAAAATGTGGCCACCTCCTTTTTCAACAGACTCCTTTCTATAACCAATTCATCTAACAACAATAAGGAAGGGTACTTTCTAGATTGCATTCCTCAGCCGGTAAATTAGACTAGCAATAGAATTCTCACAAAGATTACTACAATGGAATAAATTAAATTTATGCCAAAACTATGATCCCTGACAAAGCTTCAGGACCAGATGGTTTTTCGATTCTCTTTTTTCAAAAAATTTGGGATATTTTCAAGGATGATACTTAAAAATATATTCAAGAGATTTCTAAGAACAAAAAATGCTCCTTGAATTCAACAACACTTCCCTTGCTTTAGTTCCTAAAAATCACAATCCTACTAATTTTAGGAATTTTAGACCTATCAGCCTATGTAACTGTATCTACAAAATGTGTTCTAAAATCCTGGCCTTAAGAATTCAACTTCTTTTTCCTTCCATTATCTCTGATCAACAGGGGGGTTCGTGATGGGAAGACAAATCCAAGATGGTATTATCACTATCTAAGAGACTCTTCATTCAACCAAGAAAAAAAAAAGGAAGCTATGTTTATTAAGCTTGATATGGAGAAATCCTATGACCGTGTCTCTTGGTCCTTTCTTCTTAAAGTCTTAACCAGATTCAGATTTGATGAAGATTTTAGGATTCTGATACAGACATGCATTTCCATAGCTAAATTTTTTGTTTTGATCAATGGGACTCCCTGTGATTTTTTCAATGGTTCTAGGGGATTAAAACAAGGAGACCCTATCTCTCATTTTATATTTATAATTATGGCTGAAACACTCAGCAGAGCTCTCAATAAGGCCAATTTTTGTGGAAGGAATTAAAGGCATCTCACCTAATGTTAATAGTGACAATGTTGTTCACCAACATTTTGTTGATGACACAATGTTAGTTGGAGAGGCTACAGTTCCTGAGGCTATAGAGTTTAAACAGATGATGGTTGATTATGAGGAAGCTTCTAACCAAATGATCAATTTTGGTAAAATCTCGGTATTTTTATCAATATCCATACAAGAATATTTGTCAAAATAGCCGGTATTCTTGGCTGTGAGATTAAAATGTTTCCTGCTAGGTATGTGGGTATGATTATCGAAACTAAAAAACCAAAGATTCCTGACTATAAATTTTTGATAGACATATTTCTTAAGAAATTGGAAGGATGGAAAGGTTCACTATTATCCCAAGCAGGTAAAGCTATCCTTCTCAAATGCTCAATTCAAAATTTGTCCTGTGTATTCTATGTCTATTTATAGATTACCTTCCACTATTGCTAATAAATTAGAGAGTATCCAAAAAATATTTTTTGGAGTGGCTCAAAACAAAAAGACAAAATTCCTCTCCTTGCATGGGAAAAGGTTTGTAAGCCAAAGAAAATGGGGGGTCTTGGTATTAGAGATTGGGCTAAAATGAATAAAGCTATGCTGTCAAAAATGATTTGGAGATTGGTTAAGAAAAACAGTGTGTGGACTTCTATCATAAGACATAAGTACTGGATAAATCTTCAAGCTAATGAATGGTGCTTTAACAATGCTGACTTTAATGGTTCAAACTTTTGGAAATCTATAAATTGGGCTAAATACATTGTTTCTGAAGGCAGCAAATGGATGATAGGCAATGGGAGAATGGTTAATTTCTAGGAAGACAAATGGTTAGGTGAAAAACCTCTTAAGGTAACCTATCCTAATCTCTATAAGGATGTTGTGGTTAAATATGGTACTAAGGTTAGAGATTACTTCAATTTTGAGGACCCTCTGTGTCAATGGAAAATAATAGATTTGGTTGGACATAACAACAATGAGATCAATTCTATTAACAAAAAATTAAGAGGAGTTATTGTTAATAAAAAGAGTTTAGAGGATGATAGCTTATATTGGTCTAGGGAGGAAAATGGAATCTTCTCGGTTAAAAGTGCCTACAATGCTTTTTTCTTAGAGGAAGTTGATCCTGAAAGCTTCAAATGGGAAAGTGTGTGGGTCAAAGAAGTTACTCCCAAGATCAATATGTTTTGGTGGTTGTTTCTCCATGATAAAATCCTTACTATGGGAAATCTTAATAAGAGGAATTTTCACATGGTGAATAGGTGTGTTCTGTGTGAAAAAGATACTGAAGACTCTTTACATCTATTCCTCCATTGCCCCTTTTTGGTATCAGTTAGAAACACCCTTCTTAATCTATTTGAGATCAAGTGGATTTTCCCATGCTCCATTAAGCAACTATGGTCCCAATGGTTTAGTCCTTTCAAGAGTCAAGGACTCAAACATCTTTGGACCCTTTCTATTATGCACTTGGCTTGGGAAATTTGGAAAGAGAAATAGGTGGATTTTTAAAGGGAAGAAGGAATAAACAAAGAAAGTTGGGACTCACTATTTTAACACTATCAATGTTAACTTCTCTACCATAGGCCCACATAAGAAAACAATTCTTCAAAATGAGAGTAAATTATCTAAGAATTGGGGTTTAAGTCCTACTCAAACTAACCTCCCTATACATAATCCTAGGCTTCAAGGTTGGGTGAAACCTAACAAGGACTGGATAAAGCTAAATTTTGATGGTGCTTCCAAAGGAAACCCCAGAAAAGATGGCTTTGGAGGGGTCTTCTGTGATTATTAAGGAAAATTCATTCTTGGGTATCATTGTAATCTTGGAATTCAATCGAATCACATTGTTGAAGTGGATGCTACTTATTGGGGTGTCTCTATAGCCTGTCAACACAAATTTTTTAGATTGGAAGTGGAAGGAGACTCACTAAACATTATTAACAACATTACTAGCAAAGGTACTACTTCTACATCTATTCAAAACTCTATAACTAGTATAAAGGGAATGTCTAACTTGTTTGAAGAAATTACCTTTAAACATATCTATAGAGAGGAAAATAGTATTGCTGATTATTTTTCCAATAAGGGGGTTAATTGTCATGGAATGACATTAATCAATAATGAGGAAGCTATAGATACTAAGGTGCGAGCACACCTCCAAAAAGAACAACATTGACAGGTCATTGTATTATAGGGAAATGATGTATAAGAGATGTAAGACTCGTGTGAATTTGAGTTGGGGTTATGCAAAGCTTTGGGACTGGGTCCACTCGTGCTACCTTCGAGTCATTATTTCCTTCTGTGATTGTAACATCGACATTGTTGGGATTGTTCATTTCAATCTGGTTAACCTAAATTTGGGCATTTCTGTGAACTGGTGCTCATATTATCAGATGGGGGTGATCTTGTGAGAACTGAACCATATGACCTAGATGGAGTTAAGCCTAAAGCCATGGAAGTGTTCGAGAGAATGGGTTTCTCTCCTTTTCTCAAAATATTTGAAGGTCATTATGAAAATTTGAGTAAGGACTTTTCCAGAGCTTGGAAGTCGACCAAAAAAGGGGGAGTTGTGGACCTGAAAGGTGTGCACATTGAGATTACTATGGAGTCTGTTGCTAAAATCATGGGTTTACCAGCTATTGGAAGGGAGGTTTACAAGCCAAAAAAGGAAGCCACAGATGAATTGAAGTTGTTCTTGCAAGGTAATGAAAAACTTACCACTCATTTTGTTGGTTTTCTTCGCTCAACTTTACCTCAGCCTTTTGATGAAGTGGCCTTAACCCTTATTCAATTTCTTACCCTAGAAGGCCATCACAAGTGTATCTATGCCTACCATTTTCCTATGCTAAATTATCTTCTACATGGCCATAGTTTTAGCTTCCCATATTTTATGTTTCACTCTCTGAGTGCTTCAGTTTCCCAGTTTAAAAATAACAAAGTCAATGTCCCCCTTCACCAAGGTTTTATTCTTTCCCTAGTTAAAAGATAGCTTCTCTCACATTGATAAAATTGGTTCCCTTACTAAATATCTTGAGGGTTATGCTGAGGAAGAGGACTCGAAGGAGGAGGAGGAGGATTCTAGTGAAGAATCAGAGTCTCAGGAAGGTGATGATTCGGGGGATGAAAAGGATGTAGTGGAAATTGATGCCGCTCAGAATCTCAGGGAGCTTAAGTCAAAGAATGTTCCTAGTTTATCTATCAAAACCAAAGGGGAGTCAAGCATGCAGGGGAATCAGGTTCCTGTGAATGCCTAATTGGAGTAGCAGATTGAAGCATTGGGTCAAGTGGGACCTGTGAAAGGGGATAATCATCTTTCCAAGATGGCGATGGATATTGAAGAACTGAAAGGAGACATGAGGCTAATGAATATTTATGTTGAGTTCCTCTTTAACGACTGGCACAAAATGAAAATGCAGGTTGAAGATGTGGCGAAAATCACTAGTGGGGGTGGTCTTGAAATCATGAAATCCAACTGCAGCAACCTCTCCAATGAGGTGGATCACATTAGAGCTATTTTACACAGCTATATGGAATGGAGTGTTGTTACTGTGAAATCCACTCTGTAACATCTTCAAACTCTTGGTCAGTTGGAAAATGCTTACATGAAAGTGGATGAGCATGGAAATCCAAAGAAAAGGAAAGGGGAAGCTGTTGAATGTGACCTGGCCTCGTTGGGTGTTAATATTGAGTCTCTGTCAAAGGAATGGGAAAAAGTTTTAGATGGTCTGGAAAAGGCCAAAAAGTGATGTTTGTCTGGGTGGCTGTTTTTATACTTTACTGTTATTTTACTTTGTTGTTAGTTAGACTTTGGTCTAGTAGTTACTGTTATTACACTTTTTGTTGTGTTTTAAACTGGTTTATATGCTCATGAAGGAGCTCGGATGTATTATTCATTCTATATGTAACTTTTTGTATGTTTTTTAATATCTTATCTGCTCATTTTGGAGCTCTGAACTTATAAGGGGTAGGGCCCCCTCAACCCTATTTTAATAAGTTTATATGCAAGATCTTTCCCTTTGATCACCTTCTAGTTGACAAATTCGATATCAAAATCACTTAGGATAATGACCCAAATAGACATTTGACTAGTTAGAATAGGTCTAGATAGTAGATATTTAAGAGGATGTAATTTAGAAATGAGTATAGGTGTATGATTCAGCAAGTAGTGATGTAACTTTTGAAATTTAAATGCTACTACAAAACATACTATTTTGACCTGTGAACATTGGAGTTCATGAGCTATAATATCCTTAATGAGATAGTATATTGATTGTTCCTACCCTTTATCATTGTGTTGTGTAACTAATACCCTTATAACATGTTCTATAGTTGATGTACCAAGAATTATAGCATTATGGTGAATATGTAGCACTGGTACTGGTGGATTTGATATATGTTCTTTCAACTTGGTGAAATAATCTTGACATTCTTGGGTCTGTTTGAACTGGACATCTTTCATGAGCATCTTATTGAAATGGTGACATTTATCTAATAGACTTAGATATGAAACATATCGAATAGACTAAATTTTTCCTTGGAATACCTCGTATAGTGACAAGAAATTATGTGGGGGAGGCATCTCCATGATTTACTTTTACTTTACAAGGTTCAACTTAAATTCCCCTTCATGAGACTATGAATCCCAATATAACATTAAATACACTTTTTTTAGGGTTAAAGACACCTTATACTCCCACAATCGTTCAAATATCTGCCACAAAACAATTAGATGATCTAATATAGTTTTTGATTTTCCATGGATTTCATCGACATAGTCTTCCATGATGTTAGGAAGAAAATCATGGAAGATGACATGAATTGCATGTTTATAGGTTGCTCTTGTGTTTTTAAGGTGAAAATTATGACATTATAACAAAATTTTCCTCAAGGTGTTGTACATGTTGTTTGATGTTGGTATTATTATATAATAGGAATATGATTATAACCTAAAATTCTATCCATTAGAGATAAATTTTCATGGCCAGCTGTAGAATCTATGATCATGTCAATATTGGGCAAAGGAAAATCATCCTTCAGACATGCCTTGTTCATATCACAGATCTCATTCCATGTATGGATCCCTAGTGTCTATTTTATGATGGGTACCATATTAGATATCAATTATGAAGTAGTCTATTGATCTGATGAAGCTAGTTTTTAGCACTTTTTGTAGTTCTTATTTAACCAACAATTCCATTTTAGAGTGCATTTTCCTAAGTTTTTCTTAACCCGTTTACTGTCTAGGTGAACCAAAATATTGTGTGCTACAAAGGAAGGATCTAAACCTAGAATGTATTTATATGACCATGAAAAAACATCATGAAACTTAATAAGAAGTGTCATGAATGCTTTTATCCATGATTTTGATAAACTTGTACCAATTTTTAACAGTTTAGGATTCTTATTTATTCCAATGTTAATTGTGATAGTATCTTTTACTAGCATTTTGGATGTATTTGTTTCCTAGAGGATATTGTAGGTTGATGTAGGTCATATGTGCAATCCATACGTGAGTCTCCTCTCTTTGGTGCCTCAAAAATGTTTTCACTAGGAGATGTATCCTTTTCTTATTTTTTTATTTCTTTTCTTTTTGCTTCTTAAATAGCACATCAGTGAGGTTTTCACTATGAGAGATTGTATTTTTATTTTACTTCTTTTTACCATTTTTGTTTATTGGATGAGTGTACTCAAGTTCCTCATGAAAATAAGCTAAAGTGTTAAGGTTTATATCAAATCCCTTCTTGTGATCTGATAGGGGAACAAGGTCACAAGTCCTAAAAAACTCTTCAATGGCCTCATCATTCTGAAATAGGTCCATATATATATGATTTTATTGTCCTGATGGATAAGGATAGGATATATGATGTAAAAATAAAGGGTATGAATGGAAAGGTTTTTATTGAACATATTGATTTTTTCCAGGTCTTCAAAGAGGATATGTGTGGAACTTGTCTCAAAATCAAAGTAAGAATACTCCTCACTAGTCCTTATATCAAATATTACTAACTTCTTTTCAAAATTTTCATAATCGAGACCATGATGATATAGTTTTCCTTCATATATCACAGGTTTGAGATGTCCTTTTTCATGTGCACCAAGTCCTCTACCTTTCCATTACATGTTTTGCATTATTGTAAGAAAATGATTCGTAGTAACTAGCCATCCAGTCATCATATAAATAAAATTTTGAATATCCATGAATGTATTCATCTTCTAAATAAACATAATGTTTCCATATAGTATTGTCAAGATGATAAGTGGGGTCTTGTTTTAGATGGGGAGTGTTAGGTCTTTCATAACTATATAGAAATAATGATAGCTTACCAACATGAAAAGCATTTTCAATATCATATTCACCCATACCTCTATGAGAGAATTTTAGTTCAGGTCGCGGATTGAAAGTAGAAGTTTGATATTAGAAGATTTTGTTAGGATCAATATATTTATCACTACTAATAGGTATGATGTGAGATGCAACTGATCTATTTATAGATGGACAATATTTTCCATGATTAAACCTTTATTCCAAGATCTTGTAGTATTTGAATATTTCACATCTTCCAACAAGGTAAACTCTTTGTCATTATGAGGACATTTGATACATCGGTGAAAGGTGGAAGGCACATCTTGTATGGCATGTTTACATGTCCCAATTGCAAGGATATTTAATGAGGTCTAAACATTGACAACATGAAAAATGGTGTCTATCATTCACAAACCAAGTTGTATAGGTAAGGTGATTGTCTTATAAGATTATCGTTCATTTTTGTCATAACCACGAATAGTCATAACATTAGCTCCTAAACACTCTTCGGTATTTCCAAGACATCTAAAAAAATTCATATAGTAGATATTTAATGCATCCCCATTGTTAATAAGGAATATTTTAATTTTATGATTGGTAATTAAATCCTTAATAGACAATGATTTTTTATTTCGAAGGTTGGGGTTTAAGCGGTCCTAAGGACCAAATGAAAATATAGGACTTGTTGGTGCTCGAATTAATCTCACCCCTATTTGGTTAAGGTTTTCCATCGTTGTCTGTTATATTTTTCTATTTTCCTATGAGGAGTGAGTTGGCCTTTTGGTTATTCTGTGTATGGATTTTTCTTTCCTCTTTTTCAGTCGAAGATCATGTTTGGATGTACATTATTTTGAATTTTCTTACGGGGAACCAATTTTGTTTTAAGATTTAAAATTGGAGGGATCACCCATTGTCAAATGTTCGTGTGTCTTGTTTCTAGTTGTGTTTTCTCTCCCATTTACTGTTGGTACGTGGCAACACCCAATTAATTTTGGTTCGGGTCTAATTTGCAAATTTGTAACTTTCTATTGCATTAACAAAATGTAAAATCAGCCCCGTGACCTAGTAAATATTGTTCGAATATTCGAAATCATAAATTAGCATAAGTAATATCTCAATTATCATCCAGGAATGTACATTTTTCAAAATTTGAGCGGAGGTGGGGAAACGACGCATATTTGTAACTTTGCATATTAAGGGTAAAAGTTTAAAGGTGTAAAAAGGTTCCAAAGACCCGTAAGGGACACGTGGCTCCTTTCATGAAAAAGGTGGGGATGTGGGTTGTTGGAGCACTCAGACATATTTGGTCTTGAATTTGAAAAGAAATTAAACCTCAGAAAAGGCCCACAGCCCCGCTATCACCCAAATGCGACCACGTGTCAAGCTTGTGATGAAAGCCAAAAGTAGATGAGTGAGTCAAGATACAAAAAAGTGTGTAAGTTCTAAAACATTGAAAAACTATGAGAAGTGCCCTTGAGCCCACGTTAGTGAAAGTATTTTCCACATGGACCACTCATTTTCAAAGTTGAGAATGGTGGAATGAATGGTTACGATACAGTGCATTTATTTCTGCCACCATCAATGCTTCTACATAAATCAAGGAAACTTTAAAGTCTGTGATTGTTTTCATCTTATATTATCAATTTTCTAGATTTTTCTTGCTACCTTTTGTGATTTTCATTGAGAATTATCATGATTTTTAACTGTAAAGATTGAATTGGGAACCAGAAAACTAAAAAGGATATTGATTTGGATTTAAATTGCTTAGGAACTCATGGGTTGATTAGTAAGAACTTATAAAACTCACGTGTTTCTCTTTCATTGGAAAGTTGGTTTAAAGTAAAGATAGGGTTTTTTGAAGATGAAGACCATGCCATCTTTGTTCTCAGTTGCGTCATGGGTCACGAGTAATTTAGACAAGATTACAGACACGGACCTGATGAGTTTTGATCTAAATGATTTTCTTCAGAGTCTGAATAACCCCCATAAGAGTGAATCTGTAAAGGCAATTCAAGATAGCCACATTTCTCTAGTTGGTGTTATCCCACCATTGGTTCATTTTCTAGAATATGTGTGGCATTGTGTTATGAATTATGATCCCAAAAAGAGGGAAGTATTAGATGGTAATGGGGATGCATTTTTGAAATTGACACCTACAACCATTAGAATAATGTTAAAATTTCCTATTATCACCAACGTGATCACCATTTCTATCAAATTAGCCTTATGGTTTTACGAATCAAAGAAAAAATATTATGCCAAGATCATAAATTCAAAGTGGCTCATCATGAAAAAGAAAACAACTAGAATCCCTAAAAGGCTACATACGGCACAACTTGTTGAAGAGGTTGAAGATGTCATTGTGTTATTAAGTCAAACGACGGGGTTAGAATCTGTAAATGAATTTAAGGAATGGATGGTTACTTATATATTAATCATTTTGGAGAGAAAGGGGGAGCATTTTCTAGGATACTTTCATTGTAGAAGCACTTCATGACCACATGGTCACCTTAGCAGTGAAAATTGAGATGGGTGACACTTCAAAGCTATAATTTTATATGATGACTTACTCAATTTATAATGTTGTTGGGCATATACGTTTCCTAGGTTTCTTACCACATGTAGATTTCAAGCAGTGCCAAATGCATGAGATATTCCCTCAGCTGAAACTAATCAACTTGAGTGGGAATGTGAGGTTAGTTAATGATGCTTTCTTTTCCCCAATCCTTTGTTTTTTCAAACCGGAGTGGGGACATTATAGAATTTCCAAATAGGAAAGACAAGTGATTTTGGAGTGTGGATGCTACTTCATTCAATATAAAAAGTTCACATACATAAAGGTTAGTGGCTTTGAAGGCAAGCCTTGTAAATTTCCTAGGTATTTAGATGATAAATTGGCTTTATGTGAATTGGAAGGGTATCTAACACCTATGCATAAGTTGATTATCAAAAGGCATAAGACAAATATCAAATTCCCTATTATAATTGGAAGGTATTCATGCCCTTACATCATAAAAACTAGGTTTATTGAAGATGAAATGCATAATTTTGGCACGGAAAAGTTTGAGGCAAGGGCCAATTATGACATCAGATGGGTATTTAACAACATTGCGAATAATTTTGAGCATGAGCCTCAATTTGAAGATTATTGGATGAATTGTAGAGATGAACAAGAGGTCAGATTAAGGGATTTCTCCAAAATGCCCCTTTCATAAATAATAGATTTTAAAATTGTAGTTATCCCATAAGGAATTATGGATGATTCAAATACAGTAAGTAGGTATTATGTTTATCAGAAGGTGGAAGAACATCACATAATCCCTCTAGATTGGAATGAGACAGAATCTGATAATTCTTATATAAGGATAACTGATGTAATGAGAAGAAATATGAATTGATTAACTCAAAAGAGCATTGACTTATCAATTCATAATACCAGAATCTTAAATAACTTTAGGATTTTAGGAAACTTGAATGATGATATTCCACCCCAGAAGGAAGGAGCAGATAGAAGGGATCCTTTGGGAGGAAAGGTCCCTCAGTTGCCCTTAAAAATGCCCACTCTTGAACTCATAGATGAGTGAATTCAACCTCTATTGGAACTGGTACTACTATGTCAGTTCTTAGGAAAAATAATGAAGACATGCTCTTAAAATCTATAGAAAATGCCAACGTTACTTTTACAATATAAATCCAAGCAACGGGGAAGGGCTTAATGGCCCATGTGCTTTGCTCAGGTGTTTCACCAAAACCTCATTGTAATGAGAAATTAATGAGTGGAGCTATAGTAAGTGGTATTAATAAATATAAGTCGCATAAGGAAGGGAAAAGAGAAGAACTTGATCTGAAAAGGTTTGAAAGGGCACACAAGAAACATAAGGTTACTCATGTACTAGTTTTGGTAAGAGTAGGTGCCCACACGCCCAAAAGCACAAGCATAGAGATGTGGCAATCAATCCTCTAGAGTTTTAAAGGAGTGATGTTTATTAGGCACACAATGCTCCATCACTACCACAAGTGGAACAATTAGATTCTCTATTCCCACCTCTATCTATGGAGGGAAACAACAATGAAAGGCACTCAAGATCAAGCAACTCAGGAAAATGTTGCAGATAGTTCAATAAGAAACCAAATTTTAATTCTAGGTATGAAAATAAATGAGATCCTACTTAATAAGGATATGAGTATGTCTTCATTTGGAACATTGTATGAATATACAAAGGCCCAAGATGATGTAATTGATGTTGATACTGGTGAGGGATTTGTCTATGATGGGATACACTTAAATTATCTATGAGTGAAGCATTGATGACACTGGTAGATGACCTCCAAACAATTGAGGAAATAGAGAGAAATACTCATCCATTAATTAACAAAGAAAAATCCCAAGCAACAGATATTACTTCTATAAGACAAGTGGTTGCAGAGTAACATAAACCATGATTTTTTGGTGGAGAAGATTTTAATGCAGAGATGTTAATAGATGAGATTGTTTCTATTTCTATTAACTTTACTAAAGCTGATGTACTTTCTTGAGAGGGAAAATCTATTTTTGAAGAGAAAGTAGAAGTAACACAAGCCATAACTATTGGCGAGAAAAAAATTATTGATAAAGACATACAACCTCTAGATGGAAACATGAAGTTGGATTCAAATGAAAAACCTACCATGTCATTACTAGGTACATAATTGGAACATAAGGAGGGTAAGATGCCAACTTAGAAGAGATTGAGGAAGGAAGAGCTTGCAAGCCAGTCAGTAATATAAGAAAATGTTGGAGGAGAAGTTGGGTACAATATGGAATCAATTAGAGAAATAAGGAAGGGATCTCCCTTGATTGTTGATACAAACCAAGAAAAGATTGATCAACCTCAGTTTCTAGATCAAGGAAAAGAAAATCCAAAAGAATTATTAATAGAGGGTGAGAATAGCAAGGTGGTTATCGAAATAAATAATGAAGAGCAGTCAGCAATCACTAGTTTGGGATGAACAAGGGGTATTAACATAATTTATGGTTGTTCTGTGAGGAACCCCAACAAGAATCATAAGAGGAAAAGGCCAGAACAAATTTGGTGAAAGGGTGGATTGGTGAAATTAATTTCAAATGAGGAAAAGGAGGTCCCCCCTATTTAAGCTATTGACCTTACTACTATGTTTTTTCCAAAGATAGTAAGAGCCTCAAAAACCCTTGTCACAGAAAATGATTGGAATTCTCCCACTCTGTCATGTCTTCTCGTGTCATGTTGATGTTTTCTGTGGTTGGCCCCGCCTCGTCCATTTTGTTTTCCTCCTATTAAAGGAAAACTATGTGCTCGATTTATCAAGCTCATAAGATGGCTCTTGTTAATATGATTAATAAGTATTAATACGTGGTAATAATAATAGTAATAATAATAATAATTATTTTTATTTATCGATCGACGTTAACCTCGTTTTCTGATCGTCGATTTGTTATCAACCTTGTTAAATTTTTGATAAGTGATTTTATTGTTTTAGTTTGGTCGCTTCACGGATCGAGCCTCAATTCATGCAAGGGAAGCTTGTTCATGGGTGGCACCATCATCAGGGACGTAGTGTTCTTGTTTAAGGTTCAAAGTTTTATCCTTGGCCGTTTAGGTGCCCTTGTATGCTTTGTAAATGTTTGGGTAAATGCCTTCAACTGCAATTCCTTTTTTTCCCCTTGTTATAAAATTGGTCCAGGTATGCCAAGTTAGATAATTATCAAGTTAGTGGTGAATTTGACCACCAGCCTGCCACGCTGCTCCCGCCATAACCCAGCTCACCGCTATACTCTTCGCTTCATGTTTTGGTTTCTCAGAAGATACCGTGTTAAACATGATTATAAAATGGATGTCTTTTAAAGTGGATATTGTGGATCCATTATTTATTCCTTGTTTCTATCACGTCAAGTGTCATTGGAGATGTCATTATCGAATTAGGTTAGGGATTCTTTCAATCTGACATAAAACTATACATGTATATTTACGCTTAAGGCGTTATATAATACTATTTATATGCTTTTATTTATTTTAGATCAGATCTAAGTACCAGACTTCTTGAAACAAAGTGATCACATAAAATAAGGTAGAGAAATGAGGATGAAAGTTTATTCTGCTCGGCATTTAAGGAGAACTAATTAAATTTAGATTAGGTTCGTGAAATCATAAAAGACGTGCTCGAATGGGAAGGAATATTGGATCTGTGTATCACATAGATCTCTCCTCCAAAATAGACATCTTTTTTTAGGTGAACCATGTTGATTATTAATGACCAACGTGGCGTACGTTATGAAGGATTTCACATCAGTTTTGAAAATGGCCGCATGAGGAAGTAATAGCCTGTCATTTCTGCACCTTCCTGTAGGGGAAAATGTGTTGGATCTTACCTGGGGTCTGGGGAAGTGTGATTGAAATCTTATTGGGTTTTACCTGTGTTTTGACTTCGTGATTTGTAATGGCTTGCTAGCCACATTTTTGTTGGGGATCTGCATGCTCAACGGATTGGGGGTCACGCACCCAGGTGGAAGCTCACATTTGTGAGTTTATTACAACATTTCCTTGTTGCATGGTTGATTTGCTAGTGCGCAGAACCTTGATGCCTTTTTTTTCTGCCCTGGCCGCGTGGGTGAGTGTGGAAGGAGTATTTCTTTTGTGTGGACTATAGTTATGCGTGGAATCTCCCAACAATGCACTGTGCAGATTAGAACCCCCTCCATTGCTGCTGCTCCTGACCTGTTCCAGCGTGGAGGAGAGTGAAGGATGGGCACTTTGAAAATGGAGAAAAAAAAGGGGGGGAAGGTCGCCTGTTGGGAACTCGTGGCTCTTCTGGGGGTGTGACTTGGGGATTTTCTACGTTGCAGGCATGATAAGCTCTTAACCCTCCCTTAAGTATTTATTCCATGTAGTATTTGTGTAAATCAAATCTGTGTAATTCTTGTTGTTCTATTTTTTTTCTTGGGGTGAAAACTTTTGGCTTATGAGGATATTCAGATATATCTTTGTCTGGTATTTCTTTTCATATAATACTAAAACCCAGAAAGATATGGGTATCATGGGAAAACTTATAGGCGCCTCCATCAAATCTTTTGATTCGAGCTATGGAACCCTGTGTTCTTCATTCGTGAAAGTTACCTC
>JAHRHJ020003118.1:0-266818 GCA_019776745.2 Taxus chinensis | reverse complement strand
TGCACTATTATTTTCACCAAAAAATAAAAAATACAACATGAATAGTTTTTGGCCCAACTGTGAGTGGTAAAGTGATGGTGCCTATGCATAGACACGTAGAAAAATCATATGCACATAGAGAAATAGATGGTGGGTTAACCAAATAGGGGTAAGACCGAGGTCATGGAGGAGTGATAAAGTACAAAGGTTCAACTCAAATCCATTATTGATGATAGTCCGTTTGATACCCCGGTTATGAATGTGAGCCAATATATATAGTGGAGGATCATTGTCATAAACAGAAAGATTGATAACTGTATCAGATGGTAAAGTAAGTTATTGAGAAAATGCATCTGCGAAAAATTGATATACTTTGTCCGAATGAGTATCATAAAGAACACGAGTATTAGCCAAGAGAGAAATAATTTTAGCTCAACAACTAGGATTGACTAGTAAGAAATCATGAATGGAGATATCCATGATGAGATGAAGACCCAAGAGTGTTTGAATGAGATTGGCTCACCAAATGTTTTAAAAAATATTGAAATTTGTAAAACCCTAGATATTTCAAAGTCACATGTAAATGAACAATAAAGCACATATCTAACCTAAGCAATAAGCTAGATAAATTTGAAACCCTAAGTGCAAAAGAGGGAATAAAATACTTCGTTGATTTTGCAACTAATTCTTAAGTGTGTCAGATTGGAAAACGGATGAACAGGAGGAGGAAACTGTTACAACCGTGCTCAAGAAATTGTGCGACTGTCGGATATGCCTGGACTGGGGTGCTTGGATCAGGTAAGGTCGCTTAGGTGTTGTAGACCTTTGTTGGGCACCCATGACTGTAGAAATGGTCAGAAACTAACTTTTGTTGTGCCGCAAGATGGTTGCTCACCTTCATTGTTTGTCGCATGTGTGTCACACTATGCTTGCAGAATTCACATGTAACCTGCAAAACAAATGATCTCTTACAAAACCAAAAAACACATCAAATCCTAAACTAGAAATATGTAAATGGGGAGTTAGACTGACCCCGTTGATCACCCCACAGAGTGAGATTACAACCGAGTGTTGTACTACATTTCAAACTCCATGTAGTTCTCGTGTATGTGTGTAAGAATTGATGAGCTTACAACCGACCATTGCACTACTTTTTAGACTCTATGTAGTTCTCATGTGTGTGTGCAAGAATAGTTCCCTAGGTGGCTCTTGTGTAAGATGCCCTTGATAACGAGCGATAGCTAGATGTAACAATGTAAATAGATGTGTGGATGACAAAATGAACTTCCCCTCATATGTGTGTATGTAGAAAATGCATTCCATTATCCCTTGAATGAAGCTAGATAAATGCTCTTGAAATGCCTTTGGATGCAACCTTAGGTGATAGTAATAGATGCTTAGAGCTTGGTCCTTTATTATGGTCACCTAACTTTATATTTATATGATTCCCTTGGTTGAATTTTGCAATTAACAACTAGAAGGCCGACCCATAAGATAAAAGATGCCCAAAAGGAGCAAGTAAAGTAAAGAGAGGTTGGGGGCCTCTAGAAGGGACGAGGGCACCTGAGTGTTGGCGTCCTGGTTGAGCGCTGGTGTCTGGAGCCAAGAAAGATAGAACAGTGAAAATCAGACTAAGTAGTGAGGTGTGCAAGACCACAAAGAAAGCAAGAAAGAAAACAAAGAGGCCAAAGACATATATCAATTACTAGTTTTCTCGCTTAGGAATCATATGAATAGTTGTATGTGATTAGGACCTAGAAATGTACCCAAGTGCGTGATTTAGTGTCTACAGGAAGAAGATGAGAGGAGAGGTACACAAAATTACATGAGATTTTCATTAGCATGTCCAAGTTTCTACATGTTGGCAATTAACAAGTTGCTTATTGGAAATCAACTTAAAGTCATTACATTTTAGTCATTGTTTGTAGGAGAACAATGTTAGAAGAGCTAAGGTAAAGAAGAAGGCAACTAAGATAACAAAGAATGTAATGACTAAAATTCTAATTGAATAACAAAAGGTAAATTGGCTTTGGGCAAGGAACATAAATAATGGTAATGATCATAATTATAATAATGAAAATTTATAAATGCAAGAGAATGTTGAGATTAAGCTGCTCAAAGCGTGTTTGGGGGAGGTGAAATATGGGTAGGAAAATGTCGAAACAAGGTAAAACTAATGTTGGTTTTCTCAAAGATCCCTAAGAGGTGTTGTTGAAGATTTGGAGAAACACCCTCAAATAAATGATGCACTGCGTAAGCAATTAAAATCCCATGATCATGGATTGCCCTTTATTAAAAGTCCATAATCATGGAATGCTCTCTACGATAGATATTTGACTTACATTTAGAGTTGTTGGCCGCTCAATATAATATGAATGTTGCCTCTAAAATTCCTTGCGTATAAAATTCTTTCTTGTGCTCCCTCTTTGTTATTTGCAAAAACTTTTCTAATTTTTGCATAGCTCTAATGGCAGATTAAAGATGAAATCCCAAAATAATTTGTAAACTTTCCATGTCATATAAACGAAGTTCATACATGTTGAGAGCATCATTCCACTTTTGGTCTAAATATTGAGTGTTTTATAGCTCGTGGTGTCTATCCACTTGCACATCTCTAACTATCTAGGAGGAAGAAGAAATTTCAATCTCACTAGATAAAAAAACGATGTCAGATGTTATATGATCAAGTTGGCAATACAAAGACAACCCTTAATTACAATTCAACGTATACATTGGTAAAATGCTATTTTGAAATCTTTAGATACTTATCGAAAGGCCCTTGGTCTATTGGTGATGATGCTAGGATCTCATTGAGCCCACCAGGGATCAAGTCTTGCTGAGTGCAAGGCTTGGAGATAATCGACACAAAGAATCAAATGATGGAGGCCAGGGTCGTGCCCTGGGTGATTTTGACGGCGTGGATGCCCCTTACTCGTAGTTGCTTCGCTGAAGGTGCTCACTGGTTAAGTTTTTTTGCATACTTTGTATTGTTGAATCTATATGTTCCCTCTAGAACTTAGGCAAGGATGCCATTAAACTATGTAATTCGGTGCCCAATTGTGTCGCCCTTGCAGGGTGCTCAATCAAAAAAATAAATAAAAAATCTGATAGAGTTACAAGACCACCAACGAATAGAAACAAATTTCACCCCAACGCCGTCCTCAACTTACAAAACCAATCGCTGGGGAGAATTGGCCTTCACCCCTTTCGTGAAGGCCAATTAATAAACTTCAAAACGCCCTCTACAAGGAACCACTATGTAAGAAACCCCCATGCACTATCATACCATGGCCCACATATATTCTTGTCTTAAAAGACAAGTCCTTCTCATTTTCCTTTCATAGTATATATGTACCGTATGGGGGAGTTAATCCCATAGCATTAAGGCCACCAACGTAATTTCCCCCACTCTTATATCACAATCGACGTTAATGGGAGCAACACGTAGCATCCATCCCCATCGACGGCTCAAATTTCCCGATTCGTCAGTCCGTTAGCCCAATCCTCTGTTCGCACAGTACCTTACAGAGACCGAACTTTTTAACAACTCTTTTAGCCGTTTGCGCCTCGTTTCCGCAGGATCGAAACCGGGTTGTTCGCCCCATAAAAATAAAATAAAACCCTAGGTCTTTCCATAACGGCCATGGCTAACGAGGTAAAAAACACGAATCATTGAAAACAAAAAAGAAAATAGAACCACACAATTAAATAACTGTGCAACGATCTGTCCATTTTTACTTGTGGGTATACGGGAATCTCGAATTTTATTGATATTTTAACTGTTATTTTTTGTAATTTTCTTTTCCTTCGCAGAAAGAGATGTTGGTTTTTACAGAGCTGCTTGATTCTGTGATAATTGACGTGGCTTCCGAGTGCCACAGAGCGGCGCGGCTGGGGCTCGATCCGAGGCTGAATGTTGACGAGGAAGAAGAGTTTAGGGTTTCGATGGAGGCCAGGGCCATGGCTGAATATCCTAGCAGTAGCTGTGGTGCAGAGAATGGAGGGAAATATACTGTGGATTTATTTGGGCAGACTCATCCTGCCGTGGCAAGTGAGGTTTTTGAGTGTATGAATTGTGGGAGGTCGATTGTGGCCGGGAGATTTGCTCCTCACCTGGAAAAATGCATGGGAAAGGTAAGAATGTTTACCAGTTTTGAGTTTTCATATTTCGCTTCTTTCTTGAAATTTTGACGTTTCTTTAGTGTATTATTTTTTGGGGTACCGGCTCCTCTTTTGGGTAGTTTGGGCCCTTGGGCTTAAATGTTGGTTTGAATATGTAACTAGTCTTTTTGGCATTACTTGTACCATTTTTGTCTTTTAAATTAAGGGTAATTAGACAATTCCTTTTTAATGAATAAATATTCTACTTTTTATGAATGTTTTAAAATATATATATATATATATATATGAGAATGTATATGTGGGTTGTTTAAATTAATTTGTTGGTTGGTTTGGTGTGAGATCATGCTAATCACTTCTTAGTATGGAGAGCAAGGAATTAGTATTTTTTTTTTGATTTAGTGTTAAGATATTGAGAGGTATATATTCCATCAAATTTAAAATATTGTATTTAAATAAATATATTTTATAAATGTAATGTTATTTATTTGTAGATGGGGAATATATTATAATGAATTGTATTATAAAGTAGGTGGACTAAAATCCCAATTAAAAGGAAGAGGCATAAAAAATAATGATAATATTGACTCAATTAAAATTTAAGTCTCACAATCCTAGGGCAATGTTGGGTCCATTTCGTCTCAACTAAAGTCATCAAGACGTAAAAGTAGCCACTGGTTAGATCGGACTTGCAGTGAATGGCAGCGGGCAAGATTTGGACTTAGGCACCATTTTTCATGGAAGCAGCATCACTCAGAATTGGACACCAAGAGAGAGATGATCAGGCCCTAAAATCGTGACCCCAACGATCTCTATATTCTTGTAGTGAAATGCTTACTGGTCCCGCTGTTTTTAATCTGTACTTCCTGCTTTTATAATTGACAATGTAGGTGAATAGATACATAGTGCAACTGAAAAATGCAGAGAGCCCTTATACCTTTAATTTTTTTTAGCGAATTCCAGCATATTTACCTCTTGATGGAGAGTCACAAGTATCGGCGAATTTCGAACTTCCAGCGAATGTTTTTTCCAAACCTTGCGACGTAATCACAGGGCAATCTAGGCTAGACTCAGATGTGGAAGCCATGTCAAGTACTGAACCAAATCTTATGTGGTCTTCATCATTGGTTTTTCGCAGGTTTCCCACTACACATATATACTGGAAATCCACATTGTAAGGACAATAAGCTCAAGGGAATGTGTGATTTACTACTGAGAGTGCGATAGCTTCACAGCCCTGTACATTTCCATAAACGTTGGGTTCATCCTATGTGATACAATTCTTTCAGCTAATTCAAGGCGGAGCCTCTGCATATGAAACAAGATTTGGGACCACCTACATTTATGATCCACTCATTTAGCCTAGCTGTCGAAAGGATGAAGATTCATGTGGAAGAACAACGCATTTCAAGGATCCATGACAGTTCTTTATCTTTTGTCCAAACATTCCTAACATTGTGTATACATATCCTATCTAGTTAGATAGCATAGCATAGACAGAGCTTAGCGGAAGACAGGAAACTATGCCTTAGACCTCATAGAATGCACAGATTAAGTAAAGTATTCTGTTCGAATTCCTTATTGATCTTATTCTGATGCAGGAGCATCTCTTAAGGGTATTGTTTAATCTCATTTCTGAATCAAAATAAGTGTAGGTACTGATTCCAGCACATAAGTAGCGTTTATAGGTTTTTGGTGGCAAGCTGAGTTGTGGTTTTCTCAAACCGCCACAGAAGGTTTATAGTACTTTCTTGATCATTAGAATATCCTTCTAAGTTGGTGCACTATCTTATTCAGTGGGGCAATAGCTGAAAACCTGATATATAGCTGAAATTCATGATGGAGATGTAAACTGAGCTACAGAGTTCCACATCATCTCAAACTTTGCACGCATATCATACATGGCTCAATGAGGTGATGCAAATTTACAAAACCAGCCTCAGAGGCATGCTTTCCAAGAAAAATACAAAACACGCTACAATGCACCTCATGACCTCACACCAGATGTGCAGGTCTGCACTATCCTAAGGAAGCGAATTGTCAAATCAGATTTGGGCATACATACACAGTTTTTGAGAAAAATGCAAAATATGCTATATTGGTCCACACCATCTCAAATTTTGCAAAACATGATTGCAGTATCATAAGGAAGTGAATTGTCAAAACAGAACATGGTGCAAAGTAACACTTCTCCGACAAACTCCAAAAATGTATTTTTCGCCACCTAGATGTTCCCTATCAAGATGCGGCTTTAACGGTGTCAAGATCTAGGGCTTGAGGTATAACTATAGAACTATTAGTGTCATTCACCTGTATGTGATGTCCCATAAGCTAGAGAAGCTTGGAAGTCATATTATGTAGGAAAAACAATTCTCAACTGGAAGTTGAAGTGTTTGGCCTTCCATAACGGTGTTAGGGTCAATGCATTAAAAAAAGTGATCCAATTGAGTAAGGGTTGGTTTGGTTCAGCTTAGCAAGCTAGGAGTGTCGCCTTAACAATTAGAGGCTTGTGGAGATAGTGTTATTCTCCACGTAGTCAGAAAACCGCAAGACTAGACTTGCTAAGAATGTGCAGGTGAGTAGAGTTGTAAGAGTGAGCCACGTCCATGAATGGACAGATATTGTAGCACTACATATTTTGTAGTTTGTAGGTGTGTGTTTTGTAATTTCCTCTTCAAAAGCAATAAAGATAGTTGTTTCTCATTCTGTGTATGGGTTGAATGTGTGTTTCATTTTTTAGTGTTAAGTTCCCAATTTGCATGGACTATTGTTGTCCTTTATTGGACTCCCTAACCATGACTGCATCAAGTGGTATCAGAGCCAGATTTTCCTTGCCGAGTTGAGTCTTGTTGGGCTCTAGTGAGTTTTTTGCAGGTATGATAAAGTTGTGTGATTGCAGATTGATGTGAGAGGAAGAAATAGCACATGTAAGAGAAATGCCACTTGGAAGAGGAGGTAGAGTACATGGAGTTGCAGACTTGGAAGAGAAGTCGAGACAAATCCAAGAAAGATTGGATGTTATGGAGATTGCACAATGCAAATGATCTGTAAAAGATGTGAGAGAAGATGAAGGTGAAGTAGCCAATGTTCAAATTGAAGAGTTGATTGAAAGTATGGGAAGAGTTGACTTTGAGGAGTCTAGCAGTTCAAGTGATGAGGAGTTTGGTGCAGTTGCAGACTTTGGGGATGATTAGACTCATTAGAGGCATTGAGCCACTGCCATATGTATTTGAATTTTGAATGTAATCATCATTTTGAATACAAATATCAATATATTGATATTTGGCATTTTTACTATTCATTGCAATGTGTTAGGTATTTCAATTTTCATTTGTTGTTCCTTATACATTTTTTTATTAAGTAATTTTTCAAGTATTGTATATATCTACATCTTCATTCCCAGTAGAGGAAAGAGACCAAAGTCAGAGGCCATCTCCGTGAATCCCCCCAGGCAGAGCCGTGGCAACACCTGCTTTGTTATCAGATAGAGAAAGCCTGGAAGATCCAACAAGATGGATAATGGAGTTGGAGTGTTACTTTGAAGAGAAACGTATTGAAGACCCTAGGAGGATAGAGTTTGCAAGCACAAGATTGTGTGGGTAGTGCAGCGGCGTGTATTGGAGGGATCTCCAAGAGAGGAGACCAGAAAAAGGAAAAGAAAAGGTGAGAAGATGGGAACATTTGGTTTCCAAGTTGATGGAGCACATAGTGCATCCCAAAATTACAAGTAGACTGAGTTCAAAAATTGCTTGAGAGTGAAGAGGAGAAGAGATTGCCTTGAAAGGCAATGAGAGAGTGAAGTTATGATCTGAGTGACTCAAATCTATTTTGAAGAACAGCGAGAGAGGGGAGAAGATAAAAGAGCTTCTTCCGAATGATGTTCTTAAGAATGGTGAGAAGATTTCCATGAAAGGAGATAGAAGAGTGGAGCTGTCATGGAGGCAGCCAAGAAATGTTTTGAGGAACAGAGTGAGTTGAAGAGGCTTTGAGTAGTCAATTGAGATTGAAATAGTCTATGCGCAGCCAATGGAAGATGAATTCCTCATGGAGGAAGAAACATTGCAACATATACATTGCAAGGAGATAATAGTACACCCGAGGTAAAAATGAACGAGATGGCAGATGCCAAATCCTATGATTGTTTGAATGATGATTTAGCTGCAGGCAAATATGAGCTCATGGCAAGAAATATGAGGAGTGCACAAGAGGAGTTGCCTTGTGAGCATAAAGACAGCCTCGAAAGGCTCGGATGTGAGTATGAAAGGCTGCGAAAAGCCATCCTAGAGAGAAAGAAGTCCTCATGAGAGAAGATGGGGATAGGGGAAGTGAAGAGAAAGAGTACAGCCATCCATTGGAAGCGACCAAACAATTTGAAGATGGAAATAAACATGGAGGGATGTTCAGTGAAAAATGCCCTGGTGAGATCAAGAAGATGGTTGAAGACTATCCATGTGAAGTGGAAGAAGAAAAACAAGCGAAGAATGCCGATAGGGGTTGATGAAGTTAAGAATGTACCATTGATAGTCCATTATGTGTGTGTAAGCTCTAGTGAGAATGCAAATTTGGACAACATGCGTACTTCATGGTGAAGAGGTGGAAAAAGTGATTGTGGGAACTCTTGATTCCCATAATGTTACTGATCTAAGTGCAGGTACAGAAACCCATAAGCAGCCAAGAGAAGAGGGCACTAAAATGAAACAAGGAGAAGCTATTGCAGCAGTTGGAGAGTTGTTTGATATGGACATGATATAGTAGAAGATTGTCTTCAAGCTGACATGAAGGCAAGGGAGTATGAACAGGGGATGTTTTCACTAAAAGGATGTCCCTAGGAGGACACACACATTCAAAACAACAGTTGGTGTTGGGAGATAAGACTCTCACAAAAGAGTTTAAGGAGATTGGTAAGAAGAAGAAAACATTCTCCCCAGGACAGTGGTTGATAGAGGAAGGTATGCATTCATTCTCCACCTTGAGAGACATCTTGATAGATGAGTAGATAGTGAAGTTGTGAAAAGAAAAGCCCAAATTTTTGTGCTTGAGGTTGATCCAAAGAGTATTTGGGCAACACGAGAAGATGAAGCATATCACACGTGGCATAGAGGGAAAAAATGAGAAGGAAATTGTGGATATGTTTCTATCAAGAATAATGAGGGATGCACAAGGGACAGGATCAGTGGACACATGAGTTGCAGATTTTGGTGACTCCTGTGACATCAAGGGTTGCATTGCTTTCATATTTGGGGACTTAGAGGGGAAGGTTCCCACATGGTTTTTGATGCCAAAGAGGATCTTTCAAAAGTTTTCAATGTTTTTAGCTTGAGGTAAAAAGATGTTATTTTTACTAGAACAGAAGATTATAATCTTGAAAATTACCTAAAATACATTAAATACAGTTTTAATCCCTAAATTTCATTGTAGAAGAGTTAAAATATTGCAAATGTTAATTTTTATAGATTACATTTAAAGAGCCAGGTCCCCTGCTGTCCCCAAAATTTGGGATTTTTTTTGCCGTCCTGGAAACCCCGTTCCTCCGTGCCCCCCTGTAGCAAAGATGCCATTGGAGGTAGACTGCATATAGAAATGTCTAACCCCCCATGCTACTATGGATGATAAGTTTATTGCAGTAGTTGGGGAATGGAGAGAGGTTGAGAGCACACAAAGAGAAATTGGATCAGAAGGGAACTCACAAAGGAGTGATGTTGCAGTAGTGGTTCTTGGAATGCTTGGTTCGCTGATGTTGTTGCACGAATGTGCAACAAAAGAAGAAGAGCAAGAACAATATTGTTAAATACACTTAATGGAGGTGAACAGATGGAGATGGGTTAAAGCCCACAAGAGGATGGACGGAGAGAGAGCATATTGGAGGAGGTGGACAGACTATGCTAAGCAATGATCCAGGAAAAGCGAGGGATGATTGGAGATGAGAGGGAGAAAGTGTTTGTAGAAGCAAAGTGGAGATGGTATGAGCTAAAAAAAGAAGAAAATCATGAGTTGCATGCTTCTACAGGAGGAATTAGAGAGATGAAAGAGATGTTGACCTTAGGCAAAGGTTGTTGGATTACAGTCCATGACGATTGCAAAAACAATGGTGTCAGATACACCTAGTGGAGGTGGACGAATAGAGGTGGGTAAAATCCCTCAAGAGGATGGAAGGGGAGAGAGCAAATGGGTCAAGGAAAAAAGGGATGACGAGAGACAAAAGGAAGAGGAGAGATGATGGAACATCATGTTGTGAGAAATTAAGAAAGAAACAAAATGGAAATCTTTTGATGTCGTGGATTATGTCCTTTCTAGCCAGTGTCTCTTGTCACTTGTCTATCACCTCTTCATGTTTCCCCCATCCCCCTTGCTGATCATGCCCTCCTTTCTTTCTCTCTCCAGGTTGATATCCCCCTTGTCTCTATTCCTATTCATAGTCTCCCTCGTACTACATTCCGGTTTGATGAAGGAGACCCCAATACCTTCTCTTCCCACATCCGTCAGTTACTCCCTTCAGAGACCCATTTCTTCTCATTGGATTGTGTTGTTACCAAATACACCCGCCTCTCTTCCATCGTTTGGGAGGCAACCCTCAAATCTTTCCCCAGTTCCACCAGTTCTTCCCCCACTTCCCATCATCCCAATAACTCTAGATCTTGCCTTGTGAACAAGTGGTACGATGGTGAGTGCAAATTCCTTCACCGCCAACTTCATCATACCTTCATCCACTCCCTTCCCTCCTTTCCCTCCCTCAAAGCCTCTTACTACTGTCTTCTTTGACATAAGAAACATCTCTTTATTTCCCTAAGGAGACGGATCTTGTGTTCTTCTCTCAGGCACTCCCCTAGACATTTATGGCGCACCAGCCTCCCTCGCTACTCTCCCCCTCCCCTCGATCTCAACCCCGAGTCCATGTTCTCTCACACCTCCACTCTATATGATATCCTTGAGCAGCCTCGTATATAGGTTGATCCTCCTCCCTCCTCATGTTACTTATTCACTTATCGGAATATCAGAGAGGCGGTTAGGTGATGAATAGTAGCAGAACAGACGAGGAGGACTTCTAGGCTGAATTTTTCAAGTTTGGCTTTAGAGGGCTGGGTAGTTTCTTGGTTGAACTTTTCAACCACAAGGTACGTTTGTGTTTTTTGTTGACTTGGTCCCACCACTCCATTCACCCGATACACAAACCCAATAATTATAGGACTATCATGGTTGGCCATACATTCTTGAAGCTTTATGCTACTGTTCTCCACATGCTGCTTTCCAGGGAGTTGGAGCAGAGACACCTCAGAGCTAGGGGGCAGGCGGGGTTTTGATCTGCTTACCAGACCATTGACCATATCTTCACTCTCTGGGCCATCATTGAGGAGGCACGTCATCGCTCATCGAAAGTCTACTGTTGCTTTGTAGACTTTCAGAAAGCTTTTGATTCTGTTCCTCGTGAGGCTCTTTTCCAGAGGCTCAGAGACATTGGCATTTCCGAGATCCTTTTGACTGCCATCATGCGTTTATATGAGACTGTTCTTGGTCATCTCCGTATTGTTCATGGGATATCAGATTTCATCAGGAGTACCGTTGGGGTTAAACAGGGCTGCCCCCTGTCCCCCACTTTGTTTGGGATCTACATTGATGAGCTTGAGACCTTTCTTCGTGAGCATATCCAGGACGGTGATGGGTGCCTCCTCCACCAGGTTCTGATATCTATCCTTTTGTTTGTTGATGACGTGGTCCTTCTAGCCTCATCTCCTGAGGGACTACAAAGACAACTGGATGTCTTAGAGGTTGTTTTGTGATCTCGACAGTTGATGGTCAACCTGGGTAAAACCAAGGTTATGGTCTTCAACGGGTTGAAGACCTCACACCTCTATTTCTTCTTCAGGGGGGAGGAGATTGAGATTATCGGTACCTACACTTACTTGGGTGTGCAGTTCTCTGGTCCGCGTTTCAGTCTGAGACAAGCCCTCCAACCATGTGTCAATAAGGGTTACGGTTCCTTAGCTCTCCTCGAGCAATGAATGCTTTTGGCACCATTTTTAAGGACATCTCCTCCAAGATGTCCCTCATGGATTCTCTTATCAGACCCATTGTTCTTTATGGCTTAGTGGTGTGGGGACCCTAAAATTGACCGGATTTAAAATTGTCATTGATGTCAAGTTTGGATGTCACAAGAGATTGGGCTTGTAATTTATCCAAAAGAGTCTTAATCACTTACCCTAGATATGGCCTTCGTTGCGCATTATCAGATGCAAGCACATATGTTCCCTCATGCCAAATATTTATGATACATTTAGATTATGCAAAGAACACTTTTATTTAAGGGACCCGTCCTTTCAGTTCCCAAGAGAATTTTTGACCTGGTTTCCTTTTTGCACTTGTATCCAGAAGTCATTTGCTAAAATCGATTCAGAGGAGGGAACAGGTACCTCCATATTTGGCATATTGTTGATGAGATGGTCCCTTTAAAATGTCTCATCCACTCCTGAAGGGTATACTAGTATATGGATGACAATGAAGGTGAAATGCCTAACAGGGAGTTTTCAAACCCTATGTGCATCTTTATCTGCAATATTGGACGTTGATGGTCAACCTTGGAAATGGGTATGAACAACAAGGATGGATTCGTCTTTATGAGGGGCAAGATCCCCTTTGAGGGTTTTTGTACCTTTGTGAAGAGCACACCTTTAAACATCATTCTTCAATCTAGTTGAACAAGGAAAATTTGATGATCAGAGAATAACCAAGATTACGTTGAATGACACCTACACTTACTTGGGTGTATACTTCTTTGGTGCCTCATTTCAATCAAAGAGACAAGCCCTCTCCATGTGGAGCACTTCAATAAGGGTCTATTATAATTCCTTAGTTCTCCTTGAGCGACAATGCTCTTCAATAAGAATTGGTTTAGTACAGTTCAAATTTTTTTCTCCTTTATTTTTATAAGACATCTCCTCCAAGATTTCCAGCTTATCAATGGATTCCCTTATCAGACCTTCTGACTGTTCTTTATGGCTAGGGTGTTCCATTGTGTGGGGGCCCTCTTTGCTCGAGTCGGATTGGGCTTCAGCCGAGAGAGTCCAGACACTTCTCCTTCGTCACTTTATCAGGGGCAGGCAGTCCATTCCCCATCACATCATTCTTGCAGAGTTTGGGGCTCGTCCTTTCAGGCTAGAGACCATTTTTGACCTAGTTTCCTTTTTGCACCGTATCCAAAGTTTTGTTGACTCGATGGAGGAGAGGGACAAGGACCCGTATTTGGCATATTGTTCCTCGGAGAGTATTTCCCTTTTTGATTCTCCGAGTCGTGCTCGTTGTTGGTACATTGGGGTTTTGCAAATTCTGCTCTCTTAGAGTCAGTGGGTATTAGGATGGATCGTCTTCCTCCTTTTCGATACTCCAAGGGGTTGGATGCACCGACTCATCTCCTACCTTCTAGACAGGAACTGAATAGGATCATCAGAGAGGATATTTACAGACAATTCATCCACACAACTTGGGTGAACCCTCATGGTGGGTTACTCCCAAAGATGGCTTTTTATGCAGAGCACTTCTTGGAGTTGAGGGATGGACTTATAATCCATCCTCAGTATACCCTTCGCCATTGGATGCATGCTCATTACATCCCCTTGGGTCAGTTCAGAGTGGGTTCTCATAGGCTTCGGATTGAGACAGACCACCAAATCGATCGGTCAGACAGGATTTGCCAGCTATGCAGTCTTCAGGAGGTCGAGACGGAAGCCCACTTCATCTTCCGCTGTACCATCTACTACGAGATTAGGGGGAGGTTCCATTGTCTTTTCAGAGGGACTCGTGCACTTACTGACTTTTTCAGATATGTCGATCAAAAGTGCCTGGCTTTATACATGCAGGAGGCTCTTAGGCTTCGGGATCACACTATTCAGACACTTAACAAAGCAGACTCTCCCCAGAGGATCATTTCTTTCTTTCCGGCCTTACCCTCGAAGAGAGGCACTAAGCGCCGGATTGATACCGACCGAACATCACACTCCAAATCAGTACGGTTCAGGGGGTCCATATTTAACCCCCGATATCTCCCAGGCACTATTATACCAATCCCAGTACCGACTAGATCCACTAGGCCCTTGAGACATACTTTCGAAAGACAACACAGGGGAAGGTCTCATCATCTCACCTCCTCTTCCTCGTCTTCGGATCATCACACTATTCTGAGTTTCTTCCAATCGGCCTCGGATGTTAGGAGAGATGGGTTTACCATTCCCGATAGGCATTCCCCATTGCTTCATCTGGGTCTTCTTCCTTCTCTTCTTCTCCCCTTCTCACGTTTCTATACTTCTTTGTAAACCTTAAGGTTTCCCGCCTCCCTTCGTTTTTGGTCTTTGACCTCTTCTCTTGTTTTGTACTTCTTTTCGGAAACCTTTTGGTTTCCCGCTTTGTATGGACACATTTCGGTTGGACATTAATATAATTATCTTATCTTATCTAGAGAACCTCATGAAGAGACCCATCTTTTCAAAGTATGCCTTAAAGGCACTTTTTTTGACAAAAATGCAAAATATGTTACCTTGCTCCGTCCTATCTCAAATTTTGCATACATGCTCATGTTGACCTAAGGAAATGAATTGCCAAATCATATTGTGGGGCATAGTCACACTTTATGAGAAAAATGCAAAATACACTGTGCTGCTTTGCGCCATCTCACATTTTTCATACATGCTAGCATCAAACTAAGGAAGTGAATTGACAAATCAGACGGAAACCTTTTGGTTTCCTGCTTTGTATGCACACATTTGTACTTTGCAGTCCCTTTGTGTAATGTCCCTCTTTTTTTTGGATAGTTGTTGGTCGAAGACCTTTGGCCCATTTAGTCTACCCGACGGCCAAAGGAGGAGATTAAGGGTGACTTAAGTCATAAAATTATTATAAAGTGCCAATTTAAAAATAATTATTATAAAGCACTTATAATAATATTATTATGACTTAATAAAGTGACTTTTAAGTGGCCAAAGTGATTTTATTTCACTCTAGGCAAAAAGTGCGACTTGACATGGTGGGCAAATTAGACATTAGGAAAATAATAAAAATATTATGTAATGTTTATTTGCCCAAGGGAGAAATGCGACTTGGTATGGGCATGATTTTAGGACACTTTGGCACTCTCTTCTCATTGGATGATGGAAAGGTGATTTTATAATATTTTTCCTATAAAAAGGAGAGGGGCGACTTGGGCATGCCATTCGATGATCATTACTATTCATGCTTTTGCATAATTGGAGCTGTCACAAGCTACAGGAATTTTTAGGGGACGAAAACCCTCTAGGAAACTCAAGGGAGGAACGAAAACTCTTCCTTTTTTCTCATTCCCAAGTTGTATGAAGACTCAGGAATATTTCTGAGTATTTTGTTTGATCTATTCTGGCTGGAGCGACCTCTTCTGGGGTTTATTTGCAAGATTAAAAGTGCTGTTTTGGAGCTGCTGTATGTGGGAACTATTAGGCATATTTTTCTACATAATTTCCAGCACTTTGTGGAGGGTTTCAGACTGTTTTTTGCTGCTGTAATAAACAGGTCAGATCTGAAATTTATCTAATAAAAATTCAGTATTTTGTTGCCTGAGAATTATCATTTTTGTTTGCTAAATTCCGTCAATTACAAAAGAGGAATCATAAAGGGTTAAGGTGATTTGTGTGGTTGAAAATACAAATTTTCTATTCCTACCCTAGTCGCATTTTCTGGAATAAAATCCAGAGTTGCATTCAAATTCAGTTTTCAAGTGTTTTCTAGTTATGCATTGTTAGGATATTTTATCGGAAAATATCAGAAAATTATCTCCCATTAAAGGGGATCTTTCACTTTGACCTACTTTTGAGGTCATTCATTGGACATTAATATAATTATCTTATCTTATCTAGAGAACCTCATGAAGAGACCCATCTTTTCAATATGCCTTAAAGGCACTTTTTTCGACAAAAATGCAAAATATGTTACCTTGCTCCGTGCTATCTCAAATTTTGCATACATGCTCACGTTGATCTAAGGAAATGAATTGCCAAATCATATTATGGGGCATAGTCACACTTTATGAGAAAAATGCAAAATACACTGTGTTGCCTTGCGCCATCTCACATTTTTCATACATGCTAGCGTCAACCTAAGGAAGTGAATTGACAAATCAGATTATGGCTCACAATTGCGCTTTTCGAGAAAACCTAAAATATGCTACAAGGCACTCGGCCATCTCGTGCCAATCGTACATGCTTGTGTTAGCCACAAGAAGTAAATTGCCAAAACAAAACATGGCACCAAGTAACACTTTTTCGTAGAACTCCAAAAATATGTTTCAGCCACTTATAGATTTACCTGTCAGGATGTGACATGAATAGTGCCAAATTCAGGGCTCATGTTATAGTTGCAGACTTGTTGGAGTGTTGTGCACTTGTGAGAGATGACTCATAAGCTAGGGAAGCTTAAAATTTGTGATGGAAGGTGAAATATGTTGGGAATGGAAGCTGAAGCATTTTTGCCTTCTGTAAAGGGTCTTAGGCATTGCATTGATAAGGAAAACAATTCTCCTTGTGTAGGGGTTCGAATTGAAGATGTATCTTCAACTTAGTTAGCTATTGTTAGCTCAACTAGCTAGGGGAGTCCTTAACAACTAGAGGTTTGTGGAGATAGATTTCTTTTCCAGGAAGTTTTAGAACACGCAAAGACTTGCTAAAGATTGTGTAGGTCTAAGTAGAGTTACATGAGTGAGCCTCATCCATAAATGGACTAATATTGTAACAGTGCATGTTTGTAGTTTGTAATAAAACTAGAAATATGTTATAGTTGCATGTTTTGTAATATCTCATTGAAATCAATAATGAATGAGTTTGTTGTTTTCCATTTTGTGTGTGTGTCCATTTGGGTGTGTTGAATCCATAAGTTGCATTATGGCAGTAAGGCCACTTTGCCATTCTTTAGTGAGACAATTATAAGCTTCTTTTTGTCCTCATTTTGTTTGTCAAATGGTTAAACCATTGTTGGAGATTAAGAAGAATAAATAACCCCTCTTGAATTTTACGAATGAAATAGGCTATCTGAACTCCATGGAGGATAAATTACTCATGAAGAAGAATACAAAAAGAGAGATTGCAGCAGCAGTGTTGTAAGAAGATGATGTTATAGCTAAAGCCTGAGATAACAATGCAGAAGAATGTTGAAAGAGATATTGCAGTAGTAGTGTTGCAAAGAGATGATGGCACTATTATGATACCAATGAAGGAAAAGCTTACAGAGATTTCCAATCCAATTATTGTTCTAATGGTGATTTGGTTGTAGGTAAAGACTAGTGCAAAATAGAATTATGTAGGGATGCACATCCCCCGTTTCCAAGCTGTGGGATGTTTTGGGTGCTTGGGGATTGTTTTAGCCAACACATACCCATTCTATTTTTGACAAGAAAATGGAGTCCACCTTTTTATAATGAGTCTTAAAACTAAGTTTTAAAGCTCTCTAACCTGATTGAAAGGTCTCTGATTTTGCATTTTGATTAAATCCATGAAAGCAACAAAGTTAAACTAGTTTTACACTTGAAATGCTTTCAGAGTTTGATTTTTTCTTTGCTCCATGTTTAATCCCTTGTTTTTATCTCAAAAAGAAGCTTTCACAGTGTGTTTTAGTTTTGATAATGTGTGTAGGATTAAGAGGAAGAAAAACCCTAAAGTTTGCCATTTTTTGGAAGTAAAACTGCTTGGAAACGTTCATTTGATGGCTAAGTCCTTCAATTTCCATTGATTTGAAGCCGCTAAATTTTACTCAGTTATTAAACTCTGTGGTTTTTTGCAACCATTCCCGATTGCCAACACTTGTCCCCAACGAAATGCGTCAACCATCGAGACATTTGGCAAAAACTTTGGGCGCAACCGAAATTTCTAAGGCATGCAGGAGTGTTGTTCACTAATGAAGGACACGTGTCATCCATCAACACACAGAGGAGAGCAATGACATTAATGCGCAACACTTGGTGAAGATCGACATACGACAAACTTTGGGGGCAAGGAAAAATTTCTAAGGCATGAGATAGTGCCGTATATCGATGGGTGACAAGTGTCTCTCATCGGCGAAGTTGAGAGTACGGGTAGTCAAAGTCTTATAAGCCAGTTGAGTAAGGTTCCACCAATGGACGACAAGTGTCCCTCATCGACAAAACAAGATGGTTGAGAGTCAAAGCTTGCCAAACACAAGAGTGCCGATGATTAACAAGTGTCAAAGATTGACACTTTCTAGGGTATAGAGGTTGGACCTAAGTTTGGAGAGTTTTTGGGAAGCAATGGCACCGATGGAGGCCACGTGTCTCACATTGACGCGTTCCATGTGCGGAGACCAAACTAAAACTCAGGGAACTTGCAGAGAGCGGCTAAGCCGATGGTCTCCACCTGGTAGAGATCAGCGAGATCTGAAGTTTCAAGAGCGGTCAAGCGGACACTCAAACAAAGCTAGCACACATGGAGACTTACCATAAGCTAAGTCAGTAGTGTTAGTTACTTATGTGGCTTTTGAATAAGCCAAAGGTAATAGAGAATAAACAGAGATTAGAAGCAAACTTGGAAGTGTACGTGGAAGATTTTTATTAAAAGCTAAGGCAAAGGACTTTATTAGGCTTTCAATGAGCCCACCGGGGATCAAGTCTTGCTGAGTGCAAGGCTTGGAGATACCCGACATGGAGAGTCAAAACGGTTGAGGCCAAGATCGTGCCCTGGGTGACTTTGACAGCATGGATGCCCCTTACTCGTAGCTGCTTAAGCTGAAGGCGATCTCTAGTTTAGTTGTACGCTTACTTGGAATTGTAAATCCGCTATATGCTTCCTCTGAAGCATGAGCAAAGATGCTTACAATCTATGTAATCTAGTGCCCAAATGAGTGCACTACTCATGAAAAAAAGGACTTAAACGACTAGGTGTTTTATTAAAGATTAAAGTGACTGAGTTCTTAAATAGATAGAGTTAAATTAGAGAGACCAAAAATAGAGATAAATGACACAGAAGCATTAAGAAAATTTTTGAGCTATCTTTGAGCAAGGAAGATGGATAATGATGCACAAAGGTTAAATAAACTAATTTGAGGTTAATTTTGATCCCATAATCATCAAATTTGATGAGCTGACACAAAGATAAACAAAGAGGTGGTTTCATGAGTAAAAATCAATCATGTAAAAGACAAAATGGTTGTTTTCTGATCGTTTTGGGGAATCCTTTTGTTCATGCTGTTAAAGAACCACTGGTTGTGATTTAGACAGAGAGTGATGATGATTATTCTTTTTAGAGGTCTATTTTTGGGGAGTGATTGTAATTCATGGGAGCTTGTTCCCAAAATATCTTTTCCAACTGTTAGCTTTAGTTTCATTTTTTAGTTTTTCCTGTTTTTTAGGGTAGTTTTCTTTTCTAGAAGCTCTGAAATCAGTCAAAGGTGGTGGCTTAGTCCAGTGCCTATAAATACATTCAAATTTGTTGTAAAAGGACTCTTGGCTTTGAATTCAATACAAATGAAGGATTTTGGAGTTTTCACATGTTGTGAGTTGCATCATTGTTTTCAATTGAGAATTCATGTCTTGAGGCCTAGATAACAAATCTCTTTCCGTCTTTTTAGGTAGAGTTTGCATTTCTGGTTTCATTTAAATTTACACAATAAGAGATAGAGCTTTTGCTAGTCTCCTTTTCATGAGTTGATGTTTATTGCATTTGGTTTCTTAGACATGCTTTGCAATCTCAGTTATTAAGTGATTTAGAGATGTTGGTAAATGGATAATTGCTTTGTTTTCTTGTTGATAGCTTGAACCGTTTGTTACGTTGCCTAACCTCTGTTATGAACTTAGTGAATGAACAACATTTATTTGCTTGGATTATCTAGGGCTGTGATTTTTGGTGTTTATTTCCTTTGACCGATTGCCTAGAGTTTATGCATAAATGAGTTGATCCTATTTCTTGTATTCTTTGGTTTGTGTGTGGTTTGATTGAGATAAGGGTGTTTGCTATGCTTAGAAATTGAGAGTCTAGTTTCTTTTCTACCTTAACCTTCCCTCCTTATGAGTTTTTTGATGAGATCCAAATCACTTAGAACCATTGTAAATACCATTAGATTGAGCTTAATTTAGATCTAAAAATCCAAGGTTTAATAGGCGGTTTTCCCAAACACACCGGTCCCTTTGCAAGTTAACACTTGGCCATATATGTCCAAAGTATTTCGTACCTTGAATCCTATTTCTAGTAGGCATTCTAAAACGAGTAGGGTTAATTCCCTATTATCCTTTGAAGCTTGTGTTACAAATGTAGGCATCAATAGGGACGGGAACGAAACATCCCCCTATGCACCTCCCAAATGCAAAAATGAAAGGAATGCCCTGACGACATTCCCTAACTTTGTGGAATGTTCTGGATGCTTCGAGACCTTAGGGATGCTAATGGGGATGCCTAGACGTCCCCGAGATGGTCAAGGGACGTCTTGGCGTCCTAGAAGTCCCCAACATAAAATAGACTCGAACAAATTAAAAAACACTTTAAACACATTAAAGATCATGATTGTGAAAAGGAGAAAATGAAATTTAGTACACTGTGCAATGAAATTAGATGTAAATCCTTTTCCGACACAAAGTTACCCTCCCAAGAAATGTACCTTCCCAAGAAATGTACTTCCATTTTATGTAGGTTTCAAAAGATATTCTAATGAGAGATTGCTGCTATTTTACTTTTTAAAGCCTTTCTTATACTTAACAATAACATCCATAAATTCACATGCATATTTTAAAGCATTTCTTTGGTTTCATTTTTTTTTTGGGCAGGTCTTTTTGCCTTTTTTGTATGATAATGGAGGCTTTACTAGTATCTTAGGATGTTCTAGAGGCCAACTTTGTATTTAAGTTTTCATGTTTTTTTGTTGCCTTAGCCGGTTTTTTGCCTATGGATGCCTATTCATGTAGTTTGCATGGCCTCTACTATTACAAAAAGCTTTTGTTAATTCGAGGATATAATCATATAAGTGACATGATAAAGAGATGTCGCATGCCCTTTGGTAACATTTCCGATCTGGTGCTGAATTTTTAATCTTTCATGTTTTTTCAGGGGCAGGGAATCCATTGTATCTCTTTAATATTTATATATTATTTAAATAACCATCCCCCGTCATTCCCAAAATTTGGGATTTTTTTTGCTGTCCTGAAAACCCTGTCCCCATGTCCCCTGTCCCAGAGCCTTAGGTAACTATGGTGCAAAGCAAGAAGCGAGTGAAATGCGCATCAGGAGATGAATTGTGAGCAACCAACATCTGTTTTGAGGAACAAAGAAGAGAGAGAAGGCTATGAGATAAAGGAAGTGAAGAGGAGCATAGTCATCCATTGGAGGTGACCAAAGAGCTTGAAGATGAAAAGAAAAACAAAGGTACAATAGTAACAAATTGTCTTCAGGTTGGCAAGGCAATGAAAAGTGGACAGCAGATGGTTTCATTTAGAGGATGTCCCCAATAGGACATACCAATGAGAATACATTAAAACAAAGTTGGAGGTGGGAGAGAAGACTCCCACAAAAGAGATAAAAGAAGATTGGAAATAAGAAAAAAACATTATGCATAGGACAACGGTGTATAAAGGAAGATATGCATTCATCCTCCATCTTGAGGGATGAGAATTGGGTAGAGAGTGAAGTTGTTGAAGGCCAAGTTCAGAATTTCTTGTTTGAAGTTGTGATCCAAAGAGCATTTGGACAGAAAGGGAAGATGAAGAATGTTACACACATGGAATAGAGGCAAGGAGTGAGATAGAGAGGGTGGATATGTTTATACCAAGAACAACAAAGGAAAAACATGATGTTGCATATGTGGGAGCAATATTGGAGGGACTCTCGTGAGTCAAAGGTTACCTTGTTTTCATATGGGCAGTGAGAGTACAGGTTTCTTTGCACATCACATGTTTGTGATGCCTCCAAGGATGAAGAAAGGAGATAGTAATCAGCCCATAGCTGAGATACAAAAGATGAAAAGAGAAAAAAGGGAAGAACAAAGTGAAATAAAGAAGCTAATGTTGTTATGAACCCAAGTATGTTTAGAATAGGATGATGTTACAACAGAAGCATGTCTTTAAGAGGACATAAAAGTGGAGGTAAATGATGTTCAAGTGAATGCACATGATGCTGATTTAGAGGGAGCATTGAATGGAGAAGAAAGTAGTGTTGCAAGAAAGATGACATTGGAGGTGATGCATACAGGAATGTCTACTTTCCTTGATACTATTTATGATAGGTTTATTGCATCAGTTGATAAATGGAGAGAAGTTGCAGCAGAAAGGAAGTTGTAAAGGATATTGTTGTTGCAGTAGTGGCGCTATTGAAAGAGCTAGTACATGTGGGAATTGTTAATTCTCATAATGAATGGTTTTCCAATTTTTTGTAGATGATGTGTAACAAAAGAAAACGAGTGTTGTGAAGGAGAGTTCAAATGAATAGGCCCTTAGAGTACAAGCATAGGAGATGCTTGTAGAAGTGAAGCGGAGATGTAATGAGCTAGAAGAGGAAGGAAAACATGAGTTGCATGCGTATGCAGGAGGAATCACAAGAATGAAAGAGATTTTGAACTTGGGCAAAGGTTGTCGGTTTACAGTCCACGAGGACTGCAAAAGCAATGGTGTTAAATACACTTAGTGGAGGTGAACGGATAAATATGGGTCAAAGCCTGCAAAAGGATGACATGCAAAAGAGAGCATATTGGAGGGATGACTGGAGATAGAGGGAGAAAATGCTTGTAGAAGTGAAGCGAAGATGTATGTAGAAGAGGAAGAAAAGCATGAGTTGCATACTTATATAGTAGGAATCATAGAGATGAAAGATATGCCGAGCTTAGACAAAGGTGGTTGGATTAGATTCCACGAGGATTGCAAAAACATTGCTATTGAATACACTTGGTAGAGGTGGACAGATAGATAGAGGTGGGTGAAAGCCCACAAGAGGATAAAAGGGGAGATCACAAGCGTATTGGAGGAGGTGGGCGGACCATGCACAAGCAATGGGACAAGGAAAAAGAGGGATTATTAGAGATGGAGGGAGGACAAATTATGGAACATCATGTTGCTAGGAAATGAGAAAGAAATGAATTGGAAATATTTTGAGGCACCTAAAAAGGTGGAAGGGGACACTATGCTCACCCTACCTTTATGAGTAGGAGCTCATAATTTTTCTTGTCTAACTAGGATGTATGATATATAAGCATCCAAGGGGTACAAACAATCTTACAACAACCAAAAATTTAAGTAGGTTTAATAGCAATAAGTAATGTTTACAAGGTTTTGGCGGTGGATTGAGTTGCTGTATTTTTGAACCACCTCAAAAAGATTCGTGCTATTTTAGTGATCATCAATCTATCCTTCTAAGTTGGTGCGCACTCTTCCTTAATGGCGCAACATTTGAAAACTTGATGAGCGATTGAAATTCGTGATGGAGCTCTAAAACATGCGATAGTGATCTGCATCATCTCATAACTTGCATCAGACTCTAAATAGTTTCATGAAGAGATCCATCTTTTCAGAAAATGCCTTGGAGGCACTTTTTTCAAAAAATAGCAAAATGTGTTAAATTGCACCACAGCATCTCAAATTTTGCATACATACTCATGTTGACCTAAGGAAGTGAATTACCAAATCAGATTATGGCGCACAGTCACACTTTTCGAGAAAAATGCAAGATACACTACTTTGCTTTGTGCCATCTCAAATTTTGCATACATGCGAGCATCAACCTGATGAAGTGAACCGGGCATTGGGCCATAATGCGCCAGGTGTACATGTCCGTGTTAGCCTTAGGAAGTGAACTGCCAAAATAGTACATGATGCCAAATAACACTTTTTCATAGAACTCTAAAAACATTTTTTAGTCACCTGTAGGTTTTCCTGTTAGGACGTGCTCTAAATAGTGCTAGATCTAGGGCTCACGTTATAATTGCAAACTTGTATTAGTGCCACACACTTATGAGAGATGCCTCATAAGCTACAAAAGCTTAAAAGTCATGATGGAAAGTGAAACATCTTAGGAATTGAAGCTGAAGCCTTTTTGACTTCCATAACAGTTCTTGGGAAATGCCTTGTCAAGGAAAGGAGTTCTACTTGTGCAAGGGTTTAAATCAAAGAGGTAGGTTTGACTTAGTTAGTTAGATGGTTAGCTCAGCTAGCTAGGGGAGTTGCTTCAACAACTAGAAGTTTGTGGATATATTTCTTTTCCAAGCAGTTAGGGAATTGCAAGCAAAGACTTGCTGAAGATTGTGTAGGTATAAATAGACTTGTAGTAGTGAACCACATTCATAAATGGACTGATATTGCAACATTGCATATTTGTAGTTTGTAATAGAACTAGAAGTATGTTGTAGGTGTGCATTTCATAATCTCCTCATTAAAATCAATAAAGAATAAGTTTGTTTTTTTCTATTTTGCACATGGAGTGTGTGTGTGTGTGTGTGTGTGTGTGCGTGTTTGAACCTTTGATACAAAAATCATGATAAATTGGCGATAAAACACGATTTATTGCAAACAGCCATGAAAACGATTTATCTTTTCAAAAATCTCGATTTTTCTTTTGGCGATTTATCGGCGATTAAAATCATTGGAAATCGTGCAAAATCGTCCATAAAATTGTGTGCAATGTTTAAAACGTCAAACCAGGAAAATACGTGCCCATTTCCATGTGTTTTGAGGTCATTTTCTATTGTGCGAGTTCAACATCCCTATTTTGCTAGGGTTTCGACTGGGATGAGTAGGTTTCAAACACCATTAACACGTTTGGCACTTGCATTTCAAACTTTTACATTTTCAACATCCCTGTTTCGCTAGGGTTCCCTGTTTGTACTTGTCATTTGGGCGGGATGTATTATTGCATCTTGTCATCTAGGTGGGATGCATTATTGCATCTTGTCATGTTGAATTATTTGTCAGCTAAAGTGCTCTGCAGGGCTGTTTTGTGTACTGTAGCAAAAATCAGGATGTTTCAGAGAAGTCAAGTGGGTAAACTAAAGGCTAAATGCTAAAGTCTAATGTTTCAGAGAAGTTGTTTAATAATGTTTTACATTTAATTTAAGTTTATTTTATGAATTTAAATGTTTTTTAAAGTAGCAATAAAGTTGTCGATTAATGCCGATAACTTGTCGATTCCTGATTTTCGAGTCACAATTTGGCCTGCCGATAAAGTTTTTTTTGAACTATGGTTTGAACTAGTTTGAGTGGACTCTATTAGCAAAGGCCACATTGCCATTCTTCAATGAGATAGTTATAAGCTTCTTCTTTTCCTCATTTTCTTTGTCAAATGGTTAACCTTCATTGGAGACTAAGAAGATAAATAATTCCTTGCACATTTTAAGATATACTCAAACATACCTCAATCTTCATCAGCTAGGGAATAGCCTAAAAAAAGCTAGGGAAAATGAAATTTATACTATTAACTTCATTAGACCTTGGGATTTGGGAGAAAATAATGGACACATCTCTTGTGATTCTATTATTTTGGCTTATTCGAGGCTACTCCATTTGAAGTAACTATGAGCTAATTACAACACTTTGGTGATGTAAGTGCATCTCAACATGGGTAGGAAGTAGCCACCATTCGATAGTTGTAACCTTCCACTTCCTCCCATTTACTTCATGCAATGGATAATCTTTGTTGGGGATTGGGAAGAGTAATAACCCCTCTTTGATTCATAGGGGCCTTGGGACAATCTCAATATGGCATCCCTTGTGATACTATCATTTGGGCTAATTTGAGGGTATTCCATTTGAAGTTACTATGAGCTAATTGCAACAATTTGGCGATGTAAGTGCATCTTGACATGGGTATGAAATAATCACCATTCTATAGATATAACTTTCGACTTCCTCTCATTTCCTTCATGAAATGGATAACATTTGTCAAGGATTGGGAAAAATAAATAACCCCTCTTTGACTTTAGAGGCCTTCTGACAATCTCAATATTTTTGAGTATCTGCAATGTTTGGCGGGGGCAGTGGTTGTGGATGTTATGGAAATAGCATTCGTAAACCAAATTGTCAATATCCTTTTGTTTATTTTTAAAATATTGGTCTAGGTTTTGTAGTTGCATGTTTCTATAGGGGCCTTGGGACAATCTCAATATTTTTGAGTATCGACAATGTTTGGTGGGGTAGTGGTTGTGGGTGTCGTGAAAATAGCAGTCGTAAACTAAATTGTCAATATCCTTTTGTTTTGTAGTTGCATTTTTTTGTGTACTCTTAGTAATCGCCTTAATTGGATATGCAATTCCATTATGTGCACTTCATCTTGACATGTATGTGTTGTCTCCAACACACCTAAATTCTCAAATTTGGGGCCATTTCATCGATTTGAGAAAATGCTTTACTTTTTCTTTAAAAATTAAAAAATATTTTTATTGCTTTGCTGAATAAGTGCAGTTTTGTATATACTTGCAAATGTTTGTACATAGTTTCATTTATAGTTTTCAAGGTGTTTATATTCCTTCCATAAATTTCAAAACAAAACTTAAAAAGATCTCTCGAGTTTTTTGCTAAAGTATAAAAAGTTTCACTGCATGATTATACATTATCGTAGCAAAGAATAGAAATATGCCGAGAGTTAGCATTCCGTTACCTTGCAGCCCATTGCAAAGTTAAAAACTAATAAAAAAAAAGTTCTCAAGAGTTTGTGGACATGCAAGATGCAAACACATGTCTGCATCCCACATCCTCTCAACATCATGTAAAACCTTAAAAACATTACTAATAAAGTATACTCTGCAGGAAACAAAGTGTTGAGGGTGCAGGAGGTGAGGAAACTTGTCTTCATCTGATATGCTCTCAAGAAATAATAAACTGTGCACTATTAACTGATACGAAAGTAGTGGATTTTAAATGTCATGTGGGATTGCGACACTTATCACAATCATACTCATGTGTAGCACATGTAAGATCAAGTGAGAATTGTAGACCTCGTTTTCTTATGAAGCTTGAGATGCCATGATTTTAAGATAAGTGATCACATCTTGTGACACCTCACTCCTACAATATTCAAGAATCTAAGTTTTGCCGAGGGTTCACGAAACAATGGTTATCGTTGATGTAGATCTAATTGTGTTGCTTGAGTTATTAAATACTTGTTAAAGCAATCATTTCTTTATATTAAAAATATGAATTAAAATCCCTTTCATGGACCAAAATGCTCTAAGTATACACTATTTGATGCATATTGAAAAATCCATAGAGATTTCCACAATAGCCAATATATTACATTTTAAATGTCGAGTTGCTTTGAGATTAAATTCATTTCGCGGCATAGGCAAAAAAATTCATTCACACTCACAAAGATCCTTATTGTTGCCATTGCTCTATGCTAAACTTGTTTTTTCTTCAAGCTTTGCAAAAAGAAAGCATTGTTTCCTTGAATTTTTGCATTGATTTTGTAAGAAGCACAAGGTTAAAGAATTACAGGCAAAAGAAATAACACGAATATGGAACAAGGTCTAGTACAACAACATGGTCAAATGCCAAAGCATATAGACATAGGGGATACGACATTGATGCCATAGACATACGCATGACAATTACTCGAAGCTTTTCTTTCATTTCAAGATTGCCAAACAATTTTAGGAAGAGCTGGAGAATATTAATCTAGAAGGAGATACAGATTCCCTCATCAAAGAGTCTCAAATATCTCGTAATAGAAGTGATGTATTTCCATATTCGAGATGTTCAAATATCTCCTAATAGAAGGGCAAATCCGTGAAACAAATATTTATTCACCTTTTGGAAAACTCATGGCAGATGTCACTTGTTGATTTTTACATTTAATTTACAAGTTTTCTAATCCTCACATAGAATATACATAGGAGCGGGTGGATGTGTAGCTTAGTAACAATGCTATTGAAAATGTTCCTAACGAATGGTATGACCCAATTGATACATTTAAACTGGTTAAATCTACAAAACAATATACAATATATAAGAAATCTCCAATCATATGTTTGTAATGTTGTGGTGCTCGTGTAGGTTAACATGAGCTCAAGACACAATGTGTAGATAAGGGTTGAGCCCCCTTATTACATGAAATCCAGAAAAATGGGAGAATATTCAATTGGATTGAAACCATTTCCTTTTATGTGGAAAAAAGAATTCAAGAGTACCTAGGGATTTTGTGTGGCTCCATTTATGATTGACTGCATTTATGCTTGTCACAATTTCGGTGAGGATTTTTCCCAACCATGGACACTGATATTACAGAGCCTGTTCATCACCATTGTGTATGTGCTTGTCACAATATTAGTGAGGAATTGTTTCAACGATGGACTCCAAATACTACAAAGCCTATCCATAATTAGACAATTCGATAGATTGCATACTATTCATAATAAGAGGCATTTTATACAAATGCCTGCTCGTAGTTTTTAGGAGATTGCAACATAGTCTAATTTTGTACAAGTTGTTAAAACCTCTCGTAACTACAAATACTAAGTATACCTATTCTAAGGGAACATATCACCAATCCAACAAGCAAATAGGAATATATCACCATTTCAACAGGGGTGATGGATGGGAACATATCACCAATGCACCGAGTAAGTATCTAAGGAATGGGAACATATCACCGGTCCTACAGGTGAACATCGATGCATGAGAACATATCACCAATCCAATAGGTGAATAATGATGGATGAGAACACATCACCAATCCAACAGGGGCAGTGGGAATGGCCTCACTAAAACTCTATTCAAGAACACATCACTATTCAAGACCTTACATAAATTGTGGATAGAAACATATCACTATCCAATCTCTCAAACTGTGAACAATGTCAAACAATTGTTCACAGCACAATTAGCAACAAGTGAATTGGAACAAAACACAATATTCACCACAAGTGCAGCATGGGCCATTGCCACTGGACTTCCATTCTTAGCTACTGCAAGTGTGGCATGGGCCTCCACTTCTCTTGTGTTTAGCTGTTGCAAGAATGGGATGGGCCTCCACTTCTCTTTACAAATCTGATCCTCTGGTTGGTTGGGTCTCACTGAGAAAGTATCATCAAGAGAGGAGGATTGGGTCATCACTATATCTTCAGTAGGTGCTATCCACTTCACTAACCAATGCAAGTAGCCATTGCACTTCATCATTGCCACTAGATCACAAATAGCAATATGGCGATCACTAGTGCATTGAACACCATTTTTCACTTTAGTGTGTTTAGCGCACTAGTTTTGCCACTCTATTGTTTTGCAACCTCTAGTTATTAGCAAACTCAACATTCAGTTGGTACTCCTCCCTTTATTTCCTCCGAACTCCACTGAGCTCGATCAATTAGGTTAAGTTACATGTCGCAATTGCGTAATTGTTGAATGTATTCCCTACCCACCGCCCTTCCCCTCCATAGACTGGACTTTGACCAGACATTGGATTCTCCTGATTATGCATCCTTTATCAATGTCAATAATGCACTTTATGACAAGACTTTAAATAATAGAAATAAGGCATTTAACTAATATCAATTAACTTTATATTGAGACTAAAAATTACACTGGACTTTCTAAACAAAACTACAAACTTAATATTTCACATATTGTGAATTGTATAAAAACATACAAAAAATGCTTACACACTTTTTTTTGTTTAAATTATATATAACCGCCCAGCATTCTACATGGCCCATGAGAAAGACATGAAATAAAACAAAGGCTTAAAGAGACAAAATAAGATAAAAGACCCCCAAATGATAAAAAACTCTATACTAAAAACAAGCTCTATATTGAAACTAACATACTTATCGTGGCAATTTATTTTTCGTTTTACTTGGCACTTAGCAAAGAAAAATTCATTTCTTTACTCAACACACATTCTCCACGCCCAGTTTTATTTGTGCACTTCACACCAAAAAATGAAGACTCCAGCTGCACTCAAAATGAATTAAACATCACGCCCTTAGCATATTTGGATGCCTTTCATTTCAAACCCACTTTACATGCACTGCTGCTCTTTAAATCATGCTGCTGTTTTTGTCCCTTTATTTAATACATAATTTGTTGATATGCTTTGGTACAAGCTTCTGATGGGCTGCACTTCACGCTTCTTTCAGTGGCATGCACTTCTCTAATTCCCTGTATATGGGGTAGTACAGTAGCTAAAGTGCTGCACTAGATCTGTTGCACTGAATTTCATATCTGACTGTAACTGGCTTCAAGACTTCACATTGGTCCTCCACTCGTCTCAATGGCTGTCACATCCTAATTCTCTCTCATTCCTTCGTACTTATGTTGTTGTCACACATAAATATCTGGCTTCAAAGATCAATGCCTCTCACATAGACGTCTTACTAATCCTACACAAACTTTCAGCAAAAAACATAACATGTCAAAAACAAAAAACAAATGACAAAATTCATACGTACCTCTCCTCTCTCTCACACGGGCTCTGTTTGCCTACTCTGATACCAAATTAGACATTTGATAGATGCATATTATTCATGATAAGAGGCATTTTATACTAATGCCAGCTCCTAGAATTTAGGACTAGGAGACTACTTAGTCTAAATCTTGAATGACCTGTTAAAACAACTCGTAAAATACCAAGTATTCCTATTCTAAGTGAGTTGTTTCAACAACTAGCGTACAAACAACGTGACTCATAATAGCTAATACTCTTTAACTAATCACATATTATGTGACTACTCAGTAGAATATTTCCGACATCCATTCTCACTGCTACATGTTTCACAGATGCCAATATCACATTTGTTATGTAGGAGTATATGGTCAAATGTTTTACAGTGAAGAGTGCCCAAGGATTTCACTCGAGATGAAGAAAGGTATGGAAGTATTAGGAGAATGATCTGGGCACCAAAGAAGAACTCAGTGGATAACACATCTAATGGGGTTAAATATTTTATGGTAGAAACATATAAGAAACAATAGAGAGCGGATTGTATGAATCATAGTGCTTAATAGACAGAAACAACATAATAATAGACACCATGAAAGAATTGCAAGTTGCAAGATTGTACTATGCAAAAGTTCTATACAATGATCTGAAAGGGTGTTACACGATGTCTAGCCACTATGCTACTTTCTATTCTATCTCCCTTATTCAAATAATGAATGGAGGATTACACTATTATACAAGTGTGGGAGACAAAGAGACGACTTCCCAGTTAGAAGAATGACAACCTCATGCTTCGTGACTGTTCAGACCCTCCATTTTGTCATTTTCTGGAAATGCTTCTAACAACCATGTAGAATAGGGTCGGTACTGTCGGAGCTGTGTGACATCAATGAAGAAGAATTAGGACTTCATATGACTTCGTTTGTTTGGGATGCTTTTATAGTTGATGATGCAGATGAAACATGGAAAGGAGTGTCACTGTTATGCTACGAGTCGATCAAAATCCTAGATTCTCCCGAATCATTATGCCCTTCATTAGAAGCAATGGTCCCTACTGTGTGAAGTTGTGGATAGTCATTGGCGACTTGCATTTCTTTGAACCATTTTCCTTCCAAAGGTACTTGACCCGCTTTGACGATCTGGTAGAGAGGAATCTCCTATTGTCTGGCGCATTTGACATTGGTATCAATTTTTCAATCCATTTCTGCAGGTGTGCTGCAATCAGGATTGGTTTCTTTTCTCTAAAGGTAGAAAATAATGCCACAAGAGTTTTGCATTGAAAACTGAGTGTAGACCAAGAGAGGAAGGTAGATTGAGCTCAAAAGCATTATATCCAACCTACTTAGTAATTGGGCTATGCCAAAGTGAACGAAGCTTACAGTAAGTTCTTGTGAGTCTTTTCTTTTTCAAAGAGGCCATACTCGATCACCGATTTGAAAGGTCTGTGGTGCTGATCATGGTGTTTCTTGTACTTAGCATTAGTCAAAATGTGCGCTTGTTGATGAATGTCTTGGATATGGTCAATGAACTTAGCAGCTGTGTCAACTTCCTTTTGAGCTTAGGGAGGTGTTGATGATGGCAACAAGGAATAAACTACGTTAACAGGTGCCAAAGATTGGAAAGCCAAGCAAACCTGAAAAGGGTTGTGTTGTAAAGTTGTGTAGAGCTCTACTGTAGCTATGTTGAATGAAATGAAGTTTTTCATCCCATGTGCATTGCTTCCTGGTCACCACCTTTATTAGTCCATTAGTTTGTGGATGGAACATGATAAACTTGTTCTACTTTGTCCATTATAGACCAAAATGCTTTCCAGAAATCGCTCAAGAATTTGTTGGCCCTATGAGAGATGATGGTAGATGTTATCTCAATTGGACCCATACATTCTGAAAATACAGTTCATCTACTTCTAGAGCTGAGATTGAGTTCTTATGAGGTGTGAGAATTTCCATCTCTAAAAATATATCAACTACAACATAAACAAAATAATTACCATGCTTGGTAGTAGGGTAACCTGAAAAGAAATCCATGGAAACTGATTCCCAAGGTCTAGTTGGTACTGACAAAGGTGCATACATACCCTGCTTTTTTGTAAATTAGTTTGGCTATGGCACAAGTGGTACATGATTTGATGTATTTTGCAACTTCTGATCTGAGATGTGGACAAAAGAAATACTTCTTCAGTAACAAAAGGGTCTTTCCAACTCCAAAGGATCCTGTAACCTTACTGAAATGAGCCCCCCATTTTAATGGTCTGAAGTTCTAGTTCATGTGGAACATATGTGTCCAAGACGATTCAGAAGTCCTTCTAGGAAGTAGAAATTTGGAAGCAATTTACTGCTATGCAATGCCTAATATATTTTTTGTAAAGTTTGTATCAGATGTAGACAATTCTAACCGAATGTTATACTCATGTCCACATGTGTCAAGCACACTGGTGACAGCTTGAACTAGAGATTGACACAAACAACCAGCCACTGTATTGGCACTTATCTTCTCATGCTTGATGTTGAAATGGAATTGCTGAAGGTATGAAGACCATTTTTTATACTGTTGTAGTTGCAACTTGTTTTATGTCTGCAAAATTGCAACGTTTTATGATCCGTGTGGATTACGGTCTCCTTTTCCAATATGGAGTGTTTCCAGTGGTTACATGTTCTCGGTCACATGTGGAGTATTGCCTTTCCGTGGCTATGAATGTCTCATTGTAGTAAGTGACTGGGTCACCAAATTGAGTAACGACTGCCCCAAGTGCATATTCTGATGTATTAGTCTATCTTAGATGCATATACACAATGACCTTGTTGAGAGCTCTGTAGTCAATACACAACCTCCACATGCCAGTCTTCTTTGGTGTGAGCATAATGGGGTTGTGGAAAGCTGAAGAGCTTGGATTGATGTGTCCTTTATCAACGAGTTCATTGATTTTCCTTTTGATTTCTTCATTTTCTAGGAGTGACTGGTTGTATAGAGATGCATTAGGTAGTATAGTATGCTTTACTGCACAATGCTTAGAGACTCTAGTCAGTGGCTGAAATATATCCTTGTATTCTTCCAGCACATTGTTCAACTGATGTGTCTTTTATGAAAGGAGTTGTGGTATATTATTGAGCCACAATTTGTCTTTCATTCAGATCTCGTCATCAATAGTACAATTTTATTACTAGAAATAACTAGCTTCTTGCAATGAGTGAAAGCTTAGGAACAACTTTCAGTATGTGGCATCTATGTTCACCAACACCTATGGAAACATTTTTGCAATTCTCTTCACAGATGGCATGCTGCTGAAACCGATATGGTTGACCAAGTTAAACATCACATATCTCTAATGGTGCTATATCACAAAGGACTGCATCTGGACAAGACTTGATTTCATACACTAGGTGATGCTGATGAGTAACATTTCATAAAACCCGCGTTGAATCATTCGTTGGAGTATGGTTGTGGGTGAGGTGTCAGTGGCAAGTTCAATCTTTGAATCGCTTCAAGAGGAAGCATATTCTTTTGGCTTCCCTTCTCAACAATGAAGTGCACAGGCTGTACATTGACTCACACCTGGGAATGGAAAATCTGTCTACTTCCTATGACCCCTAATAGGCAGTGTTTGTGGTACGTACCATAGCACTGGGCTCAAATTCCGTGACCTGCTTGCCTTTGCCGAGTTCCCAGGTAGTACCTGCTATCTTTATTTGTGCAAGCAGAGCTTTCTTGGCACAACATTCTGATTGAGTGGTTGTTGGATTTGTGAATTGTGCACCACTTGCTAGTATGGACTGCTTAGTCTGATCGTCTGACAATATGTATTTTTCTTTTGGGTAGAACATGAGTATCCTTATCCTTGCTTACGATTCTATTTAGTTCCAGACTTGGAATTTTTGGACTGCGGTTTGTCCTGAGACTTGGAATCTTCTTCCTTAGACTTTTCTTGGCTTATGTTTTGAATTTGCAAGAAAATATGTAGGCTTCTCCTAAAGAAGAGATTTGTAAGAATTCCATGTCAGACTGTATGCATGGTGTCAAGCCTGACTTGTATTTCAAAATAGGATTTTGCTCTATTTCTTGAATGTCCATGCATTCTTGAATAGACTGATCACAACTTTGACACAATTGTGAAAACTTAATGTATCAATCATCATGGTTTCCAATAGGATAATAGGTAGTTTTCAAGTCTTATACAAAACCATTCTAGGTATCTACAAATTCTAAGTCATCATCTTCATGAGAAGTGTTGTATTTATCCCATCATTCTTGACAAATAAGGAAATTCTCAGAAGAGAAAGGTTGTCTTCTCTTTATTTAAAAACTGATTAACCGCGTAGTATGAATAGATCAACCAATTATCTAGAGCATTTGCTTCTATTTTTTCCTTTAAAGTTGGGGACGTCCAGATTCCCATGTACCTTGTACGGCATCTGACCATTGAACAGCCAATGTGAAGTAGATATTTCAGAAGGAATATGAACATGTTGACGAAGTTGGGTTAAGTGTTTGATGATTCCTGCCTTCTCTTGTGTGTAGTGCTCTTCCAAATCTTTTTTTAATCTCTGAAAAACATTCACTATCATTTTCTGAAGTATGTCTGAAGTTGTTGTCTTTGAAGTCGATTTGTGATCTGTCTCAGATCATGAAGGTAGGTAAAATGAAGTGTTATGAGTTTCACCTATGGACAATAAAGACAGATTAACACTTAAGTTATAACTTATCACTCAAAAGGATGTGTGCTGGCCTAATTATTATTTTTGGATATAGAAAAAGGAAATTATTATTATTGAAAAAGTATATATAGAAAGTTGATAATCCCCATGATGAGACACCGAACCTCTGCAAAACCCTAGACCATTACACCGACATGTCCCTAACTCAAAAACATGTTCTGTTGGGCTACCCAATCCCTGCGATGCTCATGCACACCCAGAGACAGATCTAGATGATCCCAATAAAGAGTAATATTAGCCAGACTGTCTTCCACATAAATGAGTAAATGCAACCTCATCGAATGTGTGGATGGTCAATAATCATATATCATTATTGATGTCATTAAAAGATGCTTTCCCATGCTCACAAACCATTATTAGTAGCAAGGGCTTCAACAACATTGTCATAAAGACAATCAGCCACCTTGTAGTTTGGGCATGCCATCCGTATTGACCTTCAAAAGGGCCCCATAGGAGTCTTTCACGGTTGATCCTTCATCTTATTCTTTAGTTGGCCTCCCTCTTATTAGGGAGCTCCAATCTGATGTTCAGTAGCAAGTGCTTTAACAACATTGTCATAACGACAATCAGACACCTGGTAGTTTGGGCATGCTATCCATATTGATCTTCACCAAGGGCCCCATAGGAGTCTTTGACGGTTGATCCTTCATCTTATTCTTTAGTTGGCCTACCTCTTATTAGGGAGCTCCAATCTGATTCTTTCATAATTTTATATCCATGCTTCATCTTGTTTGACTTTTAGTTTGTTACAAGCAATAGAAGTTTCACAATTCACAAGGATAAAGCTTATCCTCACAGAAAAAGGATAAATCTTTTGGTGAAGGTGGAGACTAGCAAATAGAAAGGGAAAAACGAGATAAAATTTGTTTTGCTTGTATGTATAAATTCACACCAAATGAAGGAAGTAGGACTACCAACAAAAAGCCTCAAGATCCTCTCGCAGAAGTTTAGCAAAACATTGCAATGCTTGTTACTTAGGCAAAGTGTTGAAAATAACATCATGAAGTAAGGAGGAAGCAAAACAAAATCTAGATGGAAATTTCCCAAAAACATCTCTCCCTTAGTGAATGGAAAGACCTCTTAAAGAAACAAGAAGTCCTTGCCAACTTATTATTTTTCCATTTTTCCATTTTCTTGATGTGATAACTTCATGCAAGTTACATGCCTAGTTATAAATGAGCATGGTTCAAATGAAGGCCCATCCCTAGTTATGAATGAGGGTGATTCGCCCTAATTTGTTCCCTTATTTCATGTTAATTCTTAAATTGGGTGGTTGATTCTATTGAGCAAGTTGAATTTTCTGGTTGTATGGACCCATGTCCCTTGTAAATGAGGTTTGTCTTCATTTTGTGCCAACCCATTACTATGTTATCCTCCTAGTTAGGATGGCTGTGAAATTTAAATATGCTAAATGAAACCAATTTTTCTTTTGTTGTTGTTCAATCATCTATTGCAACAAATCAACATAAACTCTTGAAACATTCGATGCCCCTTTGGTGTTCCTTTGTCTTGCTTGTCATTGTCTAGTATGCTTCTTGTACTTCTTGTGCTTGCTGTTTGTCATTGACTTAATGCCCCCAAGGACTGCTGCAGGTCTTGACCCTTCCACCTACGACCCTATACATATTCCCTTGGATACCTGGAAACACCAACCAGGGCAGCGTACCCATGTACTGACGTACCAGCTACTGGTACTGGTCCTGGTACTTGCTTGAAACATTTCCAAAACTCCAAAACAGTTCCGGATATGGTAGATGTTTCTGTACCATTTCAGCAGTGCTGTTTTTTGATTGCCATAAAATAAAAATTAAAACACTAGATACTTCTGTTACAGCGGTACTTGAGGAAAATCTAGATGATATATTCTAGAATCTAGATTATAATTATGTACACATGAAAATTTAAGCATTTTGAATGTTTTTAACTTCCATGAATACAATGTATTTTAAGTATTTTATCTTTTATGGACAAAAAATGAGTGTTATACATTTATTTATTTTAAAAAAAGATAATTTTATTCAAGTGTAAAACAATCTTACATTTCTGATTTCCAGACAGACACACTACAGACCCAATACGTAGCCCGAGAGGTGGAATGCTGAACTCTAGCATTCCATTTGCAACTGAACATCAAATGCATCAGTATCCAGATATACACTTACTTCCAGCAATTATAGATTCCAAACATTGGTATCATCTAAAGAAAGACGAGTGTAGATCAGTATATTGTACGGATGTTTCCGTGCTGTTTCGTACCCAAGGGTTTTTTGAAAATTGTTGTTTCTGTGTTTCGAACCCGTACCCGCACTTGTTTCCTGGCAACCTAGCATATTCCTGAAATATCAAGGTGTCCCCATCCACAAAAATAAATAAATTCAAAAATACTAAAGCTGAGTAATTTGGCATCACATTGTTGGGACAATCAGAATGAACTATTGTAAAATTATAGCGTAAATCGGGTATGTAGCAGTATCAAAGTATTCATAAATGATCATATTTACTAAATCTCAATAATCAAATACATGTCATAATAAAATCGTGCAGCAAATGAAATCAGAATGACTAATCTAAAGGTACCACTAAGTATGGCATTTCAATGCATAATATACAGAATCTAGTTTGACTCTTACTTTGTCAAAAGAGACAGATTTCTAACAATCTCGTGAGCAGTAAAATGAGTAGCAAACTGAATTATTCACCTAATCATTGGATGCGACTTCTTTTTATGTAATTCAAATCGTTTTGTCTTTATGCGTCATAAATTAGAAGGTAGTAAATTATGCTGCCATTGTCGGGATTGATTCTAGATAGGGGTCCCTCCCCGAATAGATAGATATAGGGGCAGGGAGTGCCTCATATAGTTATAAGATAGGCAATGGGCTGGTGATGGGTTGAGATCACTAGAGACCATTACTTTATTGCTTGTAATCATATTGAAATGACGTGTGACTGCTGTAATTTTGTAGTTGGCGATTCATTGTTTTCAACTTTATTTATTTTCCGATGAATGTTGATTTTGCTTGCCTCTCAATACTCTCACCCAGTTCTTGGAAAAGGAATGAATGAATATATATTGTCTGGACTCTGGGCACCACTCAAAGTAGTAATTGAATGAGAACTCAGGTGTGCACAATTTTTTTTCTTTTAATGATTGCTTAAAGCACTTGAAATGCAGTTTCAATTCCATGAAACACGTGAATAAGGCCATGCTATTTCGTAAGCCTTTTTATATTAAAACCATATTTGTTCTTTGAATGTAAATTCAGTTCAGTATTAAATTTTAATGAAGCCATGTTCATCTAGGTCAATTATGCACTCTAACTTGGGGTTCGTGAATGCCTTAAGTCTGTCTTTTCCCTTGGGCCTAAGTGTCTTCAGCTAATGGGGGACCTCCTGAAAAATTTGTGTTGAAGCAGTGATGATGCACTGCTTTCTTAGAAGTATTCCTTATTAGTTCTTTACAATGAAGCTATGAACGACCTGGAAATTTGATTATACAGGAGAGAGGAATGAACTAAATAAATTTGCACATGTTTTCTAGGATATTTGTCAAAGCCGTCAAATGTGGTGTATTGATTACCAGAGCATCGACCCTCTATGTTGTAGATCATAATATCTGTATTTGTTTGCATTATATTCTTTCAGATCTTTAGGATTTTTTTGATTTGTAGAAATTGATCTTTCACATCACTTGTCTGCTACAGTGATCATCACATGTGAGAAGTCATCAGAAAGGTAATCAATAACTTTTCTCAAATAACTGGGTTTATGTGTGGAAATTTCCATTACGGCGGGTGCATTTTCCAAGAATTGTGGAGCTCATCAAGAATATAAGTCAGTTGTATATCTCAGACGTTGTTTAGAACAGTCCTTCAACATCTCTATAGCATCGTTAAATAGGAGACTTGTTTGAAGAGTTATGGCACATGATTTGACAAGTGCAGATGCCATAATTTACCAATTTAAGGATGTGCATTATATGCTATTGTTACTATCAGTGTTGAGTTTATGTGTGAAAATTTCCATCATGGTGGGTGTATTTTTCAAGAATTGCTGAGCTCATCGAGAATATAAGTCAGTCGTACATCTTAGACGTTGTTTAGAACAGTCCTTCAACATCTCTATAGCATCCTTAAATAGGAAACTTGTTTGAAGAGTTATTGCACATGATTTGAAAAGTGCGTATGCCATTATTTACCAATTTAAGGATGTGCATTATGTGCTATTGTTACTATCAGTGTTGGGTAATATGCTGTTCTGATTTTTTTCAGTTTCGATAAATTCTAAATCATTATACAACTGATACATGAAAAGGTCACAAGAATCCTGAATTGTGTCTACAAAACTTAGGAACTATGGCTGATGTAGCTGTCCCAGATCCTTTGTCTGCAAAGGTTCAAGTAACCGACCTTCAAAAATAATATTGCTTCTAATTGTTTTTATGACTTGCAGAATCATATATATTCTCAAATTGTAGCAATCACAAGTCTGTTTCTACTTTCTAGCAATCTGGGTAAGGTTGTGTTTCTACATTTGAAGATAGAGATTTAAGAAAATAGTTATATGTCAAGCGGTAATTGTCTGAAATCTATTTCAGCAGTGCAACTTTTGTGTTTGCTAAAATTGCACATTCAAGAATGATTTTATTTGTATCAAAGGTTCTGCTTTTGTTTTATGCTCGCTAGCTATTTTTCTTTTCATGTACGAGTGCATTGGAATGAAGTTCTTCTCATTGTTTTCTTAAAGGACCAGCGTAATGCATAGTAATGTTGGCTAAGATACTATTTGGAACATATGTTGACTTTTTGGAACATATGTTGGCTAAGATCTCTTTGCATATGGTAGGATAGCTGAAATGTTTTTAAGAAAGCAAGTATATAGATTGGTACCTTCTTCTCCAAAACGATTAAATATTCCTTATGTGCTAAAACCATGCCTGTAAATGAGCTACAGGGTCGGAAGGCTCGCCTCAAAGTCACCAGGAGTAGTACCTCTTTGCAACAGAGACGTGCTCGAACGAGTCCTATTCCATTATACAATACACCCCTGAACTCAGGTGGAAACTACAATTCAAACAGGACACCGAATAGATCTTCAACCACAAACACGGGGGACTTTCAGAAAACAGGAGCACCTTTCAAATGATCTTGGTACTTCTTTCAGTTTTGATTTTTATCATATTCCTCCTTTAATTGGCTTTAGTTCTTTTGATACAGCAATAGCTTTACCTTGGAAATAAAGGTTTACCTTGACAAACTTGTTCCCTTGTTTGGGTTTCAATTAACTGTGCATCAGATATCACCTTCGTGCTTGAAATCATCGTACAACAAAAAGTGCATCCTTCGACTGACTACTTTCATTTGTCTTAAATGAACAGGTTACTCAATCTCCATTTCTGAAACAGCCGGGTTCTGAGTCCATCTTACCACTTACGGAGGTGGTACTTCGGTGCTTTATTCATTCAATATTTTACCATGTAAGTCACAAAGTGACCCATTGGTAATGAAGATGCTCCATAATACCGAATCTGATGACCATTGTCATCATTTTTTCCTGAATGGCAAGTTGGTAAAACATTTGGAGTTCAGTTTACACAGCAAGATTAATTTTTATTCTGAACTGTGAGCTGGGTCAATCACAAAATTGGAAAGGCAGTGGTTATGAGTGATGCTAACTCTTTCATGACAATGCCAGGATGAATATGCAAATATTCAGTTTTCTACCTAGAACTGCTTATAATCAGATATCTTCCAGATGATGGAAGAGGTAAACTGCATGAAGGTACCTTGACAAGTTCCTATTCCTTTAACAGTTCAGAAATTCCTATTCCTTAAACAGTTCAGAAATTCCTATTCCTTAAACAGTCATGAAAAGAATTAAGATACCTCCTTAGCACAAGAATCACTGATAAGAGGTCGTTCTTTCTGTATTTCGTTTGGAACAAGCCAAGTACAATGTTGTTCCTATGATTGAGTGGTGAACAGAAGATATGCCAAGTGACAATTGCATATGGCAGCAGACATGTCAAGTGACAATGGCATATGGCAGCAGGCCTAGCCACAATGACAAACATATGGCAGCAGGCCTAGCCACATTGACAAACATAGGCATTCCTCAGTGATTATTTGTACTATAGGCCATTCAGCTGCATCATTCATCATTATTTTAATTCTTTCTCTTTATAAAAATAGATGCCATATTTTTATATGAAATATATTTCTTACTCTTCAGTACAGTGTTACTGAGTGAACTTTATTTCAGTTTTTGGCTTATGCTTGGCAACCCCTTCAATTTCTTAGTTTTTTTGAGAAATATATATTAATCAGGCGAGAAAGCTGGGAGGCAAGATAAGAAATCAGTCGCCACCCAAAGTAACAATTTTGATGGTTTGTAACATTGTCAATCTGCTTCTAATGACCAATATAAATCTAAAATAAGTGTGGTTTCAAGTATGCGATAGAATATACTAATTAGGCAATAGTAGACACTGGCATGGTGCGTGGTATGGTTAAAACTCAGCAAACCTTTTGGCTAATAGCCATAAGAGCCACAATTTAATCGTTGCCCACAGTATTCTTGTGGTGTGCTTGCTCACTCAGCCTGCTGCTTAATTGGTGTTGAACTTGGGTCATCGTAATTGCAATAGTTCTTGCCTTAATACTAGATGATGTCCCACTAACTCAATATAGTAGTTCTGGTTACAATCATATGCAACTTTATTTTAATCTTCTTTAAATTTTCCATTAATTTTTTAGGATGAAGAGGTGGATATTCAGAAGGAGAAGATCATGATGATGCATAATATTATTGAATATCGATCTTGTAATGCAGTGATTGCCTCAATTTTAAATGATGAGTAAGCTGATGATTATTTCAGTCCAAACGTTAATTCTTCGTGAGATAAATTTAATTTATATTGAATTTATAAAATGTTATAAAAATTGTAAACCATCAAAAAATAAAACACATCACATGTTAGAGATTATCAAAATAAAACATACAAGATATGAAAATAGAACTGCTGAAGTAGGCCTCGTCAGATGAAGTTGGAAATGCTTGCTCCGAGTCCCATTGAGATCTGATTTTTTTTTTGGAGATGATGGTTGAAGACTTCTAGCGCTAGCTGACTTTGAGGTTTGGTTTTCTAGAGATGATGATTGAAGCCAAGCGCAAGCCCAGAGTAACATTGACGGTTTAGTACTCTTACGTCAAGGTGGCTTTAGACGATGAAGATTGGGGAATGAAGAACAAAGATCCCTTTGCACCATTTATAATCTTGTGTCCGGTGAGTACCTATTAGTGAAGAGAGAATATAATGTCACTTGCCAAGTAAGCTGATCTTATATGGCAAGATATAATCAATGGTTGCAGTTTTACTCAATTGCGATGGAACATTATTGAGTGTTCTTTGAAGTTTTTTTCCCATGCTTTCACATCCTTGTCAACACTAACCTCCATTACTCAAATCCAACAAGTTTCCTTCCTTGCTAGCCAGGTGTTGATAGGGTCTAAAGTACCTTGCTTGAAGAGGCTTTGGCCTTCTCTCCACCCTCTTCCCCCTTTGGGAGTTTTCCCAAAAATTCTAATCCATTGTCTCAAATTCCTTAAATCTGATGTGCAAGGAAGATTTAATAAGCTTTTTGTAACTAAATATAGACAAGGCTATCAATTCCAAATGTCCCTATCAAGAAGGAAACAATTGTTTTCTTGGCATAGATAGTTTCCTAGAGTCTTCTAGATGGAACATTGATTGTGGCTCTAAAGGAAGAAGATCTTATCTATTATAGGTTTATGGATCTTAGTTTGGGCCCTAATTTTTAAGAGTTTGAGTCTATGAAAATTGGAGACCTAAGAGATGTGAAAATATTTATCATGTCAAGGGATATTTCACGACCTAGTATGCTCTTCTGAACAAGGAAGAGGTCATATCTTCCAAGGAGGGCCTTGTTATGTTTCTTGTTTGGGTTCATCTTCCCCATTTTAAAAATGAATATTAGAAAGAATCTTTTGGAAAAGATCAGGAATGCTATAGGGGAATATATATTGACGCCCAACTTCACAAGGAATCCTTGTATGTACAACTACACCTTGATTTGTGTCAATTTGAACCTTGACAAACCTTTGTTGGATAGATTGGTCATGGACGCAAGGGGGATACAATGGAATTAACCAATTGACTATGAGAACATAACATTCCAGTGTTAGCTATGACATAGGGAAAAAACACATAAGTCAAATGGTATCAATGATCCAATACAAATAAAATTACCCTAGGATCATAATTGACAAGAAAAACTAGGAACAAGCAACCCATTTGCACTACAACATTCTCATGTAGAAAACATGGGAAAATTAGAGGAAAATACATTCCTATGTGAAATGTCTCCTCATAAATAGATCCATCACTCAACTAGAATGCATTTCAGCCCTAACAAATAGAGATAGAGGAGAGGTCACATTTATTGGAATCCCACGGCAATGTTATGCACACTCTAATACAAAAATCTCGGTTTCAATCAATCAACACAAGGTTATACTCGATTGTCAATGTTATTTTAATCCAAAATAACCACTTTTCATCCAAAATTTAAAAATAACATCAATAACCTCAATATCTTAGGTATCTAAATGCCAAATTTTCACAAGCTTGGGAGTTCAAAACTTTGGCCAACAATAAGAAAAAAATAAAATCTATTGATTAAGTAATGGAGGGTAGGAATCCTCTACACACAAATACATAACTAGTGGCTACCATCATGGAAACTCAAACAAAAGAATCACACTATATCCAAAAAAAAAAACATTTTCCGTAGTTGATGTAGATATTTGATTTTGGCACGTGGGCATTTATTACTTGTATGATTGCATTATTCTAGGGTACTTGGTGTGTTTGTCAATCATTGGTCCAAATTAGGCTCTAATTAGTACATTTCCTTGACTTTTAGTTGTTCCCTGTTGTGCCCTACATTTTTTCTTCCCTAGGCTCTCTCTCTCTCTCCCCCACATGTTTTTGCTTGTGTTTGTGTTTCCCTCATAACCTTATGGTTATGTGGGCTTTTATTGTGTGGGACCTTCTGACCCTTATTTGGGTCCCTTGTTGTGTTGCGTCCTTAATAACTTTCTCACTCGTTGTGTGTCAACTTGTGTGCCAATATGGTTCTAATTTGAATCCAAGAAGTCTAGAAATACGTAGGTACAACATTGCATTTAGGGATCAATGAGTACATGCAATTCTAGAGACCCTCATTGAGAATTTAAAACATTTAGAGCATTTTTGATATATTATTTCTTTATCAAGCATTCATCATAACACAAAAAGTTAAATAGACTAAACAATGCATTATCGTGGATTTCCTTGTTGAAGCATTGCATTTATATTTGGTGTGTTGTTTTTGATTTTGTACATTGTTGATGGACCTTATAAATATCAAGGAATTTATTATTTCTTTTGGTTTAACACAGGCCCTTAAACAATTTTTTTCCTTATTGAATGTGTAGAACTAGTTGCCTTGTTAGGGTTTTGAGGACGAATATCAATTTCCCAAATATCTGCAAAGAGTTTTAGAAATATGCCAGAACCCTAAATCCCATGAACAAAGTTGTCAAATTAGGTTTCACGTGCACAACAATTACTAGAAATGTAATTTGACGATGTTGGAAGAGTACATTGAATGTCTCATAAGATTATCTTGACGGTTCTAGAGATGTTTGTCTGTTGGGAGTTTTATAGATTCTATATAGGCATAAAAACGTTGATTTTGTTGTTTGTTCTTGATGTTTGTTTCAAAATTTGCACCAATCATATATTCTTGTTAAACCCCCGCTTATCATTTCTTACACTAGAAATATTTTATGTAATTCAATCCGATTTTGCTATTTAATGTCTATTAGATTTAAATCACTACACAAAATGCAATTCACACCATGTTTAGGTTCGAATTTGTGCCACAAATTGACATTTTTTGGTGTTTTGGGAGGTGTAAATCTCGAGTTTTTATGTAAATTTGGGGAACATGCAAATAATGCAAAAGTGACTTGTATCACATTTGTGTCGGATATTTGGCGCAAAAAATATATTTAAAAGTGGGTGACACTTGTGTGCAACAAATAAATTACGAAAATTAAAAAACATATAATATAATTACGAATAATTATACTATATATTTTTTAAATATTTAAAAATAATTATATACAAATACAAAATAGCATTTTCAAATTAACTTTGTAATAATATATATGTATTGTGCGTGTTAAACACACACATACATGTACATGTATATGTATGTATATAATATTATAAATATACATATATCACACACATAAACATTCACATAAAATAATTAAATATTACAATTCGACGCAATGTTTTTACTTGGAAACATGATAGGTAAATTAATGTCATCGATGAGAAAACAATGTCGTAGATGAGAAAACAAATAATTTCTTATCTGATACAATAACATGTGTTTTAAATAGAAATTAAAAACTACGATTGAATTATTATTATCTAGTCCTTGTCATGACCATCATCTATCATGATTTGTCGCAATCATCATCTATGAGCTCATTGTCTATGTCTAATCCATGTATTGATTGATTGCTTTTCATAGTTAAGATTATCCTCATTATCTTCTTCAAAATCAAGAACATCAACTATAATTGATGGTCTTTTTAACTACAATGACACAATTTAATAAGTATTTAAAATTGACCTTTTGTTAAATACTTTTCATTGCAAATTGAATAATTACTAAACGCTATAATGTCTTACTAACACAACCCCTAGAATGTGGCAACTCGTTGAATGCATTTGTGCTTCATCCAAGAGAGACCCAAGGGCTTTCAGTTGCTCCCACATTTACTCAGTGGCCTTACAAGTATAATGTTTTTCCTGTGATAACATTTAAATGTTAGATATTGAGGTCGGAATTAAAAATTATTAGCTAGAATTTATTTAAATAAACTGACGAAGTTGTGTGCAACATGTTCTATGCTCATCTATCCCAAGTGACGAGTCATCAACTTCTCTTGACTCAGTTTAGCTTTGTTGGCCTTGTCTTGGCTATGTTTGAACCTACATTAATATGAAATTTTAAAAACTTGTAATTGATCGATATAAAGAAATAACAAAAAAATACATGGTTTTGTTTTTAAATTTATTTGCACCCTGATCTCTATCCCACTTGAGTCATTGATCTCATTATATTTCCCATGGAACAACATTTATGCATGAAGGTCAACACTCTCGACTTTTCTCGTGCATATTATCTGTGTAGTTCTCATGCAGTTTATTTCAAAAATCATTTAAAACCTAGAACTAAAAAAATGAACTAATTATGTTGTCTTACCCATGCATGTTGCCTCATCCTCATAGGTGTCTCAGTTGCAAATGTTTAAATAATCTTCACATTATAGTAGGCACAAAAAGACTCGTTTTGAATAACATCAATCAACCATTTTTGTGCTCAATTGACTGATATTTGAAATCCAAAGTAGTGACATTTTTCTTCAAGCAATTTTTTGCCTTACGAAAATAGTTTGTTTTCAAAAGAACTTGAAACAAACTAATGAAATTAAAGTAACTAAAATAATTTTATTTTTATAACATAAATAAATTAAGTAATTAAAGTAATAGAAAAAAATAGAAAATAAAGTAAAGTAATACTTACTTCTCTCAAGCATGTTGTAGAATTTTTATTTCATGATTTATATAAAATTTGACTTGCAAAGTGTTTGAAACTTGATATATGTACCCGTCTAGTGTGAGATGAGATGGTCAATCATTGTTAGAATCAATGTGGTACTCATTTAAATCTTGATGTGTAGTTGATTGATGAGGAACCTGAGGGGTGTGGTTCTCTACATCATCACACACAAATGACCGATGACGGTCTTGTGAGGTCCAATACTCCTCTATATCTCGTTTGGCAAATGCACGAACGTCGGATCCGCTACACCACACATTATTTTCAAAAAATGAAGCTATTGTCACAAGGTTGCCTCTTTTTACGTGCTTAATACTTAAAAAATGTTTTGTGAGTTATGCATCTATAATAAATACTGAAAATTAAATAAAGAAATAATAAATAGTGAAAAAAAAAACTGTTGTTAGAGTTTTTACCTAAGCTACGATTTTTGCCTGGGATTTTTTCAAAGGTTTTTGTTAATGGTTTTTACACTAAAATTTTGCTAGGAAGTTTTCCTCGGATTTTACCCTAGGGATTTTGCTAGGATTTTTGCATGGGATTTTGCTAGGATTTTTCATTGGAATTCTATTTATTATTTTTGTTAGGGTTTTTGTAGTTTTTGTGATTTTTTGCTAGGGTTCAAGAGTTTAACCTTGTCAAAATTTAAAAATTAATTAGAATAATTTACATACTTATGTCCTCTTGTTTCTAAGAGGTTCTATGCACGCTTCTTCCTCTTCCTCTTCTTGCACATTGCTTTGTGGGGGTGTATATATTTGTTCTCTTTGTACCCTTCTTCTCGAAAATTCTCTGTCTTCTTCTACAAATGAACTTCCTTCCCTTATTTTTTTATCAACCTTGTTTATATTTTTTGTGACATTTTGTCTTATATGTGGATTGCATTAGTTTCACAATTTGTCCTTTATTCTTCCTACATGTTGGTTTTTTTTGCCTTGTCCTTTTCACTATCTATATGTCCTAAAAAGAATAAAAGGAACAATGGAAGACAAGTGGTAAGGAATATATATATATATATATATATATATATATATATATATATATATATATATATATATATATATATATATATAAATATTTTAAACTTAATCAAATGGACATAGAGACATTGTATAGTGTTTTAAGTTAATTTAGGGACAAGGGGTAATTTTAGGGGACATTAATACAGGATTTAGGTTAATTTATGAAGTAAATGGGTTCACTTGGTGTGTTGCGCTGACATGAACTACATTAAGTGGCATCTAGGGGTGGTTTTAGGGACTTTGGGTAGGGAACATTAGCAAGGGATTATGGTTAATTTGGGGAGAATAGGATTTAGATAGGCATGTTGGGTTAGTGTCATCTAGATTAATTTAGGGACAAGGAGTCATTATAAATAGACGAGGGAGACATTTTAAAAGGGCTCGACTTAATGTAGGGAAGGAGTCATTATAAAGGGACCGAGGTCAATTAGAGACAAGAGGATGATTTTAGGAAATTAAGTTAGGGAAAATTAGTAAAGGATTTAGGTTCATTTGAGGGCATAAGGTTTTTGTTAGGTGCGTTGGATTTGATGTTTCCTAGGTTACTTACGGAAAAACGGGTCATTTTAAAGAATTAAGTTAGATGGCATTATAAAGGTCACATATACATTCATATGTATAGCCCAAATAATCAAACACGTCCAATAGGTTAGGGGACATTACAAGGGTCACTTATACATTTACGTGCATAGTCTGAATAATCAAACACCTCAAAGATATTTACATGCCTTTTCCAAGTGGTTAACCATTGATTTTTTTAGATTATTAAAGCCTACATTTTAAGGGACACATGTATGAAGATGTGGTGCAAATACAAATGCAAGGTTAAGGGATCAACTTGCTTAAATGTTGTTTAAACCAATCATTTCCTAGTAAACAAAAAATGGACCAAAAAGTATGTATAATCAAATAAAGCAAATTCAAACAATCAAACAAAATAGTGACCATCATAGTAATAGATAGTGAGACAACTTTACATATTTTTAAAACAAAATTATCCATAATTATTTTATATTTGCATATGAATACCTACATAGACTACTTGAATTTTTCAAAAGAAACAAAATGCAGAGGCAACATGTAATTTTTGAAAGGAACGTTAAGAAGATTGTTCCAAGCTATGAAGATCTCAGATGATAATAACACACCACATTTAATAAGATGAAAGGAATTCACCAGAATAACCTTACAAAAGGATTTGCAAACAAAGAGCTAAAATATCATATATGGAAATCCATCATAATCCATTATTCTCAATACATCAATTAGCTCAATAAACATGATTTACATATATGAAGAGGGAAGTGCAAATACTATCTAGATTAATGGTGAAGAACTCCACTAACTGATACTTGTAGTTAAGTTAACTCCACAAGACTAGCAAGCTAATTCCACATAATTGGTAAGCTAACTAAACACGAACTAGTAAACTAACTCCACACAACTAGTACACCTAAACAAGCTAACCCAACAAGTGTACGGATAATCCAAGTGTAAGAATTATCCTAATAAACAAATAAAAGGATAAATAATAACCTACACTAACACTCCTTGTAAGCATAACTTAGGTGGGCAGAAAATAAGGTGGGTCCTGACAACAAGGCCTAATGAGGTACCCACGTACAATAACTAGGAAAAAGGGAACACGACAAGGTACCCAAAACTAGTAATAAAAATTAGATAGAGTAAAAACCCAATGTAAGACATCCCAAGAAGCTCGAATAAAAAAAAATGTACAATATTGAAGAAGTTTGGTGTGTAATGTGGCCCAAATCCACTGTTTGATTAAAAAACTCAAAAACAACTAGGTTTGGGATTTACCAGAATAGCTCCATACAAAGAGATTGTCAACAAAGTGATGTCGTAAGTGCAAAAAATCACCAAACATAATTTGATCAACTGTTACAAATAGGTGTGCCACGATCCAAGAACAATAACCAAGGCAACAAGGCAAGGACATGAGATCCAAAGAAATAGGAGTGACACGATCCAAGAAAAACCAAGGCAAGAAGAGAAGGACACAAGACCTGAAGAAGAGGATCAACTACTACAAATAGGTGTGCCACGATCTAAGAAAAATAACCAAGGAAACAAGACAAGGACACAAGATCCAAAGAAATAGGAGTGTCACTATCCAAGAAAAACCAATGTAATAAGGCAAGAACACAAGACCCGAAGAACTAGGATCAACATCACACCCTCCCATATTGTTGAATGGGTAGAGTGACGTTGCAAATATGTATGAGTTGTCAAAACAACTACTCAAACAATGACAAACTAACAGTGGGCTTCACCGAATGGTGGAGGAGCCACCAAAAGAGATATTGTCAACATGCCTAAAAGTGTCGAAAATACAAATTTAAAATCTCTTAACAAACAAGAGAGATATAAATGTTGACACTTTATAAATGAGTGTGTGTTACAATGATGACATTTAATAATTTTAGTATATTTCTGTAAAATAAATAGTTCAAATGGTGTCAAATCATGAAAAAATAAGCACTTTTGAAAAAAACGACACTCAATTTTGAGTTACCATGTATCAAAAGAGTACAAACAAAAGTAGGTTTTGTACAATGTGCTTTATCTATTGAAGTATTTTCGAAAACCAATGTCATAAAATGTCACTTTGCCTTCACTAGGGGAAACAATACCTTTTCTGTGAATTCTAATTTTGGAAGAAACCCATAAAAATAGTACTGAATGTGAAAACATAGAAACTATTTTCCTAGAATGCTTCTAAAAATAGATCACAAATTTCCAGTAGAAGAGGTAAAGTGGGAACATAGATGTGTACTAAATCCAATATGTATCTTCATGTAGTAACAAGCATAGAAAAAACTAGGCTTACAGCCAAAAATTACAGAAAGTATTTTTCTGAGAGCATTTTACCTTCCTGCAAGTGGACTAAACGGAGCATTAATATCTTTAGATCCTCACTATGAGCATGATGTGGAAAATAGCAAGATTACCAAATGCTTTAAAACCTAGGTGTATCCTTTGTTTGGACTTTTTGTTTTCCTGACACGGATTTCCCTCCGGCATAGATTTCTAATAATTTCATATCCTTGCTAAATAGGAACTCTGCAAAGTGGAAGAAAAAACCAGTACCAAACGCGAAAAACCCAAAAACCATTTTTCTAGACTTTCTACTTCCCCGACATGATTTCTTCCCCAACACAAATTTATAAGATTTACAGATCATCGCCACACAGAAACTTTGAAAAGCGAAAGAAAAAACCCCAATACTGAACGCAAAAAACCTAGAAACCGTTTTCTTGGACTTTCAACTTTCCCGACACGATTTCTTCCCCTTCCTTAAAAAAATTTCTTTCCCAACACAGATTTATAAGATTTACAAATCCTTGCCAAATAGAAACTATGCAACGCGAAAGAAAAAACCGATATCAAACGCGAAAAACCCATAAACCGTTTTGTAGAATTTGTGCTTCTCCAGCACAAATTTATTCCCTTGCACATATTTCCAAACGGATTTGGATGTATTTGTGTTTGCCTCTAAAAAACCAAAACAAACTCAAAAAACAAATTGTCTTTTTCAATGGTCAAGTTTACAGTTGTTTATGGGGGTTTTTCACCTACTAAATCCAACAAAGCCCTCCATTTTGCCTAAACAAGAATGATGCAACAAATTGCTAACAAATTCTAAAATATATGAAAGTAAACCCTTGTTTGTAAAAAAAACTTACAAATGGATGTCTACATCATCTACCGCTCTGATACCATGAAAGGAACGATAAGAAGATTGTTCCAAGTAGTGAAGATCTCAGATGATAATAACACACCACATTTGATAAGTTGAAAGGAATTCACCAGAATAACCTTACAAAAGGATTTACAAACAAAGAGCTAAAATATCATATATGGAAATCCATCATAATCCATTATTCTCATTACATTAATTAACTCAATAAGTAGGATGTACATATAGGAGGAGGGAAGTGAAACTACTACCTAGATCAGTGGTGAAGAACTCCCACTAACTGATACTGGCAATTAAGTTAACTCCACAAGACTAGCAAAACTAACTCCACACAACTGGTAAGCTAACTCAACACAACTAGTAAGCTAACTCCACACAACTAGTACACCTAAGCAAGCTAACCCAACAAGTGTAGGGATAACCCAAGTGCAAGAATTATCTTAATAAACAAATAAAAGGATAAATGGCAACTTCTTGACTAACAATTTTTATAAGCCTAACATATTGACAAGTATTTTGTTTTTCCCTAGTCCTGAATCTTGTCTATTATGTGCTGGAAATGTCTATGTTAAAGCCTTTATTTTTATACTAAAAATGTGGCCATACAAGACCTTTTGTGTAACCCTTCTATCTTGTTTGTCTCTCTATCATAGTTATGTTTGCTTCTACGTTGTTTGTGAATGTGTGAAAGTGATTTTCTTTATGGAGTAAATTATCAGTCACACAAAGGAAGCAAGGAGTGTGCTAGAAGACCAAACTAATTTGACCTCCTCATCAAATGCGACATTCGTTTTACCATGTTCATCAAATTATGATGCAGGGGCATCAAGGTGCATAAATAATCTACATCACCCAAAAAGACTACACTACCTGTAGTTTTTGTTTGATAGGATTTCATGGTCTTGTATCATTTGTAGTCTTTTGGACAGGGTATGCCACTTGAATTCGTCTAGGTGCAAAAGAGTGGAAGCTTTACATCTATCAAGTGATAGTTTGCACTTGGCATCAAGATTGGTATTACATACATGGGTCTAGTAGTCATGAAGCGGGGCCCAAAGAAGATATTTGCACAATATGAAAGTTCTGCTACATTTTGTGTCATGCATCACTTGTAGGCCTTAAACCTCCGACTTGTGCATTTGGATCATAACGTTACGAGAGGGCAGCAGTCCACGTTGATTTAGAGTCTTGGTTGCTTGAAAAATGAGGATTTGAAGCAATGTGCACGTGCTAGATGGGTTCTACGTTGAATTATATGCTATGTGTTGCAAAGATAAGATATTGATGGTTGTTGGTTGCATTATGTTTATTCCTAAAAAAGGTTTGCGTGTAAGTGGCATTTATTGCTTGTAACATTGTTTTAAATTCTATGACTAATTTCATTGCCTATAAATACCTTATTCAAAATCATTGAAGGGTTAGAAATGAGAGAAATAATATACAAAGTTGATTGTAAGAATAATACTTTGAGTTGTGCAACCTAAGTGTGAAGAATGGACTAGTTTTGATTTAAGTAGAGTCTTACAAAGGGTGCAAGTCTAGGATAGAAATTTTCTATTTAGGATCAATATGATCTTTAAATATCAAGATCATAATAATAATTCCATATTATGTACCTGTAGTTCTAATTTCCTCTATGGAATAAAATTTTATTCTTTTTATTTTACATTGTTTACCATATATTGTTTTGCACACCCATTATGAGTGTTGGGTGCACACATATTGTGGGTTGTGTAGTATAAGGTAGTGTCTTATTGGACTCCCTAACTAAAATTGCATCATTTAATATCATAACAGGTTGTATCTTGCATGTAATTTTTGTTTTCCACATTTATGAAGTGTGGGTATAAGAAAGAATCGAAGACATGTTCCATCAAAGATGTTTCAATTGTTTTTGTAGTTGTTTAGAGGGGGAAAATGGTGAATAGAGGAGTACCTCTCATGAGAAAAGGGAATAGACCATTAATATTGGCGGATTTGGTGGATGTTATGATATACATCCAAGTAAGATTGGAAATAATGGGAATTATTTAGAAAAGAGGATTGGATTTTGATTCAACCGATGAAAATGAATCTAAAATGAAAATTGACGAGTTCGAGGAATAACCAAAAGATAGATTGATAAAGGACATTTATAAAATAGAAATCCGTAAATTGGCATCCCAAATTATTCTATAAGTTTATTCCCAATGGATTTGTTAGATTGAATAACAAACTTAGGTAATTGGTTTGAGTATGAATTCATAGAATACCCTAAGAAGTTTTGATTTACATACACAAAATTGGAAGGAAATGCATCCTTATGGTAGGATCATGTGCATTCTGAGAGAATGATAAGGAACACACATTAAATCAAAGCTTAGAATATGATGGTTTCCAACTTGAGGGTGATTTGTTTACCTACATATTACAATTTCAATCTAAATTTTATGAAAACACAAAATTGAGACAAAAGAATATGGGCATCAAAGACTACATGCAAGAATTTTATACATTGATAATTCATGCATGCCATATAGAAGATGTTGTAGAAATTCTCGAGGTGGGTTGTACCTTTCTATTCAAGATGAATTTGACATGTTGATTATGAGGATAATTGAGAAATCCTATCAATGTGCACTGGAATTTGAAGAATGGTTGACTAGAAGATAATAAGGTACCGCACAAATAAAATGAAATTTTAAACATGACCCTAACTAACAGGAAGTTCATGCCATAGTTCATAAAATACAAATAAGTTCATGTCATTATGAACTTAAAAAAATCATTCTAGGATTCACGATCATGGATAAATATCTTAGGAAGAGAATCAAGTAGGTTGGAAAAGGATCACCCAAAGGATTAACTAGCTACAAGGATTCTTAAATAGGCCTAATAACAAAGGCATCATATCCAACGAATTATTGAATACTTCACAGAAAGATATTGTGCATAGAATCTTAGGACATCATCCATACCATGAACCTCTCAACATGGACCTATAAATTATGTCACTAACTCTGTACATGACAGAATCTAGTCATACATTAGAACACACTCAAGATGCAGAAAGCTAATCTCAAATCTAGGCCTTAAAGCACCTAAGACAACTGTCTTCTATAGAAAGTGAATGAATTATAGGATCATATCAAAAATCATGGAGGTAAGTGAATATATAGTATCATGGATGGAATGGTAGTATTGATAGTATTATTGCTCACATGAAATGCATTGTAAAAAATGGTCTAAATCATATTGCACACGAGTCAAATACAAACAGTGTGTCCTATGTATTGAAAGGAACCTCTCAATACTACTTCAAGGACTCATGAACTAGTCTATGTGCTAATCATGCACATTAACACCTCCATAAGAAACTATCGAAGTGATAACCAGAAATAGTGTAAACATCAAGGACATCATTCGAAAAATATCACCAGGTAGGCACGTAATAAGCATCGGTCACATGGAAATACTATACACTAGAATTCATGATTCAATCACCTTTACCTTGTGGATAGGCCTGCTAATGAGTACAGTTTTGTCCCAATTTTACTGATAGAGGTGGACAACCAATCAAACATCTCATTGGTGATAGGAACTAAATTCCTAAGATAAATCACAGTCATGAGTATGAATGTTTGGTGATCATACCGAATCCATGAACAAGATAACTACAGCTAGGAGATATGCAGATCTGATACAAACTCATCATCAAACGTACAAGGACTACTTTTCAAGCCCTTTTAAAGAGACCAAAAGCGGTAAGGAAACTTTGGAGACATGTTTACACAAAATGTGTGAAATAAATCACTGACATGGACCTTGATGAAAAGGTTCGACTTTTATTTTGCCATCTAACACCCCTCCTAAGCTTTATGCTAAAAACTAATTATTTTCAGGTGAAGACATTCATATCAGCTCTATATCTACAAATCTTCACACAAGTATTATTAGTAATATTTCTTATCACTTGCTAGTTACAATGAGATCATTACAAACACCACCATAAATGAGGATCCTAAAAGATGTCCTCTACATGTCTAAGTACGATCATACCTACTGTTCCTAACCCATTTCATGTTCCGAGGTGCTACTAATTGGTGCCATGCCACACCAATTGGTGCTCTTGTTTCATAAGGTTTATCTAGGGTTTTAGACTTGTTTAGCCTTCTTAACAATGGTTCAGTAAAGCTCTGACGTTCACCAATTTACCTCATTCCACCTTGTTGATATCCTCTTAGACTCAATCATAATACCATCCTTGAAAGGCTGAAAGTGACCCCATATGCATAAAACACCAATTGGTGTGGCATGACAACAATAAGTTGCACCTCGGTCCAAGAAAGGGATTTGCACTTCTAGGGAGCTCAATAGAGCTTAAAATCAATTTTCATTTCTTTTTTGGTTCACTACCTTGTACCTGCAAATTTGATCCCAAAACACCGCTAGAAACCTCCTTCATGATTTGAATAACTTAGCCTCATCGCGTATCATTTGGTTCAACCTCTAAATATCATCATGGGTGAGACAGCTCAATAATCACCCATGTATCTTAAATAACGTTGTCTTCATAGGGTTCTCTACTATGCAATAGTACTCTTTGCGTCAGTTACCATATACCTCACTCGATTGACCTTGGAATCTCAACACATGTTGATGTCTATGTGCACAAAAACTTGGATCAGTTCTTATGTTCAACCTTCTCTTCACCATGTCTCAACCTATCAAATAATCCTATTTGTGTCACGAGCTCAACTCGGTCTAGAAGCTATGCCTAGTAATATGGTTTGTAATCGCCTATGACGGTTCAAGTTTAGATGTGACAGTTGAGAACCTCTTATAGAGTTATTAAAAACTTCAAATCATCATATTCACCATCATTTCCAGCCTCATACAAAGTATTACTAATCAATGCTCACTAGACCATAAGTATCTTTGACTCATGCCTAAAATGCATGTATGAACTCAACTCAAATGACAACATATGGAAAGACAAAAAATTGGACAGGTACCAATCAACCTTCAAGACTAAACATACGAGATCGAAACCTCATGTAAGTCATCTAATCACTCAAGAATCCATTCTGACATGCAATGCGGAACTTGATATTAATGAAATGTGACTAATACACTAAGGGATCAATAAATCTCCCCTTTGTCATTGATGGCATACTCACCTTCAGAAACATTGTACGGAAACCGATACATATAAACACCTACAAGACCTATTTTTCATGTAATTTGAGTACTACTCTCCCCCTTAAGACATCTATGATGAAGGAAAGTATGACATCATTGATAGGAATTCACAGTAACAATGCTTAGCTAAATAAAATAACACCAAAAATTCATACTCAACTTACTTATATTGAGTTTACGACTCACTATCTTGTTGTTGTAGTACGACTATAACCATGATCTCATGGCACACTATTTAACACATGCACACACAAATTTGAATCCATAAAAGGAAATAAATGACCTCAATTTTTGGTCTTTCACATCATTAACTTGTGTAATGAACTTCACCTTCATTGCAAATGATCTCTATCTGCAACTCTCATTGGAATGACACACACTCTTTTGGTCTCTCACCTGCAATGTAGACAACATTTCTGGACATGGAGAACTCTCTTACATATGCAAATCAGAGCTCCGTAGTGCATTATCTATTACGTAAAATCAAAACCACTGAAATCCTTCTTCACAGCACACCCCTTTATCGTAAATATTAGTATACCACATATCTCATTTATTTAAATCCACAACTCTCTCTTTATTGACGACACCTGCCCCTTCTCATGAATCTACTCATAATGATTTTATTGTGCAAAACTTGTCATGAACTGACTGAACCCCCTTAAGTCCAATGACACCATTATGAGATGAGACTTTGAGAGATAATAAAATATGTCAGCTAACCATAATTCATACTTCTACAAGGTCACCAAAGCATAGATGTATAATAAATTATAATGTGGAATCATACTTACCTTGCATCTTCAACATGAATCACCAAGAACCTCAATGATGCATGCACACCTTAGTTAAGAACCATGTTCTTGCTAAACCAAGGCACCAGTGATTATCTTAATATCATGACTCATGTTTTTAAGAGTTCCTTCTCAAATCCTTGCACATCAGAACTCTCATATAAATTATATGGATATCACACCTAGTATATTGTCCACAAACCAAACTCTTCTCTACTTTATCTTGATTCTTAGCGCTCCTTCAAAAATCCATTATCGATGTTCTTCATACCTTATATCATACCTTCATGGATACTTGTCTAGTAAATATTCCATACCGGATTCTTAGTCCTTGAGCCTAGCAGTCATCATCTTCTTCAAGAATAATTGTATGACTAATACCCTACATATTCAAATTGTAATTGTCGTCATCTAATGTTGAATCCACATTGACACTTCTTCAGGACCAACACGATGACACTTAGAGCTCACCTAGTGCCCACACTTTCTATAGCTCAGTAGCTTGTTGTTTATTTGCTCATAGACATGTTTTGACAGTGATTGGTGATATCTTGGACATTATATTTAGATATTTGATTATATTAGACATGTGTGACATTCAGGCGTATAGCGCCAATTTAGCCTAATTTCTTTATTGTCGCATTTTCTTGTTATGACATGGAAACAAATGAATATGATGTGGTTGGAACCTAATTATAGTGATGGATAATTGTTGCATGGTGAGATTATATGTCACTTTATCATCTTGTCTAACTTTTGGAATGTGGAATATATTGTGCACGTTGTCGCATCTTGATTTCAGTAGGATGTTAGGTTAGTTTAGCATGCATTGATATCTTACTATGTCATTTAATTATATTGTATTGGACAGGTGCAGTTAATGTGTGCAATGAGTGTGCAGGTGACAGGTTTACAGGAGAACGTGGGATTCAGGCCAGCTACTCAATCTTGCACAAGCAGCCCACGGGCTGAGTCCTAGCCATGTTCACTGTGTGAAGCCCTAGGATAGATGATTATTAATTTTGGGCACTATGAGTGACCCCAATGTATGTAAAGTATTTTGCTTTGATTTATTAATTTTGTTTAGGGTTGTTAGTAAAGTTGTAAACTTGTTTTGGGAGTTAATAATCCCACTTTCTTTTAAATTGTTGATTTTTGTTAATTAGTCTCTTAATCACAAGGGTTTAGGGTCACATGTGAGACCCTTGGGTGGTCCCCACACCCTCTACCCTTGTGCCAAAATGCAAAACCCGAAATTAGGGTATTTTGGGCATTTTTGGGGACCCCTTTGTAGCTTGGGAGTCCCCCTATCACAAAAATGAGCCCTTGGACCCTACCTAATGGGTAGGGGGGCTTGTTTTCAAGGCTAGAGGGAGTTTTCCCTCCCTTTCTACCCTTGTTTTGTCACATCCATGTAAGGGATGTGGATTTGTGTGTTTATCAAAAGTTCAACTAGTTTTGTCTTGCTAACATTTAAGGGAATTTGGGAGAAGAGGGCAAAAAGATAATTTTACCCTTTCTCTCTTTTGTTTTGGCATCTTTGACCATGAGGAGGGAGAGGGGTGACACATGTCACCCCCTCATTTGTGAGGATGCTTGTTTGCTCCTCTTCAAATTCTCATTCATGGGAAAAGAAAGGGACTTTTTTTTTTGGATTTTCTTGCTTGGATGCTTGGGTGATTTGGAGCTTGGGATTTGCTTGGAGCTAAGAGTGGAAAACTTGAAGTTAGGAAGCTTTTTGGAGAGCTTTCCTTGAGGTAGGCTCTTAGATCTTATTGTTGTGTTGCTTTAATTTAGTTGATAGTTTGATTTGCTTGAAATTGTTATTGTTGATTGTAGCTTGTAGTGTTGTTTGTGTGTTTTTACTCCCTCCATCATATGGCATGATGGAATTTTGGAGTGTGGGGGAAGAGAGAGGAAATTTTCCCTCTCAATCCTCAAGGCTTGATGGCCAAGCCTTGTAGGACCTTATTGTTTTTCCCCTCAATGGTTGAGGTGGGGAAGTTGATTCATTTGGCTTGAATCTCCTTCCCCATCCTTGGTAAGGAAACCCCCTTTTGGGGTTTAAAAATCCTTCCAAGGAGGACTTGGAGAAAGGGGGAGGAATAAGGAGGGTTTTGTTTTGAATAAGGAGCAATAAGGAGGTTAAGAAGATGTGTTTTTGTGCAAATAATATTGATGCTTAATTTTGGAGAACTTTCTCCTCTCTTCCCCATTTTTGGAGGATGAACATGGGTTCTCCTCCTTGTAAGTTGGAGTCTTGTGTTGTTTTGAATTTTATGTTTGTGTGCTTGTTTCATTGTTGTTTTACCCTTCACCTTGTGCAAGTGTTGGTTAGCTATCCTCTTTCCCATGGGCTTGGGGGAGGCTAGCATGCATCCCAACCTTGGGATAGGCATGTGATGATGCCTAAAGGTTGGGTGGATAAACAAGCTCTTTCTCTCCTGTGCATTGGATTTTGGAAGAAATGGAAGTTGGCTCCCAAGTTGGAATTGGTGGCATGTTGGGCTCTCATTATTCTTATTTTGGATACTTCTCTTGTAATGTAACCCTCTTCGAAGGCAGTACGTGAATGTTTACATCTCCTTGTAAATCCTCCATTTTGTACATTTTGTATCACTTGTAAACTTGTTTTAGAAAAGTTTGATTGATCTACTTAATAGTTAACATCCATGTAACCCAAGCTTGTGAAATAATCATGAAGTAAATAATCTATCTACTTGAATCTTGTTATAAAGTGTCCCCATTGCATTTATTTTTATAAAAGAAAAATAGTTTGTTGAAGATTTTGGTGTTGTTACACCTTTGTTACCTTGCAAAAGATTGATAGCAATATGTCAAGAAAAGAAAACTGTATCATTTGTATTCCTTGCACTTTCTTGCTTTTTTGAAAACTTAAGAAAGCATGTTACTTAGAAAACTAATTGTTTATTTAGTTAAGGAAGCACATCCATTTGAAATATGTGGCTACTATTAAATGAGAATTACTCCCCTTCTTGCAATATGCTCCTCTCTTAAAAATATTAATAAAAATAAAACATGAAATTAAGTTGGTTTTACATTTCATTTCCTTGAGAAGTTTAATGTCTTGTTGTTGTAAAATATTCATCTTATGGTTTTAAGTATGCCTACTTTGAAGAGTTCATTTTACAAAATAAATTCTTCTTTATATTGGAAAATTCCTTGCTACATATAAATATATATATATATATATATATATATATATATAAAAATTTATATATATATATATATATATATATATATATATTTTATATGCTGTATATAAAAACAGAATATATGGTAATAAACAATCAAATATACATATATATATATTCCTTACTGAAATACATATAAATAAAGTATATATATATATATATATATATATATATGGGGGAGGGTCTGCCCTCCCCCTCAGCCGATTGTCATACTTTAAAAAAAAAAAAATAAAACCTAAATGGTGGGGGGGTTCGGCCCCCCCACCCCTGCGCTAAATTGAGTGGTGGGGGGGTTCTAAAAAATAGGGTGATTTTTGTTATGGCTGGGGGGGCCTGAACCCCCCCCCACCCTGCCGCACCCGTGGGGGGCATTGCCCCCCGGACCGCCCTGCTGCCTTGGAGCCCCTCCACCCCTACTCCACTCCACCTTCGCCCTGCCCCCGTCCAGCCCTGTCCCGTCCACCCTGCGCACCCCCTCACCTGTCCCACTCTCCCTTCCGCAGCGCCGCCTCGCCCAGCCGCGCGACCACCCCCCATGTAAAACGCCTAAATATATCCCTCTTTCACCTGTCAACCCCTAGATAAAAATATATATGCCGCCATGATGTAGTTGTCCTATAATAACCAAAACAAAATGGAAATGTAAGTGTTAAAACAAAAAAATAAATAAATGTATATATATATATATACACCGAACCATATAAATACATATATATATATATATATATATATATATATATACACATATATATATATATATATGATTTCATTGTGTTTGTTCAATTTCTTGCTTGAAGAGATAAAGAAAACAAAAGAGTAAGAATGGAGAAAATAAAATGAAAGAAAGAGATAAAAGAAAAAGGGGATATAGATATCTAGGGTAACATTTAGGTCAAATGAGATCTAGGGTGGAGATTAGGCAATCTTAGGGCTCACATGTAAGCCTTCACACCTTTAGTCATGAGATTAATGATGGAGATGGTAGATGAAAGGTAAAGGGGTGTGGATTTATTTATTTATTCTTTCTTTTGGGACACTAGTAAATTAAAATATAATTAAATAATTAATTTCGAGTTAGGGTTAGTGAACATTTTAGATTAAAAAAATTTAATGGTATGAAATATGTAGTTACCAGGAAAAGTTGCACAAGATGTATTAGTATTTAATTTAAACACTTAATAAAAAAAAAAATTACCTTAAAATTTTAGCCTGTTTAGTGCGTTTTTCGGTGTCCCAGATTTATCAACTAATTTTGACTTGGAAAAATTATTAAAAATGAATTTTTTTTTGAAATTTTTGAATCATCTTTCATCTGTCAAGAGTTTCCTCATTTTTTCTATCTTGACATCCTAAGAAAATCCCTTTTCATTTCATCCCATTCCGATGAACGGTTCATTTTTTATGCTCAGTTCAAGTTCAGGATTAATTAATTAATATTTTAATTAATTTCCTCCTATTTTCCAAAAACAAATGAATTAATTTAATTTGGGAAAAAATAATTATTTATTAAAAATATTAAAAAATATTTTAAAAACCAAAAAGGGAAAAGCTTCCCAGATTTTGTCGTGAATGCCAAATTGGCTCTCCGCTTCCGTTTTTCCCTTTTCTGGAAAAGCTTTCATTTTCCCCCGCTTGTGGGAAATTCCCTTGTTATTTTCCAACCCAACCAGATATCAAATGGAAAAATATCTCCCATTTTCCCATGTGGAGAAATGGAGGGGAATTGCCAGCCCACTTTGCCATTGTCATGGGAAAATGGTTAAATTCTTCCCCTATTCTCCTAGAAATTAATGCCCACTACCCAAAGAAATTGGAGATTGGTTATTAACGGGAAGAAAGAAGAAGTGGTTACAAATCAAGAAAGCTTCTAGGATATTCATAACCTCTCTCCGATAAACTCTATGGCAAAAGACGTGCAAAAGCAATATTGACAAGAAGATTTGAAGCTTTTTATTTCCAACTTCTATTATTATTTCCCTGTGAAGAAACATTTTTCAAGAAGGATTATTCCCATGATCCTAAGGTTTATATGCTTTTAGGGAGATAATACACAAAAGGAAAGCATAGCCAAGGAGCAAAGATTGGATTTTTGACATAAAAGCTATCATGCAGGTTGAAAAGGATCCACCAAGTTTGTGACATAGCAATAGGAAAGATTCATCACGCAAAGGAAAAGAAATCACTTGCCACGTTGATGGAAACACAGGGAAAAATCATGCACAAGCAAAAGGAAAGTCCAAAATTCAGGCCAAAGTCCATGCAATCCAAAATCCATGCATCTATGCAAAAGAAGCCATGTTTCCAAAGAAAACACAGTCAAAAAATAGAGTCCACACATGGAGTCAAAGGAAAATCAAAGCCAAAGGAAGCCAAAAAAAAGGCATACAAGATAAAGATCAACAACATAGGCCCACGCAAGGGAGTAAAAAAAAGCCACAAGGCCAAAGTAATCCACACATTCACAAGCAAAGCCAATAGAAAAAACCAACCCAAGCCAAATTAAGGAACACAAGTTGTTTCTACAGCACAAAGAAAAGCTCCACACAAAAAAAAGGAAAAAAGGCCACACGCATTCATTAACACAGTCCATGCACATTCAAACTTGAAGGAAATAGAAATGCACTAGCCAAATAAAATAGCCCACACATTCATGAAACTAAGGATTTTCAACACAAGGGGGAAAGGAAAGATAAATCAGGCCACAAAAGATTGGCCCAAGCACACTGCCCACAATAACTTGCAAATTTCAACAAAGGTCAAAAGAAGATAGGCAAAGCATGCAGAGGGAGATTCATCATTTTCCACACATCAGGCCAAACATGCACTCACCAGACATGAAAAAGTGGCCAATAATAGCTTATTCAAAGCCTACACCAACAAGCTCAAATTTTTGGTTACATTAAGCAAATTAAGTGCTATTGAACCAATTCCGGTGTTATAGCTTAGTTTTCCAAGGCTTCATAGCATTTTGCCATTTTGTAATTTGAGCTTAGTCTCAATTTTCATTGTATAGCTCGAGCTTTACCCAAGCTTGAATCATATTACCATTTTGTAAAAATTGTAACCCGGAATTGCTCTCTTTATTTTAAAAATAATAATAATAAATAAAGAGACATATTTTTCCTTGTGGTTACGGTGGTCCGGAGACTAAGACCCGACACCATTTTGCGTGCTTCCTTTGTTTTTCCTTCAAAATTCATAATGGCTGAAAAACCTAACAAATCTACGGGAAAGTCAAAGAAACCCATAGAAAGGTCAAACAAGTCCGCACTCAAATATGAATTCCAAGGGATCATTCCTCCCACTTCTATCAAATCTGTGTATGACAATATCACCGACACCGATCTTGGCCACATCAATGTAACACAATTTTGTGATCGGGTGAAAGCCGAGGGGAAAACCATCTTCTCAGATAGACTCTATCATAGTGGTCTACCTCAAGCAACAATTTTCCTGTTTCAGTGCAATGCCCTGAGCTAGTCATTTCCTGCGCGGAACATTATGATCCCGAAAGGTGAGGAATCTTCAAGGATAATCATGAGCCTTTCCTTTTGATCACACCAGAGCACATCGAAGAATTTCTCAACATCCCTGATTTCCCTGAGAATGTTGACATCACTCAAAAGTCAGCACAAGAGTTTTGGGATGAAGAACCCCTCAGGTGGACCAAGATGGTCAACAACAATTGGCTAGTGACCAAGAGGACTCGTGTTGACTGGTTTCCCAAGGAATTGTACCGCATTGAATTTGTGGAGGAAATCAGTGATATGATCACTCTTCTGAGCCAAGTCTTCGGTCTCCCCTCTGCCAGGATTTTTCACCCATGGATGTATCAGTTCATCTGCATCATCCTTGCAAAGAGAGAATTTGTAGATTGGGCCACCATCATTAGTGACACTCTCCACAAGCAGTTGATCGAGGTGAAGATGACTGGGCATTTCTACATGACATCATACCTAACCTATGTGGTGGCCAGAAGGAAGTTGTTTTCAGGGTTAGAGACAAAAGGCATCATGGGTCCTTCAAATAGTGTTTTCCACTATTATCCACAATTGAGTTTCAAGAATAGCTCTCATCACTTCAGGAGAGTTAATGATGCTTTCATCTTCCATGTGATTAGAAACTTGAATAGGAATCTAGAAGAAAGATTCTCCAAGGATGTCATGGTGGTCATTTCTCAGTGGGGAACATGGTTCATTCAGTTCCCATCCTTTTCCTACATTCACGTGAGTGGATTTGTAGGCACTCCATGGAAGCTTCCCAAGTATGTCAGTGATAAGTGGGCATTAATGGAGCTTGCACGACAAATTTTCCAAGTTCATTGTCTTCTCAGTGACAAACACCATTCAGGCATCCACTTCCCAATCCAAATTGGGGAATACCAATGCCCAAATCTCTTCAGTGCACAACTCATGGAGAAGGAGTTTTCTCTCATTACCATACATCCATTTGTGAAGAGATCCCAATTTGACATCAATGGATTCATGCAAAAGGCTCTCGGAGTGAAGTACCAACACAATCCCACCATGGAAGACTTCTGGTCTTCCTGCTCAAATGAACACGAAGTAAGAAGGTGAGAATTCTCCCACCTGACCCTTGCTCAAATCAAGGCCTTCCACATCAGAGATCCTCCAGATTCATTAGTAGATGATGGTGATGATTTGATTGATCCCTCATATGATGTTGTTTCCTTCACTCCATTTCCCCAAGTTGATTGGACCAAGAGAGATGAATTCTCTCTTGATGGCAAGAATCAACCAATTCTAGAAAGGAGCATAGCCTGGTATGAATGAGAACTTGTAAAGTTACCATCCATCCAAGTTCATACCCCAGGATCACAAAAAATTTCCAACACGAGGAGGTCTCCAGTTGACTAAAACCTCTTCTCAGTCAACCTCCATGCCATCAACCCATACACATCAAGCAAGGAGAGAATGGTTTCCCAAATCCACTTCTCCAAAGAAGATGTCATGAGGAGAAACATCCAAGGGTCCTGGCCCTATTGAAGGAAGAGAACGTGTCTCAGGGTTTTCCACTTCAAGTAGAGACTCATCTACTCACGTTACTGATAGTTCAAGGAAGCTCATCATAAACACTACTCAGTCATGTCATGCACAAGAGTCTACTCAAGTGCAAGTGGTCCAAATATCAAATGCTCCTGAACCCCTAGTTCACGAAGAGGTTTCTCAAGGTTTCCCTGAGGTTCAAGAGGTCGATGTCAAAGTTATTTCCCCAAGGATTGAAGTTGTGGAAAGAACTCTTGTAGAATCCAATGATGTCGAGAATGGTGTGAATGTTGCTTCAGACTCCAGGCTTCTGTGTGCAGAATTGGTCAAGGAGACCCCTTCTTGGGTTGACTGTGAAGTCAAGAAAAGAAAGAGGGTTGTCAAGGTGATCAATATTGACTTTGATGCCCTTTCCAAGATTTCAAATGATGTCATCCCCAAGAATCCTAAAGTGTTCTCGAGAATAATGGTGGATGGAGATGGAAACAAATTTACATATCTTGCCATTCCCCAAGTCGAGAAGGAATGTAATGCCATGACGTGTGCTGACTATGAAGTATACAGGATTGGACTTGGGAAGTATACATTGGAAATTGACATGGAAATGGCCTGAGATTCCATGGATATTGTGTTAAGAAGGCTTGAGAAATATAAATCTCAGAATTCTCAACTCAAGGCCGAAAAGAATCAGTTGGTGAATTATGTTCAACATCTGATAAATCCAATATCCTCCACTTTTCCAGTACCTGATGCAGTGGCTGCCCCCGATGAAGAAACACTCAATCTGTCAAAGGAGGTAAACACTTTGGGCCATGTCACTAAATCCTGGCTTTCAGAAATTCTCATCTTTGGGAGAAAGACAATCAAAGTGGTCGTAAAGCTCCATGAAGACATTAGTGCATACCTAGATCCAATCCTTTCTTTTAAGGAATATTTTTCTTCTAGCATATCAAATCTGGATGAGATATTGCCTAGTCTACAAGAGATGATGAGTATGGAATCTACAATTCTATCCATTGAAGGGATCCTTGAATTTGAATGCCAAGGGACACTCTTTCTATGGTGTTTACATCTCAAGTCATGGAAGACACTTCTCAAAGATTCCATGATTCATTATGAAAGCATATGCAGTGAAGCTTTCACTTCACTCACCTCAATTCATGAGTTCATAGCTGAAATCCCTTGTGATTTTGTGGATGAGCATAATCAAAGGCATTCATCAGAACATGTTGAGGAACAATTCTCACAATTGTTTAAGGACATGTACATTCCTGCCATCAACTTCTCCTCTACTTCAATGGAACATTGTATCAAATTGAGGATGCTCAATCAAAATGGTCAACCTAAATAATATGCCAGGTAGGATTTTGGAATTGCAGGTGTTTTGTGAGGTTGTGCTTCAACCGAGTGAACCTCCTGAAGAAGAGAAGATGTTCGAGACATTGGAAAGGTTCAAATCTTTTCAATTGGAAAAGGCGACAGATCCTAATTTCACCAATGGGTGAGGAGATAGCATTCTGGTATCTAATGAAGTGGGAGAGTCCATTTCTCATACGATTGAGATAGGCAGGACCCCACTTTAATGGATAAGGCACTGGGTCTTGTTTTATGTTTTAAAATGATATTTTAAAGTGATGTTATTGTTAAACTCATTTTTAGTAGACTTTTGATCACTTAAGTGATTTCTAATTTCAAGTTACTTTTTAAAAGTTAGTTGAAAAAGTCAAAGTCACTTAAGGTGCCCTAATTTAATGTTCATGTAAACCCTAACTACCTTGTAACCAAATTTTGGGTTATAAAAGGAAGTTAGGGGCTCATTTGTAAGGGTGACTTTGAGAGAGGAGAAGAAATACTTTTGTGCAAGCTTTGTTTCAAGAAAGAAACTTTGTGTTCTTTTGTGAAGACATTTTGAAGAGTTAATGAAATATGAACTTTGTGTCCCATTCATTATCTCTTGTAGCATTTGATGTTCTTATGTTCATTAGATGTTAGTGTTTAAATCTTGCATGTGAATAGTATCTTTGATCTTATTGTCAACATTATTAATCTGTTGTTCTTGTTCATAGTGATTAAGCTCTGATATCTACTTACTCATGTGTGTTCCCTTTCATTTATTCTTGTTTAGCTGATTCAAACTCCATTTTATTTGAGTTAGTTATTCATTGTTCTTCTTCTTCTCTATGCAATATTAGGCTCTGTTTTTACCTAACTATTGTATGCTCCTTCCATCCATTCCTTTCCATTTCTTTCCTTCATTCCATTCCATTTCCCTCATTCACACTTCTTTCCATTTGATGTCCCAAAACACCCCCACATACAATTTTGAATGTATAGATGTAAATATAGTTTTGGTTTTCAATAAAGGAAACCGTTTTATTTCTAGAAAAATTAGTATCTACTACCTCAATTTTTTTTAGGAATCCACTTCTTATTTGGATAACTCTCATACAAATTTGTAGCCTCAACAAACATTACTTGTTCAAACTTTAATTGTTCTTTTTTGTCTTTAGGCATGTTAAGTATAATAAAATTTTATATCCTCTATTGATCCTGAACTGATAGGTATGTGATATTTTTATTCCATATAATACCTCTAATGTGGCCATGTTTAATGTTGAGTGACACTAGTTATCATGTGTAACTCAACAAGTGGTAATACTTCCTCCACTTGTACTATTTAATCTATACAATACATGGCACAAGAACATAATTGAGAAATGTATAAAATCAAGAAGGCCATATCATTAAGCCTATGCTATGATACCAAGGTGTAACAACCTCCTGATGGGAGACTGGGAAAACACACTAGATTTTTTCTTGAAACAAATTTTTCAATCACCCTTACAAAACTAATGACAAAAATCAATACCTCTCCATTTCCCAGTCCCACACTTTGTTAAACAAACACATGCAAGAAGTAATATATATGTAATTCAAGTAATCAGAGTTATCTATCATAGTAGATTAATTTGTGTCATTCATTTCAACTTGTATGGTTTGCTTCCATTATAATATAAGTGAATTAATTGTGTGTAAATCATGAAGCACAAGTACTTACTTGACTTCACATATAATTGTTCATCCAATTAACTAAGGCATTACAGTTAATTCTTAAAACATGTGTATCCAATCCATTTAGTACAATTCCAGATAAGTGATCAAGATCATTTAAGTAATAATTCCATCCATTGAATAATTTTATAAAAAAGTTTATAATATATCCATGCTGTTAGCCTATAGATTTCTTCGTAGTTTACAAGACCATGATAAATGGTTCAAAAGTAGATAAATCAATTCATTCACAATTCCACATGTTACAACATTACTTAGATTTATATCTCAAGTATCATGTTACAATTCTTTAAAAAAGAATATGTGATTCACTTTACATAATTTCAATACATAATGGTTTACATGTATTTTTTATACAATGTTTACTTTTCCTTTGTCTCAATATATATAAGTCACCATTTCGTAATCACCTACAATCAATTACATCATTGATATGTGGTTCAAATTACAAAAGGTTACAATTCTACAAGATTTACATCCATCTGTCTCAAATACAATAATACAATAAATATCATGATATAGAATATATCACAACTACGTTGCAACACCATTGTCGCCTGTTGTCAGAGATCCATCTTGTTGCTGAACTGCACTGTGAGAGAGAGTATCATCGGAGTGCTTTATCTCCAACCACGAGCCTTACAGATCCCTGCACATCTCTCACAAAGTGAGAGTGGCTCTACCCTTCATGAGAAGGAAGATCCGAGAAATCAATAAGGTAAGAGAGAATTCCATGCGTGATACAATCACCCAAAAAGCGGTAGACTTATAAATAGGGTAGGAATATAGCATCTTAATAATCATGTAAGCAATGAATATGCTTTTGGCCAAAATACTTAGGATAACAAAAGGTATGCTTACCTTACTGAAATCTGACAATGTACTAGGGCGTGAAATAATCTCATAGTGACTGATTATGAGGATAGATCTGGAGTCTGTCCGCAGTCCACCCTGCATTCCCTTAGTACTTGTCATGTGTGATCCACTACATTGGGTTACCCAACCCATCCATACAAGTCACTCCCTAGTCCAATAACACATCTCTCAACACATTCCCTTTTTCGCACCAACAATTTACAACAAGAAATCTCTACCTCCATAGTAACAACTTGGGCAAACTAGAACTAGAACACAAAAAACACTAACCTTCCCGAATGCTCCATACCACCCGTTCACATTAATGCTATAAGGATCCTAATCCCAGTTTGTAACTCTCAAAACGATACAAAGTAAACCATGAATATGACTCAAACAATCACGACCTTCTTGGATGTACCATACCACCCAAGAAAGTCATTATTACAGGAATCCTAAGCCTGGTTGCCATCACATACAAAGGACTATAAATTGTTTGTAATAGTTTCCATATTCATGTTTTCCAGCTATACGTGTTTCAAGGTTCAATAATAAATTATATTAGGTTAATAAATGATGACAATCAGTATCTAATATCTTGTTGATTTTGAATGCGTAAAAGCCTAGTATCGTAGAATCCACATAATTGTGTTAATTATGTCTTCACTCGATTTTCTTACATTCACTTTGTAAGAGCCAAGTAACCTTTTTCATCGCAACTTCCTATTTTAAACTCTTCCAATTTACATTCACATTATAAAGGGTTGAGTACTCTATCATTATTTTACACTTCATCCATCTTGGCATTCACATTATTAAGAGAATCTACAATCCAAATCTTTAACAAGATTAAATAAGTCCAAGTGCTTCTACAATCTTATCTTGAGGTTTTTAGGAGGTCTATAGTGAAGGTACATCTCTATACTTATTTATTTATATTCTTTGTCTCTAATTTTTACTAATTTATCTTCTTTCCCATGCAAATTCACTATCTTCCAAAAAAAAAATTATCATGTTCTTTCTAGACATTCCAGATTACATTCATCAAGTAGGCATGTTATAGTCACTCTAAAGGTGTTAAGCCTTGAAGCCAAGCATAAAAGTTCCCTTTATTTTTGTAGGACTAACCCATATCATATTTAAACATTTTCACATAACATATCACATATTCCTTGCATAGGGCCATTGTAGAAGTAGGGGCTCAAAATATTCCCTTGCTTGTTTACACAATATACATACTAATGGTCCAAAATAATCATTCTCAACAATCAATCATCGGTTAAAATGCATTTAATACATTCCAACCAAGTAAAAGCATATTCTTTTGGAAAACAAATAGAATGCTAGATGAATGAACTAGGCCAATCAAGTTCCCCTTGTTCACCTTGCATAAGAACCTTCTAACCAACTTGCACCATGTATAATATCAAATTTTCCTATCTAGCACATGGTATCTAGGCATAGTGATACCATGATTTTACAAGATTTGAGTAGTGTAAAAAGAGACTATTTTTTCTTCTAAGCTAGGATAATGATTTAATGCCTTCTATCTTTTATAATATCCTAACGCATCCCTCGATTCTTCCCAATAATTCTTCACCTTGTTTCCTCATCATGTAACAACAAAGCACAAATTTCATCCAAATCTCTTTTTTGAACTAAAGACAGAAATCCTTTCCAAGAGTCCTCCCAAAATTTATTTGATTATCCATTCCCAAATTCCTAAGTTAGGTTACCACATATCACCCTCCTTACCAAAAATATAAAATTCCAAGTATGTGAACCATAGGGTGGGTCCTACACTATAAAAATACATTCGGGAATTGCATTATGAAGTTATTTGCCTCTTAATATTTACCTCCAAGGACTAGATTATTCCTCATAGATGTGCTAATCCAATTTCTCTCCTAGAGTAAGGTTATGTAGTCTAATATCCTTAATTATTACTCCTTGCTTCTTTTGGTTGATATACCTTTTCCCATTTGGTGAGATAGATTTTCCATTTTTCCTCTTTCCCAATTTTGATTAGTGTAGGTTATTATTTATCCTTTTATTTCATTATTAGGATAATTATTACACTTGTGTTAGCCCTACACTTGTTGGGTTAAACTTAGGTGTATAAGTTATGTGGAGTTAGCTTACTAGTTGTGTTGAGTTAGCTTTTTAGTTGTGTGGAGTTAGATTGCTAGTCTTGTGGAGTAAACTTAACTACTAGTATCAATTAGTGGGAAAAAAATTTGTTGATGTTACCAAAGAGTTCTTCACCACTAATCTAGGTAGTAGTTGCACTTCCCTCCTCCTATATGTACATCCTTATTATTGAGCTGTATCTTAATTCTAATTAATTTCTAATGTATCACCAATCAATAATGGATCATGATGGATTTCTATATATGATATTTTAGCTCTTCTATTTTGCAAATCCCATGTGGTGTGCTATTATCATCTGAGATCTTTGACGCAACTTGGAACAATATTATTATCATTCCTTTTATGGTATCAAAGTGATAGATGATGTAGACATCCATCTGTAAGTTTTTGCAAGCAAGGGTTTATTTGTTTTCATATATTTTGGGATTTGTTAGCACTTTGTTGTAACGTCCATTTTTACACAAAATGGAGGGCTTGTGTTGGATTTGAAGGTGGAAAACCCTATAAACAACTATAAACTTGGTTATTGAAGAAGACAGTTTGTTTTTTATTTTACTCATTTATTTTTTCAGAGGCCATTGAAATATACAGATCCTACTTGGAAATCTGTCAGGGGAAGAAATCTTTTCCCGGGAAGTAAAAGTCTAAAAAATGGTTTTGGGTTTTTTGTGTTTTACTGTGGTTTTTTCTTCCAATTTGTAGGTTCCTATTTGGTGAGGATCTTAGAAATTTAGAAATTTGTTTGCTGGGGAAGAAATATTTACCAGGGAATTAGATCAGATTCATAGCTCAAAAATAGAGCTGGGTTTTTCTTGGTTTTTTTTTTCACACTATCATATTTTGTGACGGTATGTTTTAGTCTTTTATAGATTTCCTATTTCACAAGGATGTGGAAATCATAGAGATATTTGCCAAGGGAAGAAATTTGTGTCGGGGAAGTAGAAAGTTTAGAAAAATGATTTTTGAGTTTTTTACGTTCGGTAATGGGTTTTTTCTTCCATTCTCCAAATTCTTGTTTAGAGTATGCTATGTGGAAGCATTTTTTCATGGATGCGGGAAATTCTTCATCAAAAGTTGGAGGCAGAAAAATTCTAGAAAAAAGCTTTCTGGGATTTTTGTTTGGTAATGGGTTTTTTTTATAGCTTTGCAGGGTTACTATTGCCAAAGTTTTAAGGATCTTGGGTCTATTGGCTCCTTCTAGGGATCTTGGAAATTAGTGCTATGAACCTAGAAAATCTAGAAAAATGACTATGTTTTTGGGTTTTTCACTTCAGTACTGGGTTTTTTCTTTAAATTCATCTTTCCTTTTGCAGATCATTAAATTGGAAATGATTTTTCCAAAAAAAGTAATTCTGAAAGTGGAGTGAAGTGGATAAAAAAGACATTTTATTAAAAAAATATTAGAGCATAAAATTGAAAATCTTGTATCTTTTGATTAGTAACTCAGATTTGAGTGCATTTTTTTCAAAAGTGTTTAATTTTTATGCTTGTTCCATGTGAACTATTTATTTTGAGAAATAAACTAAAATTAAAAATGTCATGTTTGTAACACGCACTCAATTATAAAGTGTCAATTTATATCTCTAATTGTTTGTTGAGATATTTTAGATTTGTATTTTTGACACTTTTTTAGGCATGTTGACATTTACTCTCTTGTGGGGGAGATATTCTGGTGAAGCCCAGTGTTAGTTTTTCAGTGTTCGAGTAGTTGTTTTGAAACTCATAAGATTTTTAAAATTACTCTACCCATTCAACAGTATGGAGGGTGTGGTGTGGATGGTTTCCCTCATGTGTTGATATTTATTTTTCAAGGTTCCTTGCAGTTACCTTGCGATGTCCTAAATTTGGATCCGTGTCCTTGCCTTATTACCTTGGTTATTATTATTGGATCATGGTACACCTATTTGTAGCAGTTTTTTTTTTTAATATTGGCAAATAGTTTTTTGAGGGAACTATACCCTTGAATACAAAATTCTTAAGAAGGAGTGTACTCCAAGTCCAAGTAGTATGAGTTGTTATTGTTCTTAGATCATGGCACACCTATTTGCCAAGAGTTGATCATGCAGTTTATTATGTTTGTTTTTTTGCACTTTCAACATCACTCCATTGATAGTTCCTTAATGGAATCATTTTGGTGAAGCCCAGTGTCAACAAAGTTTTGTGATCGAAACAGTGGATTCAGACCACAGTGCAACCAAACTTCTTCAACATTATATGATTTTTTGGAGCCGAGACTTCTTGGGATATCTTAAGCAGGAATTTTTCTTTCTCTACTTTGTTATTACTAATTTGGGTACCTTGCAGTGTCCCTTTTTCCCAGTTATTTTACGTGGGTACCTCATCAAGCCTTGTTTCCAGGACCCACCTTTTTTTCTATCCACCTAAGCTATGCTTACGGGGGGTGTTAGTGTAGGTTATTATTTATCCTTTTATTTGTTTATTAGGATAATTCTTACACTTGTGTTAGCCCTACACTTGTTGGGTTAGCTTGCTTAGGTGTACTAGTTATGTGGAGTTAGCTTACTAGTTGTGTTGAGTTAGCTTTCCAGTTATGTGGAGTTAGCTTGCTAGTCTTGTGGAGTTAACTTAACTACCAATATCAGTTAGTGGGAGTTCTTCACCACTAATCTAGGTAGTAGTTGCACTTCCCTCCTCCTATATGTACATCCTTCTTATTGAGCAATGTAATGTAATGTAATTCAATTCTAATGTATTGAGAAAATGGATTATGATGGATTTCTAATGTGGTGTGTTGTTATCATCAAAGATCTTCGCAACATGGAACAATTTTCTTATCGTTCTTTTCGATATTGAGGATTCTTTAATGAATCCCAACAACTATGCTCCTAGTGACTGAAGTGCTTATGCAACTCAAGGTGAAGAATCCAACATATTATTGTTGTATTTGGTAAGGAAATCATCCCATCATATTATATGTTGCACCGCCCCTACCTCAAGTAAGTCTGCACATGTATCAAAGCTTATGATGCAATAATGTTCTAAGATTGTTGAAGTAGAAAGGGAATTAACACCTTAATATGATTTTTTTAGTTGGGAGTGTACTTCTCTTATAATCCGTAGCATGGATTGGCATGTCAAATCATTCCCATTTTGGCTCAAAATTAACATTGGAGTATGAAATTTCTAGGTGCTTCGAGAATACTTTCTGGGTTTCTCTTGTTACACATTTGATGACGACAGGTTGAAAAAAAAGATATTGGTAGTGCAAAGATTGAATTCTAATTGTACGCTTTCTTAAGTGCACATTCTTTGACATCCATTGGAAAAGGTGTACCTTCCGGATGCATTCTGAGGTCATACCCTATGGGTATTGACCAAAAATAGGGTTTTGGATGCATATCTATTGTATCTAAAACATGGACACAGACCTAACACTGTACCCGAGAAGCCAGTATGAGTCAAGGTTGCAATTTGTAAGACCTAATGCATAGAGCAATGTACCACTTCAGAGCATTCTTCTACTTTGGACTCAACAGAATAATTTTTTGAACCATAGCAGTATTTTATGGAGAAGATGACGCAGTGATGGGTTCGCCATACCCTCTGGTACATTCTAAGCTTATGCCAATGGATAAAGCGTGTACCACTACATGATACACAAAGATTTACATTGTAGACATTTACACGGTTTTGGGTAGGTTTTTATCCTTTGAAAGAATGTCCATAGTGGATGCATGTCTTTTACCCTTTGGAGGGATTAAGGAGTTTCACGTGATACCCATAAATAAAGGGAATCAGGGCAAGAAGGGATAATGATCGTTTGTAAAGGTAGAAAATAATTCTTGTAGAGCCATTGTTGATCCGTGGCTTGGAGAAGGCTCGATCTTTTTTTTTGAAATTGATTTTACTCTCAGATCTACGCATTGGTGACATTTTTTTTATACATATTGCAACTCATGTAAGAAGTTGGAAAACTCATTGTTGATTTACATTGCAAACTTAAGGACAATGCCAATATTTTGGAAGGTGTTGTGATCACCTTAGTTGGATGCATTTTCGAGTAATAGGCACCGATGTCCTAAGGTGGATTAAGGAATAATTGACCACATTCTTCTACAATCTAGTGGGTCCTTATTTTCATATCCGTCTCTTGTTTAGTTGATATATTTCTGGATCTATATCAAATTGACACTTCTTTTTCCTATCATGTTGACATTCTTCTTGTGGAGAGGAGTCTATTCTGGATGGAACATAATATTAGTGTGTCAGTGTTCGATATGTTGATGGGACAACTCATATAGATTTAAGTCCCAAAGTGTCACTCTACCCATTCACAGTATGCGCGGGACTAGTGTTGAGGACTACTTCTTTGGAATTTGTGCCCTTGACTTGGGGTTTTAGATTTTTCTTGGATATGAAACTCCTGATGCATAGCGTAGATCTTTCGAAGAGCAAATAATTTGGCCTTGGTTATATTCAGCTTTATAAGTGGCAATAGGATAAAACATATATTAATAAATAATGCTGATTGGTGATTATTTTTCAACTTGGGAGATATATGGTGGTTACAGTCAAAGAATATTCCATTGAATGGAAAATTCCAGAAGACATCATTGCATAGTGTCAGTTAGCTTTTTCTATTCATAAGATCAAGCAAGAATTCTCCATTAGAGGTGCACTTAACACTTCGTCAACCAATTGCTACTTCATTTTTTAGGCATCGAGATTCTGAAGTGTTATCTATGCAGCCTAGATTTTCTCCTTCTAACGATTGAAAAATGGCAAATGGTTAAGGAAATAATAGTTTTGCATTGGTTGCGAGTGAGATAAAGACTATAAAGTGGAGTGCATATAATATATATTATTTGGGCACGAACAATCTAATCTATGCAATAGGTGCGAGACATTCAGGCATTCAATTTTCATCTTTCTATTTTGAGGATTCTGTTCATCTGTATGTCTTATATGCCAAATTAAATGACATCCAATCGATGGCCTTGCTTAGATGCCATAAAAATAAATATATTAAAAAGAGTAAAATTCGATCAACAAATATAATCTACTTGTTTCTCATTTGACCAACTGCTAGAGGGGCTCAACTATCTTTCATTGCTCACATAACTCCTATTTCCATGCAATTACTTGAGCTTAAAACTAAAAGGGGATGTCCACAATGATACAAATAAGAGTAGAGTGATTGAGATTCAAACCTCAAATCTATTAGATTTTCCCCTTTCTTTATTTTGGCCCCTTTAAGGCGCATATTTCACTCATGTGAACAACACAAGCGAGATTGAGATGATAAAGTGGAGCATAGTGACCATATGTTTTTTGGGTTTTGGTTCACTCTTAGTTGTGGAATATGTGTCGAACATGCATGCTATTTTATTTGAATTTTCGTATTTCCACATTTCCATTCATATCTTCGAATTTTGTAACAAATTAGACTCTATCTATTTTAAACATAGAAAATCCCATTTTATGGTGGTCACCATTTTGTCGCCACTAGACAATCCCTACCACATGTCAAGAATGCTTTTCCTCCATGCCAAAGGTATAGATACCACCCATGGTTGAAGGACATAGGTGACATTTCTTCCTAGGCCACAAACAAGGAACATGGTCTATTGTGTTTGGGCATTTGGGTTTCAAATGTGGAACCCGTTGGATTCTATCCATTATCTATTTTGACCCCTTTAAGCATAAATTGTACTGAAGTGAAAAATGCAAGCGAGATAGAGACGATAATGCAGAGCACAAATAACAAATATTATTTTGGTAGGAACAATATGAGACATGGAATAGATGTGGGACATGTAGGTATTTAATTCCCACCTTATTTCCAACTTTCCATTCATGTATTTGGCTTATCTAAATAATTAAATGTTGTCCACTTTATATCCTTTTAGGTTGGGACACTCTAAACTGTGGAATATGTGTGGGCCATATAGGTATTTAACTCCCTTTTTATTTCCAACATTACATTCATGTCTTTGTCTAATATAACAAATTCAACTCCATCCAATCGATAATATTGATGCTGATAAAAAAGAAAAAAAAGATAAAAAAATCCCATTTTATGGTTTTCTTCATGTTACTGTAAACACCAAATCATGCACTTCGGGTACATTTCTAGGTCATAGGAACATACTACCATTCATTTGATTCCTAATTGGGAAAACTATCAATTGATATTTGTCTTTGGCCTTTTACTTAATCTTTGTTGCTTTCTCTTTGGTCTTGTAGACCCTACAACCTAGTCTACAACTTTCATTGTTCATCTTTTATTGGCTCTAGACACAAGTGCGCCAGACTAGGTCAACAGCCCAGGTGCCCCTCCTTCTGGGCTGCCCCTAACCTCTTTGTATCTTTGCTCACCTCATTTTGGGCCTCTTTTATCTTTTGGGAATCTTGTTTTCTTATGGGTTAAGCATTTTAGTTGTTGATTACGAAATTCAAATAAGGGAATCATATAAATACAAAGATATGTGACCATAATAAAGGACCAAAATTTAAGCATTTACTACTACCTAAGATTGCATCCAAAGGCATGATAAGAGCATCAAAACATCCATCTAGCTTCATTCAAGGGACAAGGGACTTGCATTTTTCTACATACATGCATAGGAGGGGAAGTTCATTTTTGACATCCACACATCTATTTACATTTATACATCTAGCTATTGCTCACTATTTAAGTGCATCTTGCACAAGAGCCACCTAGGGCACGATTCTATCACACACACACACACACGTAAAACTACATGTAGTATAAAATGTAGTGCAATACTCGGTTGTAAGCTCACTCTGTCGGGTGACTGTCAGGGTCAGTTTGACTCCCCATTTGCATCTTTTTCCTTTTAGAATTTGATGTGTTTTTGGGGTTTTGTAGGTGATCTTTCTTTTGCAGGTTACAGGAAAATTCTATGATCATTCCAACAACCATAGGTGATCAACAATGAATATTAGTGAACATCATTGCGACACAAAATAAATCACTTTTCGAACATTTTCGCAGTCACATGCACCCAATAGAACCAGTCTACAGTGCCCAGGCATCCTTGACCTTATCCAGGTGCCCCATTCCAGCTTATTCCAACAGTTCTGTAAATTTTTGTGTGTGGTTGCGACAGATTCCTCCTCCTGTTTAAGCAGTTTTTCCAGCTCCACATACTTCAGGATTTATTATGAAATCATCTAAGTACTTTATCCCTTCTCTTGCACCTAGGGTTTCAAATTTACAACTAGCTTATTTTTATGTCAGATATTAGTATCTTATTCATTATATCATTGTGACTTGCAATTAGGGTTTTATAAAAATATTGTTTTTGTTAAATCATTTGGTGAACCCAACATTCGAATACTCTTAGATCCTCATTTTTCTTACTCTATCCAATGTTCTTTCATGGTTCCTAAGGTTTATCAAATCTTTTTGCATGAATTACTTCAAATACATCCACCTTGTAAAGATGTTCTTCAAAAAGCTCTAGACACCATGTATCTCCCTAGTAATATGCCACTTCACAAGTAAGTGTCATTTTTTATCGTCTCTCTGACGACCCTAGCCTTTATGATCATCCATTTAATTAACCTGTCTTGGAGTCAATTCAAGATTTACATTCTTTATTTCAAGATAAAATTCAGGCTATGGAATCCATTACATCTCTCAAATATGAAATCCAACATCTCAAGGTCATTTCTCAATCCAATGTAGTTCTTCTTCTACATCTATTCATCTCATCCTCATTTCTATGTCTTCTACATGTGCTCATATTAGTGCACCTCAAGTCTTACCATTACCGGAACCTCTCAAGTTTGATCATAATGCTAAGCAACATGACATTCTTCCTACGCTTCTCAATCACCAATTGATCAATTTTCCACCTACTCATTGTTATCCTCCTTATCGGCTTGCCAACTATCAAGGTCTCCCATTTTGCAATTATCATTGAATCAATGGACATCATGACAATGATTGCTATGCTTTACAACAAAGAATCAAGCACCTTGAGCATCAGGGTTTTATCTCTTTTACTACACAACATTCTGTTACATGCCCATCTCTAAATGCTACACCAAATGGGATTACCTAAATCTGCTCCTTCTATGACTAATGATCATCATGCTATCACTTCTAATGTCCCTTCTTCAGTTAGCTGAGCATCACTTATCCAACCCATTCCAACTAATCAATCACCTCTCAAGGTTTCCTCCATCACCTCCTCCTACTAAGTCATCTACAACATTACAAGTCAAACTAAGAAATCACCTCTAAAAATCGGTATAATCACCTCTCTCAAGACTTCCACAACATTATTAAATAAACCATAAGCGTTCAAGGTACCTTCACAATCTCCACTTCATCAGCCAATCATTTTTGTCAACCAAACTATTCCTTATATTAATGGATTATAAACATTTCAAATACCGCTATAGATCTTCATCTCTTACACACTAGGGGGTAGCATCACGTATATTCTCTCCCCCTTCCTAGCATCATTGTGTCTATCATTTCTGTGTTGATGTGCTTCATACTTCATATTTTAAAGCATCATTACATAACTTGATACACTCTTGTATCATCACTACTTGAATGTGCTCATTGACTGGTTGAGGGTCTACATGAGAATCAATACACATCTTGATACATTTCGTATCATCACTACTACCGATGATGCACTCTAGTTCCATGGTTCATATGACTGCTGAGGATCTAAATCTGAAATGAACCTATGCTCACTCACTCTCTATCAGCTTTATGCTTCATTGATCATATCTTTCTAGCACACATTCAAACCATTTCTCGATGACGCACTCTTGTTCTATGGTTCATTCTTGATTGTTGAGGGGTATTTTATAAATGAAAACTCATCTCATACATCCACATACACTCGGGGGGCATGTTTCTCCTATCACATTCACATTGCATTTCCATTCCATCACACTCACAACATATTACATATCTTGGTTAACATTTTTATTCATTGCTTACTTATACTCACATGTACACCTTACTTACTATGTTTGAAGGATATTTCGTATGTCATTATCTTTTCTATATACACATGCGTGTTCACTTTCTTCTAGTTGTGAATGAAGACTTCTTGCAAATCCTTACACACATCATGAATGTTTGGCAGTGTACCTCTTACCAGTACCACTAAGGCTTCTGGGGGCATCTACATCTACTTTCTTACACACTACAGGTGTTATTGCTTCATTATATACTACTTATTCTTACTATCACACTACTTGTTCCATTGATCATACATGTCATTTTGACATACTTTTTTATCTTTCTAACATGCTAACGGGTGCTTCATGTGTAACATTTTCTTTGTAGGAACTATTTGCCACCATGGTTGTCTGTTACTTTTTTCTTGTCATTGTTTTCCATTGTATGCCATTGTTTGTGGGCTTTGCCCTATGTCTTGTTTGTCCATTACTTGTATGCTTTTGGCCACTTCGGCCCTAATTGTCTTACGACATTGTGAGTGATGTCCCATGTTTGAAACCCATTTTTCGTGGTCTACATTGTCTTTTTGCTTGCTAGTTTACACATTGTCTTCTATATGCATATTTTTCTTGTTTGCACTAACACATGTTTCTAGCCACTTTGTTTGCATGTGCCTTGGTTTCTACCATGCACATTCCCTCCCCTTATAGGGGATCAGTTTCAGATCAATGTTTGTTCCTCTCCTTTGGGACCACATTCTCCTAACAACGTCGCATGCACCCCAAATGAGGGGGGCATACATTGGGTGAATCAGTCACCCCATTTAACAGTACACAATCATCAGCTTAGACATGCACAATACATGAACAAAACACAAATACAGTTACAGAAATTACCTAAATCTAACTTGTGGTCCTCAGCATCAGCAAATTAGAGGCCAACACCTAGATACAGACATAATGCACCTGGGTGCTCCTGACCTTTCCTGGGCCTATGACCAGGGGGAGGCTACAATTATTTTCTCATATCAACACAGGTTCATAGCAGTCACAGATTGTTTTCACAAAACAAGACATAGTCCTCCAACAATTAGAATGCATGTTATCTCTATTTTTCTTCTATTTGTGTTAGATTGAAAACAATATGGATTGAATTAAACAAAACAAGATCACACCATCTGTAGTGGTGTATAAATCATTGGGAAGCAGTCAGAGATGGAGAATAACATTATACCTTTCTCCCCAACACTTCTTCTTTCGTGGTGAGAGCCCTAAAAACTCATACAGAAAAACTCGCACTTGGTGTGAAATCACCCAAAAAACTCACTTGGCATGATTCTTGGTGTGAGATCACTCAAAAAACTCACCCTTACTACATCATTTTCAGGACACTTTCTATCCTTTTCACTCATCATGGATTAGGTGCACATGTTCCTTTTACTACTTTTTTCACATTTTTACATACTTTTTACATATTTGGATCGAATTTTCATATACACATATTTGAATACTCTTTTACTCTTCTTTTCTGTAGGTCTGTCCTTATGAGAAGCAATAGTCACATCAGCAAACACATCAAACATCAAGCGACAATGCAAACACGTAACGGTACAACATAAGTATAACACAATACACTTCACCCTAGGGTCACTTCCTCATTCCTTTAGCTTCCACGCTTCATTTTTATCACTCCACGATTTTTCTTGTCTCCTTGGCATGCTTTCACCATCGATCTACATGGTTATCAGGTACGCATCTCTTATCTTTTTTATGTTATCGAGTATTCACTCAACAACATAAAGTTGGGGAAAATGTAGACACTAAATCATGCACTTGGGTTGTAGTCATTTATATTCTACCCCCAATACTACTATTCTATGATTCCTAAGGCACAAAAATGACCTATCACCCATCGGGCATTGGACGCTTGGATTCTCTGAGGCATGCTGCCGAACCACCTGGATTTTATGTGATTGCATTGTGAGAAGGTACCTTTGCCCACTAAGGGATTCTGAATTACAGAATGAAAGTACATTTAGTCTTAGAAAAGAAAAGTGGAAGGGACAACTTACAGATCCAAGATTTAATGCAACTGATAAACTTAATAATTTGGTAATTAGCATATGCTAAACCATATCTGAGCCATGGTAAATATATAACATAAAGGGTTTACACAAGCCTCAAAAATGATATACCATAACGAACCCTATATATGTATTCATTTAGAATAGGTTAGCATCTGAAGGCATATTATACATCAAAAGCACCTGTCATCACAAACCATACATGAAAAATGATAGAGACCCAACTCCTACGGATCTTCCCTTGTATGAGACCCTAGATATACCCTTCCATTTTAACCCATGTTACAAATCCTAGTGCCATATAGAGGCAAGAGCACCTAGGGCAAATCCCTTAACACATCAAATCCTAAAAAGAAAATTATGCAAATGGGGAGTTACTGACCTTACAGTCACCCGATGAGTGAACTTACGATCCGGGCACTGCACTACATTTCAGATATGTAGTTGTTGTGTGTGTGTGTAGAATCGTGCCTCTAGGTGGCTTTAGTGTAACACACTTGAATAATGAGCAATAGCTAGATGTAAAGATGTAGATAGATGTGTGCATGGAAAATGAACTTCCCCTCCTATGAAGTGTATGCAAAAATGCAGTCCCTTGTGCAATGAGAGCTAGATGGATGCTTTGATTGCTCTTGTAATGATGTCTTTGGATGCAACCTTAGGTGATGATAGTATGCTTAGTGCTTGGTCCTTTATTATGGTCACATAGCTTTATATTTATATGATTCCCTTGTTTGAATTTCACGTTAACCACTAAAATGCTGACTCAGTAAGAAAAAAGATGCCCAAAAGCTAGAAAAGGCCCAAAAGATGCGAGCACAGATACAAAGAGTTTGGGGGTGCCCATAGGGGACGGGGGCAAACTGGGCGCTAATGTCTTGGCTGGGCACTGGTTTCCAGACTTAGAAAATCTAAAGTCTTCTTGAAATTGTCACGCACTAGGCAATTTGGTGTGTAAGACCAAGAAAGAAACAAGAAAGAAAAAAAGAGGCAAACATGGGTCATTTAGTAAGTTTCTCACTTAGGAATCATATGAATAGTGGTATGTGATTAGGACCTAGAAATGTACCACAAAGTCTTTGGTGATTTAGTGTCTATTAGTCTTCTACAACCCTACTGCCCAGTCTTCATCTTCATCTAAAGTCACTCTTCCTATTGGCTCTTAACACTAAGATGCCCAAATCAGTGGTGCCTCGTCCTTCATGGGCACCCCTAACTTCTTTGTAGACTTGCTAAGCCCCTTTTGGGCCTCTTTTATCTTTTGGGCATCTTGCTTTCTTGATGGGTTGTGCCTTTTAGTCTTAATTATCATTGCTATTTAAACATGGAATCATATAAATAAAAATTATGAGGGACCCATCATAATAAGGGACCATCTAAGCATCTACTATTGTAAGGTTGCATCCGAAGGCACTTCAAGAGCATCAAAATCATCCATTTACTTCATTCAAGGAACAAGGGACTGCATTTTCTACGTGCAAGTCTACATTTCATAGGAGGGGAAGTTCATTTTAATGACATCCACATATCTAATTACATTTCTACATCTAGCTACTTGCTCACTATCAAGTGTGTTTGACACAAGATCCACATAGGGCACAATTCTTCACACACATGCGCAAAACTACATGGAGTCTAAAATATAGTGCAATGATCGGTTGTAAGCTCACTCTGTTGGGTGACTGCTGGGGTTACTCTGACTCACCATTTGCATATTTTTCTTTTTAGGATTTGATTTGTTTGGGGGTTTCGTAGGTGCTCTTTCTCTTTGTAAGTTACATGCCTATGGACATCCAACGAGATACATGCAACAAACAATGAGGGTTAATGACATTGAAACAAAACAAAATAAATCACTTTTCGACCATTTTTCGTAGTCACGACGCCTAGCAGAGGTCTACAACACCCAGATGCCCCTGACCTAATCCAAGCACCACAGTCCAACTTATTCTGACAATTCTGCAAATTTATGTGTGTGGTTTAGATAGATTCCTCCTCATGTTCAACAATTTTCCAGCTTGGCATACTTTGGGACTAAATGCTTGTATTTCAATTAAACTATTATATTACCTCTGAGTACACTTAATCTGGTTTCCCATTTATTTAGCTTAACTATTAATTTTGTAAATAGGACAATACCTTAGCGCTTCATTTATCAGTTGTGACTCTGGAATAAAGGGTTTTTACGAAAAATCTTATTTTTGTTAAATTAGTTACCAGTGTCAGACAACCCTTAGTGCATGCCAAGAGTGGTTTGCCTCTTTACCAATCAAAGTATAGATAACACCAATGGATGAAGGATTTGGGCACCATTTCTTTCCATGCCACAAATAAGGGACAAAATATGATTATTCAGGAAGTTGGTACTGAACCGAGACAATGTTGGATTTTACCTATTCTTTATTTTGATCCCTTTAAGCAAATTACATTCATTTGAAAAATGCAAGTGAGTTGGAGATGATAATGTGGAATAAAAATAACATATATTGTTTTGGTAGAAATAATCTAATTCATGGAATAAGTGTGGGACATGCTGCTATTTAATTACCACCTTTTCATTTCCAACTTCCCATTCACGTCTTCGTCTAATCCACCAAATTAAATGCCATTCAATCAAATTCCTAACGCCATAACTATTTATAAAAATAACACAATCAATTTTATGTTGGTGGTCAATGATAGGATAAATCCTTCAAGACTATTGATGAGAGATACCCTACTCATTACCTTGATAGCAAGAGAGATTCCTTGATAAAAAATGTGCATAAAATCGCTAACTTGAGATGCCATGTCCATTACAAATATTCCTCCTATCTCTAAAGTGTCCCATGAGATGCATAAGAAAATTTCCCTTAAATTTGCATGTTCTAACTACCTATAAAACATAAGGGTTCAAATTATGTAAATAATACTATTGAAATTGGTAATATCATGGATCGTTGACCAATGACATGTCCCTTCTAAGATATATCTAAAATATGTTTCCTCGATGCCTTGTACACCACAACCCATTTCTCCTTCTAACGATAGATAAAAATGGCTCGTAATTGAGGAAATAAGATTTTTGTATTGGTTCCTTGGAGTGTTTTCCCTGCCCTTAGAATTCTCTCCCTCAAACCCCCTTTTCATTGCCCCTCTTCCTTTCCCACTATTTCACTCACTCAAGTTCCACTTCTTCAATGTAACCCTTTTGTGTTTCCATCGTACATTTCATGTACGATTGCTAGTTTAGAATAAATACAGGTGACAACTCATATATACACGGGTCACAACAAATTTAATAACTAGCAATCACATGTGTACAATGCAATGTGAATGCCGAATGGTATATGTTATTTGATATAAAGCGATAGTTATTACTTTTTTAGTTGATGCTGATAAAGGGTGTGATTGATTTTGTAAGTGTAGAAATATAGATGAAGCATTACATTTAAAGGTTTTATTTCTACATTTCAAACTTGTTACAAATTCGTACATATACATTTGTAAATCTTATATCATGAGTGGTAGCGTTTTGTGGAGTATTTTATTTGAACTAAACATGAATACATGAAGACTTCCGTACATTTGCATATTTTATATCATGAGTGGTATCCTTTTGTGGCCAATTTTATTTGCACTAAACATGAATACATTTGATACCGTTTTGTGATAGTTAATTACTTTTGCTAGTTGATGTGGTTTATAATTATTTCGAGGAAATTGTGTTAGTGTTGCATCGGTTGTGTGGTTGTTTTTTTGTTGAAAAAACATTTATTTGTATAGTCAATAAGGGGTGAGATTCCATAGTGGTAGTGTAGGAATATAGATGCAAATGGACATTGATTTTTCTATGTGTACATTTACATTTGAGAAATTCGTACATATATAGTTGTAAATCTTATATCACTACATCTGAACTAAACATGCTATACATGAAGATCTATTGTACATTTGCAAATTTTATATAAAAAATGGTAGCCTTTTGTGGGCAATTTTATTTTCATTAAACTTGTATACATTTTATACCCCTTGAATATCATTGCCCGCTTTGGATACAAGAAGTGTTGAGTAAAGGATAGTGGATGTGCTATCAAAGTAGAGGGCAGTATTTATGACGGGTTGAGTGATAGTAGTCTTGACTCATCCTTTCTTCTTGCTCCAAGTGTTGTTATGTGCATCATTTTTTAGTACCTTTCGAATGAAAAAGGAGGTGAAATGCACAGATTTGCAAATGAGGCAACTCTGGAGAAAGTTGTGAATGTCAGACCCTGCCTTTCAGTAGTTCCAATGTCGATAGTTTCTCTATGCAAAATAAGTCCCTGGGACTTGTGGATAGTTAATCCCCAAGCAATTTTAATCGCCAATTGTCTTCAATTCCCTCTCGAAGTAGGGGGTATTGAATGTGTAACGGGTTAGAGGGATCCCAACATAGTTGATGCGTCAACCCATAACTTAGCAATAAGCACATGATTTTGTGTTACTTGCATAGCAGAACTTTGTGTTCCAACTATATCAAATCATAGGATCTCCTGTTGAAACTCACGTAATTACTTTCAGCAATGGATTGGGTGATCAAAACGTTCAATGCTTTCAACATCTGAAGGTTGTGGAGAAAGTCCAGGAGATCATTTTTTGCAAACAAATGTGGTGCGTCCTTAAAAATGTTTAGCTCCAGTGTGAGTTAGGTGTGAGTCAGTGTGAGATATTAGGAATTTTTTGTAAACAATGATAACCTTTAAAGTTTGCTTCCTTATTCATTTATATTTTTTAAAAATCGCAAACATGAAGTCTAACCCTTAAAACAATTCAATATGCAAAAAAGTGATATGATGTACAAAGCTTTGGATGAAAACAACTATAAATTGCATGGTTCTTTTTTTGACATTTTAAAACTATAGGTATTTGTATGCAGATATAATGAAGAAGACATTACAAATTGCGTTGTTGTTGGTTTATATAAAGAAGCGAGCAATAGTAAAAAGGAAAAATTGAGCATGTATGTCAAAAAGTTAGATTCGGTGTCCCATATATACTGCCACAATATATACATGCATTTATTTGAAACGAATTACATATTATTATGTTAAGAAAATAGAATGGAAAACAATAAGAACAATGTGTACACTTGAACTATAGAATGTATGGAGATATAATGATAAATAAATTAGAAATGCATAGTTGTTGGTTTACAAAAAATTGAACATGTATTTTAAAAAGTTTGATTCTCTGTCTGATATATACTACCACAATAAATACATGGAATTATTTGAAACGAGTTACAAATTGTTTGAAAAACACTTATAAACAAACCAGTACAAACTATTTTTTAAAATCAAATTTCTTGTTTTTTGCTTGTGTAATTTTTTTTGTATGTTTCTTGTATTTTGTACAGCTGCAGATGTCTCGATTTTTATTCCCATTTTCCACAATTTGTGGGGTGGTTCATATTTCAATGCATCTTCATTAGAATCATAAACCAACCAAAAGCCTCATGAATGTGATCCAATTGTTCAGAATTTGGAGAGAAAAATTGGGGATGTTGGCAACAGGTAGAGGTGATCTCTGATCATTTCAACTTGTTTTAGGTGGTTTCACCGCTTGTAATGCAAAACATTAACAACACATTAAAGTTTAAACTCTTCCTCCCTTTAGCAAGCGAGGCATAGTTATTTTCAAGCCCGTTGTAGGGAGGAGAATTATGTTTCTAGTCTGCATCGTATAATAAACTAGATAGGGAAAAGAAGTGTGTTAGTCCAAGAAGATATTCTTGAATCTTATTTATGGCGGGAAACTTTAAAAGTCTTGTCGATGATTAGTCTAATGCCCAACTTGGGACGCTTCAAAATGGACTCATTGGGGAACGAGCCCCTCGACACATAACGAATCTTGTGATTAACGAAGTCACATGCCCCCACATGTCACTTTGAACTATAAATATAAATGAAACAATCAAAAACAAATAACATGAAAGTACTCTACAATCATTTTTTAGTCCATAATATGCAATAAACATAACAAATGAATAAACACTTCAATCAATATTGAAACCCATCTGAAGTTCATTTAGAGACAACACTCTCTTCTTTACCACAGGAGAAAGAGAATCACAAATATCCTGTAAAAAAGCGAACAAAGACATTAATAAAACTAAATGTATCTAGTAATCAGTAAATCTCAAGAAATTTAGAGTTCTAATATTGATAATCAAGATGACATAACCAACTGCTCCAATATTAATAAGATGTTTTAGGGTAGAAGTTCTTTCATAGATAGAATGCTAATATTCTCCACAATAATATTGCTTAGATGTTTAAGTTGTGAATCTGTCACATAATATTATGCTATGAAAAATAAATCTAGGTAAGAAACTTTAATATTTAATACAATTCAAAGCTGAAATTATTATTTATAAACAATAAATCTATTTTATATAACTTTAATATTTAGTAGTACATATATTGAAAAAGGTGCAACGGAATTGCTGACAGTCAAGTTTCTGGCAAAAGTTTTATGGTAGAAGTTTCTGATAGCGGCTTCTGGTATTGTGAAGTGGTTTCCGGTAGTTCAAATTCAACAAATGCAAAGCCAAGTGGTTTCCGAGCTACCCACACTCTTTCAATAATGAAAATAATTTACACCAAAATAGTAATTAGGAAATGCCAATGTCACATGCATTGAAAAGTAAAATCAATTCGCATGTCCTCTCTATATAAATATATCTACAAGTCAAAAAAGAAATAAATTTTCAAATAATATTAAGCGATAGAGGAATTTATAATTTCTAAGTCAAAAGATAAATCCCAAATACTATTGAGATATATATGAATTAATTTCTAACTCAGTGTAGTTCATGAAAAACCTAACGCTTTATTCGACATCAATCCACAAACTCAAGAAAAGATAAAGCATCTGGATTGTGCACTCAATATTTCCCGCTCAGAAATAAATATTCCACTGCTAGACGTGTATTTGAATAAGCTCAAAGCCAGGAGGATCTAAAAAGCTCTATAAATTTGAGTATAGTAGTGATATTAGAATCACATAAACAATGAATGTACTTGTGATCTTAGAATCCGATCAACAATGAATATACTTGTGATCTTAGAATATGATAAAAAAACAAAAACAAATAACCAAGCCACAATTCAATAAAAATGAGCGAATATATCTTTTTTAAGAAACAAAACACAGTAGCCAAAACAATTGCAGGAAGAAGGGTACCTGTGCTGAAAAAGGTGCAACGGAATTGCCGATAGGTAAGTTTCTGGCAAAAGTTTTTAGGTAGAAGTTTCCGATAGCGGTTTCTAGTATTGTGAAGTGGTTTCCGGTAGTTCAAATTCAACAAATGCAAAGCTAGGAGGTTTCCGAGCTAACTACACGCTGTCAATAATGAAAATAATTTACACCAAAATAGTAATTAGGAAAGGCCAATGTCATATGCATTGAAAAGTAAAATCAATTTGCATGTCTTCTCTATACAAATATACCTACAATTCAAAAGAGAAATAAAATTTCAAATAATACTAAGTGATAGATGAATTTATAATTTCTAATTCAAAAGATAAATCCCAAATAATATTGAGAGATATATGAATTAATTTCTAACTCATTCTAGTTCAAGAAAAACCCAACACTTTATTCCACATCAATCCACAAAATCAAGAAAAGATATAGACTGTCTGATGGAAATAATATATCTAATGCTAAATTCAGCATTCCAACCATTCCTACAAATTTCTATCTAATTCCTTCCAGGATCGTTACCACCTCAGTCATGGTGGGCCGTTGCTTAGAAGATTCTCTTGTGCATACCAAACCTAGTAGCAAGACTTGAGAAATACAATTTTTTATTTCATCTCTATTTGCATCTTCTAGCAACTTGGTGTCCACCACTCCCATCATTCGATGAGGGAACACCATGCTTACCCACTTATGCAGGTTGAGTCCTCCCACAAACTTGCAGTTGGTTGGACTTTTCCTAGTCATCATCTCCAATAACACAATCCCAAAGCTATATACATTCTTGGTTCAACGATATTAAAAATTAAAATTTGACCTCTTTTAAAGCACATGATTGAATAAAATGGTTCAATATTTTTTTTGCATTTTTGTTTGAAAAATAATGTTTTCATTAAACAAGAGAAAATATTATGATCCAACACAAAACAAGGCTCGATCACTTTATTGTTGCCAATGCAAAAAAATACAGAAATCTTTAACATTCTTCCTCAACAAGTATCCTTTAGTTCCGACAAGAGTAGATAAGTTATTTTTATGGACTCTGGTAATGGCTTTAACATTTACACATGGTTTGTTCAATTCTTTGTTCTCTCTTTTTAATCTTTTACTTATAAGAGGATATGTTCAATTTTGAAATACAGTGTCAAACATGAGTGTGAACATTGGGTTCAGGGGGATAATGATGATGGAGATATGCCATGCCATGAGCTATATCCATGGAAATGCTTATTATTTGGCTTAAGCTCAATCTAAAGGCATCTTCATCCCCATTCTTAGCCTCATCTCCACTAGCTTCCAAGCTTCCATTGGGGATTAATTGGAGAACTATTGCTTTAAAGTGAGGCATAGAGCAATAGTTTATGACTCTAACAAGATTCTGGTGGCGAACTCTTCCTAAGACTTTGCATTTTGTGCTAAAACTCTTATGAGATTCCTCATTCTATGAGTTGAGGACCTTGACAACAACTGTGTTGCTATCATCCAAAATCCCTCTATAGACTGATCCGAAAGAACCAACTCCTACTTTGTTACCCTCACTGAATCCATCAGTTGCTTTTACAAGAGTTTCATAAAGCATTACTGATTGCTTATCTCTTTGGAGACTCGAAGCAAAGCTCGAGTTTCAATTAGCCTTAACCTCACCTACCTTTGTCATAGAGAGCATACCAGTAGAACTTGCAACTACTCACTTACTCTATCCTTGGGGTTTTGAACATTATTTTTTCTTCAAGTGAACTCTGATCTTCATTTTGCAATTGAAGCTTTGTGAGTAAATTAGACATGGGATAAAAAATTGCATAACATGGAGATTGGGAAGAAGATCCTAGAGATTGATAGGACTATGCAATAACTACTTGTGGGTATCCATCAGAAGGAAAATGTAAGCTCAATTCCCATTTGTTTTGGATAAGATTCAAGAGCAATCTTTAGTGTAAATCTAGATGGGTAGAAGTAAATGGATCAATGGAGGACTTGGGTAGCTTCATTCTCATTTTGATTTCTCTTACATTGGTGAATAAACGAGATTTGGGCATCACTCTCATCTACATAGGGATATACAACATCATAACAGGGTTGTTTTTTGGTTTTCCCATGCCAGTTCAGCCTATGAAATTCATTGCTGCAGTGGCAATCAGTGAGGGGAAGCATTTGAACATTCCAGAGATAATGGCAACAAGAATCCACAAGTTGTAGGAATACTATTTAAACTTGAACTTACAACGCTAATTCGGTGGCATTTATATTATAATTAAAATTACAATAAAAACCATGAAATACTTGAGCTGTACGCATAATTTTAGCTTCTATACTCTTTCATCTGAAATAGCTCAGCAAAAACACAGGTAAATGACAACTGCTAGAGATAAAAGGGAGTTAAATGGTAAAATAAAAAAAGAAGGTACCTGCAAATTTTTGTTCATGCTTCTTCTCTTTTGGGTTACAAAACACTAATGAGTTGCAAAGCAATGACAAAATAGTAAATAAGGGTTGAAATTCCCTCCAAAATTACACCAAACGATTGGTAGGAATCCATAAAATTGTTTGATGACATTCCAGGGTGCCACATGTGCAGAAAACCCCCTTAACGGCTGGGGGAGACTTTCAACCCCATCTCCCGAGCAACCTCTGAAAAATAGTGAGCAAAATTTTTCAGGGGTCCTATTTTACAAGGGAAGATTATTTTTCTTCCTGTAGTAGGTTCGTAAAGATTTCATGGGGAGAACCTGGGAACTTTTTTTGGGGCTCCTATTTAACAGAATAAGATTTGCTTTGTTCCTATATCAGGTTCGTAAATATTTCATGGCATGGGTCTTTGCGGTAAGATTTATGTTTGTTAATTTTCTTTCGAAGCTTACATTGTACACTGTTTAAGTATTTGTAAAGCTTGTTGTGTGGAGTATGGAGCAATCGAATATATCTTCTTTATGAAACAAAACATAGAAGGCAAAACAACTGGAGGAAGAATTTTGAAACAAAACATACATCATAATTTATGAAACAAAACACGGAAGGCAAAATAGTTGCAGGAAGAATTTTGAAACCAAACATGCAACAAAAGAAGAATACCACAAGGCTAAGAACTTGTATAACTAAGAAAATTGAAGACCCTATTAGTAATAAGGGAATAACCATGATTTACCTGTCATCACGATGATCAATTTGGAGTCCTGTAAAATTGTTCTTAGCGCTACTCACGGGTACCTTCGGATAATGCTTAGAGACGAGTATTTAAAGGGCAAAAACCAAAAAGCAAAACTAAAAACAACAAACCCGCAACATGTAAAATGAAAAAACAAAAATGTTAAAAATAGTCTGAGAAAATGACTGTCGTAACCGTCATTATGCACGTCAAATTTAATCGTGTTAAAAAACGTCCAAAAGACCGTCAATTTTAACATAATTACATGAACGTCCGAAAAGGCCTTTCCCATAGGGAGAACGCTTCAGCGTAAATATTACCATTCAATATGCACCGCAATACTAGAAGGTAATAAATTATTTGAAGATTTTAATTTTCAAAAAATATGCCTCAAAACTTGATGAAGAATAGAGAGACCATTCGACAAGCAAATAAAATTTGAAATAAATATTATTTATAAATAAACTATATATTAATAAAAAATTACTGTGATTATAAAAATTGGGAGATATATTCGAATTTGGACAGTCAAAAAGATTTATTGAAAAGAACCCAGATAATTATTTTCTAGGTAGTTCTTTTTTCTATTCATCTGGTCAACAAGCCTTGTATTGAGGTTTAAGGGTATTTCCATTTCAATTCTCTCGTGGTTGTATTGCTTTGAAGTTTATATACCCTGTGGAAAATGGCAATGGCGGCTACGACCATGCAGTCCTCACAAGTAAGTAAAAACTATCCACATGCAATATCAGGCTCGAAACTATTTTCGCTGCACAAAACCCCACAAACATCTCTGCATTTCCTGCACAAAAATTCATTTACACTACACGTATCTTCATCCCAAAAACTGAAAAAAAATTCATCAAAACCCATTAGGGCGATAGCATCTCAATCCTCTGATGCTCCAATCAAAAGGGTGTTCCATGGAAAATGTTTTGTTTTAGGTGACAACATAGACACCGATCAAATCATCCCAGCAGAGTACTTAACCCTAGTACCCTCCAAACCAGAGGAATATGAAAAGCTGGGCAGTTATGCCATGATTGGGCTCCCTGGTACACACAAGAAATTCATTGAGGAGGGACAGACTAAGACCCAGTACCCCATTGTTATTGCCGGTGCCAATTTCGGATGTGGGTCATCCAGAGAACATGCCCCTGTGGCACTTGGAGCAGCAGGGGTGAAGGCTGTTGTGGCAGAGTCTTATGCTAGAATTTTCTTTAGGAATTCCGTGTCCACTGGGGAAGTTTATCCCTTGGAGGTTGAGTGCAGGGTTTGTGAAGAATGTGAGACTGGTCACATTGTCACTCTGGAGCTTGAGGACAATAAGCTTATTAATCATACTACTGGAAAGCAGTATGCCTTGAAGCCTATTGGTGATGCTGGGCCCGTGATTGATGCAGGTGGTATTTTCGCGTATGCAAGGAAGGCGGGGATGATTGCTAGCTCTCCAGCAGCTTGAATTGAATTGAATGCCGAAGACATGAAAGATAGGTTATAAACTATTTTTATTTTGGATTGTTGTGGAATAGTTGGTTTATGACTTTGGTTTAATGAGCCATAAAAAATGTTTTATTATTCTGATTGCAGAATCTAAAATCCGGGGACTATTATGTTTCTGTTATAACTTATGAATTTTCCTAAATTATCCTTTCACGTTGGAAAATGAACAATTTAATGATATTGTTGGTTATTGTAGTTAATTTTATTTTGGCAGTCAAGAGAAGCTTAGGGTTTAGTTGCTTCATGATTTTGTTTGATTTCAGTTTTTGCTGCTTCTTGATTTTGTTCTGTTTCAGCTACGTATCAGCTTATTGGACATGCACTAGGAACTTGCATTGGCCATTTTCCTATTCTTTTTCTGTCCCATTGGCCATTCTTGGCTATTAGAGGCCATTATTTATCTAACTCTGATTATGTATTTAATTGGAGAACAAACCGACCAAACCAACCTGTTGGTATCGGGTCTCCTTCCGATTAGTGTCAATGAACTGAAAGGTAACCTTTCTGAAATTTTTTCCTGTATCTTGAACTCGGTGTCATTCCTTATTTGATAATAATTAATTCCTCCTGATATGCTCAATCCTGATGCTAAGAAAACCATTGCACGTATTTTTAATTTCTTGCATAATAGTGTCTAACAAGTGATTGTCCAGTGTCGACATTCATAAAAAATAAATAAATAAAAAGACCCATTCTACTAGTCTGACTATTTTCCTTTCTGCAAAGTTTTTGTTTGATTTTGAGATCCACATCACCTAAATCGATCTTTTTTCTTCCTTGGTTAGCAAACAGCTAGACAAGATGGAACCACTATTTATTTTCAGTAACTCTTGAGAGTGCTACAAGAAGACCATGAGAGCTGAAGGATTGACACTAACATTTTGGAAGATGACAAGATGTTTGGCTAACCAAATATGCCAGATTACAACTCTTGGTAATATTTTGCACAAGTATTTTAGTGCAATTTTTCCTCCTAAACCATAGGGATGCCTATTAAACCAGTCGGTCACAAATATGGAACAATGCATTAGCAAATTGGGGATATCAATTTTGAATCCTATCATGTGCCAAATATGATTCTAAACCTGGTAGATAAATTCACAAAGGAATAAAAGGCGATTGCTATCTTTGCTCTTCTTACAAAGACCACAAATAGATGGCCCACGAATGCCTCGTTGGCTCAAATTTTCAGCAGTCAAAATTGCCTCTTAGGAGAGAGTCCACATGAACATATCAATTATGGGAATTGATTTAATACCCCAAAGCTTCCCCCAAATGCTGTCCTTGGTGAGCAAAGGCTGTAATTTCCTGACAGCAGCATGTTGTACCCCTGCTGCACGTTATACTTCCCAGATTTTTCAAAGGTTACCCAGATTATCTCATTTCAAACACCTATTAGCTTGATACTCTTCTCTTTCAACAGCTTCAAACAACTTCACTCTTGTTATAGCTTATCTGCATCACTATATCAATCCTCCCACACGTCAATAATGTGACCTCTCAACTTGTGAGGACGGTTATCGCTTTTGAAAAAAATGGGCTTAACGAACATCTTGGTTTTTAAAGTGATCATGAGTCCAAAAATCTCCATGATTCCTCCCAAGGGTGGCAAATCATGTATGGGATTAATCCAAATGTCAACGTTCTTCCCATTGCCCACAAACCAAGAGCAACTGCTTTTGAAAAGAGAAATAGCAGCACACATGTTTTGTTAAACAACAGAGCCATTAAATGGCTGTTCATTCATCACTAAAATTTGTTCAGGAGGCCTTTCTCTTCGGTATATTTCTGCTCCACAATGAGTCTTACTCATTAATCAGCCTCTGAGATCAGTTTGGTCCCATAAATTTCAGGTAAAAGAGTTAAATGCCTGATATGGAAGCCACCTCAACGTTTTGGAAGACAAACAACATCCCGCATAACAAGGTGGGATATCTTCTTCTATTGTTTCTGAGCAACTTTCGACAAAAATGATTGGATGATCTTATCAAAATGTTTGATGATTACAATAAGAGCATGAATGGGAGATAATAGATAAAGAGGAATAGAAGCATAAAACTGATTTAATCAGTACAAGTACGACCCTTCAACCTAAGGTTAACGGGTGGTGTGTCCATATATTAAGTCTCTGCAATTTATATTGTCAAAAAACCTTCCCACTTAGCTTTGGCATGCCTGTGCAGACCGATAGGAACCCAAGGTAAACAAAGAATTTCTTCAGATCTTCTTGTTTAAAACCATAAATTTGGGGTAGTTTTTTTTTGCAATCACCATGAAGCAATTATTGACATACAAATTAGACTTAACAATATTAATTTTGGCCCTATTTGTCTCACAAAATTTGTTTATAATTTCTTCATGTGCCTAGCTTCTTTCACAGATACATATCCCGTCAACATGGAGTCATCAATAAACTGTGAATGGATTGAATTTACCACATTTGAGATGGTTGAAATGCCATGAATCTGTCTTTGCGCTTTAGCATGCTTAAGCAAATATCTCAGTGATTTCACCATAATGACATGCACTATCGGAGAGGGGAGTAACCTTGTCTAATTCCTCTTGTTGCCCTAAAGAAGGCAGATGGTCTCCATCGACCACAACAGAGGAGGAGCTGAAACTAATACACCCTTCCATCCATCTACCTCTCTGTTTACAGAAACCTTTTTTACAGAGCACCATGAGAAGAATTTTTCTGTGAATACATAATCTGTAGCTAAGTCAATTGTAGCCATCATAACTCACCTTTTAATGCTGATCGCTGATTGGATTGTTTCCTTAGCAATTATCACTTCATCAAGTATATGATATCCTTTACTACATCACCTTGTTCCTCTGAAATAACACAAGTCATGCATGCAACCTCACAACCATTATATTTGAAAACAGTTTTATAAGAAAAGTTGAAAAGGAATATAGGCATAAACCTATCAAATTTATCAGCATTTTCTTTCAGGACTAGTGTGAGAAAAGTAGAGTCGAGTACCTATAACACATTCCCTGAAACCAGAGATTCCCCCACCATAGAAAGAAGATACTCAGTGATAATTTCCCAAGGTCCTAATTTTTTTTACATGGAAACTGTGAACCAGGTGACTTATCCAATTGAAAGGACAAAATTACTATTTTTAGCTTTTTAATGGTTATTTCCTTCACCAACTTCTAATTTATTTCATTTGATACAAGGTTCGGGATAAGCTCAAGCAATTCTTCTTGGGCCTTACCCCTTTCAACATTATCCTCAGAGAGTAAGGACTGAAAATAATAAGTAGCTGCCTGTCTAATTGCCTCATACTCTTTTAAATCTTCATCATCTTCTCTTTTAATAACTGAGATGTGATTTTGTATATATAAGCAATCACTGTTTTGAAAAAACTTGGAATTCACATCTCCTTGTTTGGTACATAAAGCGCTGGATCTGAGACACATCAAGGAGTCATCTTTATCAAGCTTCTCCACCTAAGATCGTAATTTATTTTCCTCAACTAAATTCTCATTACACCAAAAGGTGTTTTCCAAAGGGGAGCGAGGCATCTTCCCTCTGACGTGCGCACAGAGATCGACGGCCCCTGCAACATCGTACATCGTCATTCGCAAACAAGGTTGTCCACCATTGATTGAGCCGAGCCGGTATCCACTTTAATGAACACTTTTGTTTATTTTCTAGGTAGCCGGTACGTACCCTGCAGGGCATGGGTATGGGTACGGTACGTACCCGGTATGTGGTACAGGTTTGGTATGCCCTGGGTACGGCTAGGGTACGTCCAACAGTACCCAGGTACGTCTGGGTACTTCTCAGAAATCATTTGTGTACTTATAACAAATCTTTGTTTGAAATTACTCTGCCCATATTTGAATCCTTTCAGGTGATAACACTTTCTGGTTTGGAGAGTATACTTGTTAAGGCAAGTGGGTCATTTTATTTGCCTGATTAATTTGCTATCTAAGAAGAGAATTTAACTTCTCCGGTATTTTTCTAGATGATTTGTATTATGCATATTTTTATTCCTAAGACAATGCAAGATTTTGGAGTTCTGTACTGTTTGATGTCTTCCACTGAGCTTAATGAAAATGATGATACATGTCTTTATTCACAACTTGTATTCTTTAAGTGACATTTAGACTAATTCTGCAATTCAGTAGAATAAATGTAATTCTAAATTTTACGAAACACAGGTATTTTTCTCTGACAAATTGCAAGCTTATTGAAGCCAAACCTACGGTTTGCACATTACACTTCATTGCCTTGAATAATATACTATTTGTTCAATTAGGTTCATCACCTGACTGGAAAAGGTTTCAATATGCACAACCAAGTGAATGATACCTATTCTGCATATAAGTGTGCACGATTTTGTTAGTTCTGTTTACTTTCAGGTAATATTTTATATGTTGAGCAAATTTGCTTAACATAGCGTTTTTAAAAGTACTTGAAAATAAAGAGTTTATCTCACATGTAGCTCAATAGTACATCAATGAAGACCAAACTTGCTTTGACTCTTACACGCTTCTTATCAAATCATGTGAAAGCAGTAAGTGCTGTAAACTCAATTATTATTTGATTTTCTCCCTATGGTGAGCAGTGCAGGTTTTAGATATATGATTCTTGAAGGACTGTGACATGGAAGGATATTTACCTATTCTATGAGTTATAATATGGTTCCCCCAACAATAATGATGCCATAATAAAAGGACTGGCTTTTAAAATCAAGCTGTACCAAAATATGCAACAAATACATAGATGCACTATAAAGGACTTGAGTTGGTTTCTTTGTTCTTCTAAGAAACATGTTCTCATAAGAGTGTCTTGTGCTATCTAGTGTTATTCTATGTTGCACGGTACTTGATGATTTGGCAGATATTTGTGGATTATTCCAAACTAAGAAACATTTCTTCAAATGAAACTCTTCAAATATACATGAACACTAGGAGATGATTTACAGTTTTACATGACACACACACACACACACACACATGCTGGATTGTGATTAAGGAGAGGGAGGAAAACATTACATAATGTTTTCTTTCCAGGAATGGGTTATACATTTTTATTCACATACATTATTGTAAACCAACACTTCTAAAATTAAGAGGTCTTGGTTCCAAGACCATACAATTTAACAACACGAGAACAACAGCAGGTAACTAATGAACAATCATGAGCTACGACTTCCATCAGTGCAGTAGCCAGTAGTGATGATTATATTTTTACCTAATTCCATGAATAGTTCATTTAGCAAAGTAGGGTAAATGTTTGTACCATATTTTTCTAGTAGGTGCATAGCCATTGTCAGTGTTCCACTGTCAATAGATTTCGTTTGCCATCCAGCTTTTGTTACATGTTTAGCAACGTCAAGCTTCAATGCACACTGTAAAACCTGTACTGCCTTATTTTATTTATTTTTATCATGTCTTACACATGCAAGTGAAGGTTAAGCTTGCCTGGGTGTGACATCCAAGGAAAATAAATTCCTGTCTTAAGAAATACCTCTCTACCAGCAGGATATCTTTTTATTAGTTGATATTCTTCAATTCACGAGGCACAGCACTATAATCATACATCAGGCTTCTTGTTAGTGTAGATTGTTTCTTCAAATGAAACTCTTCAAATATACATGAACACTAGGAGATGATTTACAGTTTTACATGACACACACACACACACACATACTGGATTGTGATTAAGGAGAGGGAGGAAAACATTACATAATGTTTTCTTTCCAGGAATGGGTTATACATTTTTATTCACATACATTATTGTAAACCAACACTTCTAAAATTAAGAGGTCTTGGTTCCAAGACCATACAATTTAACAACACGAGAACAACAGCAGGTAACTAATGAACAATCATGAGCTACGACTTCCATCAGTGCAGTAGCCAGTAGTGATGATTATATTTTTACCTAATTCCATGAATAGTCCATTTAGGAAAGTAGGGTAAATGTTTGTACCATATTTTTCTAGTAGGTGCATAGCCATTGTCAGTGTTCCACTGTCAATAGATTTCATTTGCCATCCAGCTTTTGTTACATGTTTAGCAACGTCAAGCTTCAATGCACACTGTAAAACCTGTACTGCCTTATTTTATTTATTTTTATCATGTCTTACACATGCAAGTGAAGGTTAAGCTTGCCTGGGTGTGACATCCAAGGAAAATAAATTCCTGTCTTAAGAAATACCTCTCTACCAGCAGGATATCTTTTTATTAGTTGATATTCTTCAATTCACGAGGCACAGCACTATAATCATACATCAGGCTTCTTGTTAGTGTAGATTGTTGCATAGCATACTGATCTACCACACACTGGTCTACCACACAGCTCCTTTTTAGCGCGAACAAATGTCATTTTACATAAAAGCTTGTTCTTGAGAATTGATAAAACAAGCTTGCAGTGTCATGGTAAATGATGTCCGCATCGCTCGCCTTACTAATAGTTTGGAGATATAAACTAATTTCTTCAGAGTTCTGGGATCTTACTTTTTGATACAAAACACCCTCATTTGTTTGAAAGAACATAATATCTCTCTAGAGACTTAATCATCTCCTTATACAAACAAGAAGAAACTAGTCCTCACAGCAGATAAAACATAATAAAAATTTCTTTCATCCAATATTCTTTAGAAGGAAAAAACTGTTTCATATTGATTGTAAAAAAAAAGTACAAAATTCTGATGGAGGTCAGTCAGAAGTAGAACTGCCATAGATCTGTTCTGTCCCTCTCATGAGTGGAGGGCGCACTGTGGTCTGTTATGATGATTAAAACTATTTTTTCTGGGTAGAATGCCAAGTTAAATGAATGATGTTTGAAATCCCTCGACTCTGAAACTTGGTGCTATTCAAATAAGTCCAGCTCCATTGTATCATTCAGGGAAATCAAGGATCAAAGGAACTCAATTTCAGTTAAGGTATTTCCTGCATCTGGTTCTGAAACTCCTGCGTCTTTTAACTGGTAGTAATAGGTATTGAATTTGTTTCTCCATTCTCTCACCATCTTTTACCATAAAACGCAAATGATGCTGAAAAATATCATCACATGTCTCTGGAATGTTCAGGTGGTCTCTTGACATTCCTGGATCTCTTGAGAAAGTGACTCCAGTGATGAATGGGTGAATTGTGAACTAGATAGTGGCGGGACCAGTGAAGTGGGCTGGTTTTCTGCTGCTGTATGTTTGGTTTCATTGCTATACAGGGATCAAGCATGGGGATTTGATTCAGGTTTTGCTTTAAACCGCACAAGTTTCCATCTATGTTATAGGGTTTGGCGGATTTAATCCTTGAAGTTTGAAATCTGCCGTATTTTTTAGGCAGCAATTTTCTTAAAAAATGTTCGATACAGTTCGACTGTAAAATGTGATTCTTCATTTCACTATTTTTTAGACCGTACAGCTGATGAAAATGGCCCTTTCCATTGCATGGAATGCCCCTATGCGGTTCCATTTGTATTGCCAAAAAAATGGTTACTTGTCTCGTTGTGGAGCTGTTGTCGGTGTGGCGTGGGTGGAACTGTCCTCAACCTCCGAGGACTCACAGAAACTACTCTGCATTGTTATCTATTGATGAACCCAGGGCATGAAGGATTTTAAGGACCCTTACAATTAATAAACTAGACTGCACGGAAATGCCAAGTACCCCCCCGTACCAGGCCTGATACGTACCGAGTATTGGTACTGGTACATTGTGGGTACTCTGTGGGTACATACCTACAAGCCCTGGGTAAGGAAATCCGTACCCGGGACGTGCCTAGGTACGTACCCACATGGTTTTTTTAATTTTTTAAGTGCAAAAAAATAAATAAAACTTGAGAGCTTTGACTGGAATTGAACCTTGGAAAGTTCGTGTGAGATTCAATATTGCCAATAGGCTCCGAAGGGTCGAGAGAGATGAAAATGACTTCATTTGGCTGACTTACCATTTGGGTGCTTTCTTGTTGCTCCTCATGGGTCCTTTATTCTTCAGTCAATTTGGAAGGCATGGGAACAAGTGAAGCACTTGGTGGTTGGGCAGCTATCTTCTCTTCCTTTGACATTAGGTGCCAAGCCTACAAATTGATTTTGTTGAATCTGAAAGATCCTTGCCTTGACAAGAGGTTGCTTTGCCCTCCTTTGGTTTGAGGAAGGAATTAAAATATCTCATGACTTGTACAGATTTTGGAAGTGGATGGAATGGACAGACCTTAAAGCTTTCTATAAGCTTCCTCAATCTCAGTTCATAATGTATACAATGCTCATAAATGCTTTCACAGCTCCCTCTACTGGACTAAATATGGAGGATGAGAATGACTTTTGGGATACTATGAGGTGGCTCAAAGGGCCCCTTCTCCAAGAGGCTACCTCCAAACAACTCTGATGGAAGATTGCCTTCTCCCCAAATCTTTCCCTGGGCCTTGACAATAAGTGGAATGTTTGTGAGCCCATTAGTAGATGGACTCATAGGTTTAATGTTTTGTGGTCTTCTTGTATTCAGTCAAAGAAATCTTGCTTTAGATGGCTTCCGATTCATGATAAGCTTGTTGTTGGCTTCTAATATTTTATAAGTTGTTGAGACTATAAGCTTGTTGTTTTCTTTAAATATACATATACATATACATATATATATATATATATATATATTTATATTTTTTACTTTCTAAAAATATATTGTACGAACGTACCCACAATGTATCGCCCCCGAGGTTTTTAAAAATTTGTTGTTTCAGTGTACCATACCTGTATTCATATCCGTACCGAAACAATCTAGTTAATAAATAATAGGTCATACATGCTTTGGGCTTTGGGTTGTACATCACATCTTTTTAAAGTTCTGTTTTATTTTTTAATATGTATTTTAATTTTATTTTTATTTTAAAGCTATTTTTTTTAAGATCTAAATTATGTGTGTGCGTGTGTATATATATATATAAAGTTCTTATATATATATATATATGTTCTTATACTATTTATTTTATATCCTCATTTAATTCGAACTGGAACTCGAACCTTGTGACTTAGGTTTCCACTGAAATCATCACAGGGTTATATGCCTCCCCATATGCACAATAGGATGGGTTGGATTCACTCAAGCTCTTTCAGTTTTGCTGTCCACTCTTTGTGTATGATGAATGTTTTTGATTTGCATTCAGCATTACCTCTACTTGTTTGAGACCAGAGAGTTGGCAGGGTGCAAAATTTATAGCATTGCATTTAGTGAATGTGTCGCTAGTCAGATTTTTCTATATACGATACACATGATTCCATTTTTCAGTATAACGATGCATATTCATGCCCATGAATGATAACTAACTGTAGGATAAGAGTCATTTCCTGGCAGAATCAGAGATAATTGTAGTCTTAAGAGACAGCGAAAAAAAATGGGACAATACATAATATCAGGCCCAACGAGAAATAGGAAGCTCTACATGCATTGCTAAAAACGAAAGAAACTCAATAGGATGACATTATGGCACACTTGCTGCAGCTGTACCCTGATTTGCATATAACCAATTGCTCTCAGCCAAATAGTGAAGACTGAGTTACCTTTTAAGAGGACAAAGTATGAAACTAGGGTTTCCAGAATAGAGATGGCAAAGCTATGAGGGCACTTAAACATGAATGAACTATGCATGACTCAATTATCTTAGTTGCCATAGTCAAATCCGCAATTGCTTGTCCAATTTCAAGCATAATGGAGTTAACTCTATATTGATTATACCTCTTGCAAAGTGCAATCATACCTACTGAAGCAGTTAAGATCAAATAGTAAGAAAGCAAAAACAAGTACCGGATACATGAATAAATCCGAGTATAGCAAAAAGCAATCATCCCCTCATGTGCCAGAACTGATCGCAGAGTATAAGTGCATAGTAGAACAAATTGTAACAATACTGCCAGATGACCATTGCTTGAAAAGAGGTAATTTTCCATTCAAGAAAAACGTAAGTATCAAATGTTATGCTCAAAGTTTCCTTGCAAGGTAGAGAGTGACTAATAGTAGAGTACAGTTTGTCCCATATAAAAAAATCCATTTTCAACTCTAACAAGTTTGTCCTCTTTAATGAAGATAATCTACAATACTTGCACATGGCAATTCTTTTATTGCCTACAACATAATATACGGTGACATTGAGTAATATGCTCAGAACAGAGCCAGAGCATGACTGCCAAACTCTAATTCATCATTTCAAGTTGGGTTCCTCTGCTTAGGGTCAACATGGTTTGTTATGTCGAAAAGTGTTTTCCAAATTGGATTGAAGGTCCTTGCATTTGGCACCTGTCAAATTGATGGATGGCGAGGATGCACCGATGTTGGTTGCTGATGTATGTGCCCCCAGGGAATGTTGATCATCCTTGGAACCGTAAAGCAAAATCTATTTGTGGCTATGAAAATGTGGTGTTTTTCTTTTTGTTTTGCAAGCCATTGCTGTCGTGATAGCTGTTTTAGAGAAGCTGTCCCAGGGGAAGGGGCAATGGCAGTGGTTTGAATGTTGTTGTCAAGCGCTGTGTCACATGCAAAGATACAGTCCTGGTGCCGTAGATTCACTCCCATGCCGTGTTTGCCAAAAAAGAGACCAGATCTCTACAAAAGGGATTGTCAGGGGTGGTGTGCAACTTTGTGTAGGTGTGAGGTAAATGCGATGAAAGAGGTAATGAATACAGGCTGCACTTTTGATTGGTGCTCATTTAGATAGCTTTAATGAGGTGGCGGACCTGGGGTTTGGAGAAATTTGGAGGAATATATGCCTCTCATTTTGTATGTGGCTTTGGCTTTGGATTTTGTTGTAGGTCGACCTCAGAAATGGTGCTATTGCATGAGGCATCCGTCTTCTTGCCCATGTCCTTGATTCGCTGCAAAAATGTAGAATCCTCGTCGTTTTGATCAGTCAAATTGCCATAGACTGTGACATGAACTGGAAGATGAAGAAGGGTGTAGTGTTGAACGAATTAGTTTGATGAGGTAAATGATGTCTTTGTCGGGGATCACTGCCAAACTTCTTTCATCACACCCGCATTATCATTAATAAAAATATTTATAATCAAAATTGTGCAATATATATGAAGAGTATATATTTATGAAGTTGTTGCTCGCATGTTCTTGTTGATTGGGTAGACGAGAATGGGACCATTGGTGGTGCTCCTCAGTATATCATTAAATACTGCAGAATTGAACTAGGCAATCTTGCTCTATGGTATGAGCATCAAGCCATATGGGTTAGGCACGCTACACACCTTTTGCACGAAGTTTAAGATCTGCAGTAAGAACGCGATCAAGAAATTTCCAAAGGTTAGCACGAGTTGTAAAAATTGAGGCAATAATGAAATCCAAGGCCACTACCTTTTCATTGTTTACTGTTGAACTATCATTCCCCCTACCTTTTCATTGTTTGTCCAAGTGTTTGTGTATTATTGATAAGCCAAACCTTTTCATTGTTTTTCCAAATGTTTCTTTTCTGTTAAATATCACATCTTAGATGCTCAGAATTTATAAATATTAACTATTGATTGAATGTAAGGTAGCTGACTGATATTTCTAAATTATTAAGTAGGAAATCAGGCTAATCAAATTATTCCCTGTTGTTGGAATGGTTTTATCTGAAATATAGTTTATTGCTGAGGGAAATAGACACTTTGTTACTAAATTATCACCCCCTATATTTGACATTTCTTATTATGCCGTCCTAAATGTTTTTTGCATGTGGCCCACAAACAATTAAGGAGTTATTTGCAAATAAATGGTGTCATGACTTCTACTATTTTTATAAAATAACAACCTCATTAACAACATTGTACGTTTCGACACTTCCAAGAATTTTCATCAATTTAAAGATTTATGTAAACCTTTCTTCTAAATCCTCGAGTTTTACCTGTCTCTTAATGATGGTTTAAGTTCATATATTAAAGCCCGATCAGAAGCATGGTGAAAAAATTTGTGCTTTTCAATGAGAAACGAACAAGAGCAGTCTCATTCATATTCAACAAAAAGCTCCCACCTTTGGAATTTACCATGTAATGAATGCCAACTGCTAAATTTTGCTCCTTCAAACTTAAGCTCTTCACCGCATTCCTTTTGGTGTCTCCATTACATAGTACGCGTGTGATTGCTAATCTATTTTGTGTTCCCTTGCCATTCCTTTACCCTAGTTTATTATATTTCTAGTTTGCATGAACCTTGCACATATTAGTCCCTTCATTAACTTCAATTCCTCTATTTTTTGACAGTCAGCGAAAAATCCTCATGCTCAATAAGGCGAGGATTAAGCACGGGCACTTCAAAGCCATGACGTTTTAATAGAACGTGTATGATCCAATCTAGCCTTGGGCAATATAAAGGATATGGCATCAACATTCAATCTGAAGAGATTCATGAACTAAAAATCTATCTAGTCTTTCCATGATTAAATCATTTCCTATTTTTTTATTTGGCTAGGAAAAGACATATTTGATAACTATATCAATAAGATTCTTTTCTTCCACGAGGTCCAACACACAATGAAAGTTAATAAATTTTGGTAAATTACGGATGCATTGTGCCTTGGTACATTTAATTTCATAAAAAATACATGTTTGGTCAAGTTTTCGTTGTAGGACATATTTTGCTGGCAAACCAAAAAGTGGCAAAAGGTGGAACATAGTTATATGCTTTGACCCCTATGTTCTTGAATCTATTATAGCTTAATCTCTCGTGACTACATCTATTCTTGATGTGGGGGTATTTCCTATCCCATCTCAACAAGTTACAATGCCTATCTCAACTTCTACTACCATTCCTACATCTCTTGTGCACACACGCGGGCATTTTTATTCTCCCTCTAATGCACATTCACTTAAGCATCTCATTCATCATTTACAAACTAAGGTGTTACAATTAAAAAGGGGTGTGTTTAGAGCTTCTAATATCTTGGATTCCAATCAATTACGTCACAATCCACTTACACGTGAGGTGACATCTTGTCATTTACTATTAAGGTTTGTGTCTCTTAAGCTTCCTATTCATGAAAGTAAAGGTAATCCTAAGCAACACCTTCACTTTTTTTCACATTGCTTTCTTATATTATGTTTATAATGATAAACTTCTCAACAAGCTTTTCACTAGAAGTCTTAGGGATTATGCCTTACATTGGTACCACAACCTACCTATTCAATCCGTAAGGGATTTAAATATGTTGAAAAGCCAATTTCTCACATAATTCTTTATAAACATCAATTATAAGGTTTCCTATGCTCAAATGGTCGAAATGCAAGAAAACTCTAAGGAACCAATTCATGACTAGGTCTTGTGCTATAAGATGACGCTTCTGAGAATGAGTGATATACTTGTAGATAATGAACTTCAAGATCTCTTTACTCAAGGTCTCCTATTCCCCCTGCAAGAATCAATTGTGCTTGGCAATTTTCAATCCTTTGTCATACCTTAAACAAATGAGAGGTCTATATATGGGTCTAATCCACATAATGCATCCACATCTAAGGAAAACCTAATCACAACGGGAAAAAAAGATAGCAAAATTAAAGCTAAATCAATCGTTAATGTTTTTTACTAACCTACAAAACTTCACTTACAAATTCCTCAAAGGAAATTCACACATTTGCCTTCCCCACTACATGAAATCTTAAGCGAGTTACTTGAATGTAACCATACATCTCTCCCTCCACCTAGTAAGGTTGATATGAGTAGTCCTCAAGCTAAATCCTTCGATGCTAATGGCTATCTTGATTATTGTAGATGTATAGGGCATTTTAATAACAAATGATATAAGCTTCGACATGTTATTAAAAATTTGATTGATACCGATGCTATCAAATTCGGTTCTCTTCAAGAATAAACTTTAAGCCTCTAGTCAATGGGCATCCTAAGCTTAAGATATTCAATGACCCACTTCCTAATAATCACACTTATGAATTGAAGAGAAATCCAGAGGTTCATTATGCATATAAAGCCTAACCTCCTCTAAACACATACAATCACCCGCTTGATTCTCTCGTTGGTACAATTATTTCTTCTGTCTCTTAGGCCTCTCATTATATTGGACGATAATGACATACTTGATGATGACACTAATTGTCATGCACTTTATATTCAAGCATTTGTTAGTCAACACCCTATCCACAATGTGTTGATTAATAGAGGTTCTAAACACAATACATACACTCTCACATTGCTTACTTATTTGGGCTATACTAAACAACATATACATTTCAATTCAAAATCTTCTAATTAGTAGATACTAGACACGTTGTTATCCTTCTTATCGTGGCATTCATTACCGTGACCATATTTTTTTAGTTATTGGGACATGTGACAAGCTTTTATGATACCCTTGGATTCATAAAATTAGGTATATTCCTTATATTATTTATCAATGTGTTATACATTTATTACAATCAAGTTGTTACATTTAAGGGTATCCCATGTGAGGCTCCTCTACCAACAATGGCACTTATCTCTTCGTCTAATTTAAAAATAGTTTTTGCATCCATGCCTTTCAAGTCTAATAATGTTATAACTACACGTCCTATCTTACAAAGGCCTTCTCGTAAGTCTTCTCCCACAAGTAATCATCTCCTACATGACCCACAACCTCTCTTAAAGTGACACATCCTACTCCTCTTGTGCATACTATTTTATTGAGGTCCAAGCCTTCTACACTTATGGGTTTCTCCTCTCACCCTCTTGATTGTATCATAGGGTAACACCTTTTGGAAATATTTTCTAAAAACACAAAAATATGGAAATATTGTAAAAATACAAAATCAAGACCCGAGCATAATTTTATTTACTAGTTTATACTTTACATATGTTGTTTGTAACATGGTTTTATGGAAGGAATTTTCTATATTCTATGCAAACATGCATTTCATGATGTATGTGAGCTGGATGTAGGATACACATGACTTTACATGGACATAAATGTTGGAATTCCCCTTTCAAAATGGCCTTGCCTTACTGGGAGCATCTTCTTATACACATGCTATCTTTTTATTTACAATTAATTTCATATATCTCGACCATGCTTATGATTTACACTATAATATGCTTCTATCATAATCTTTGATGTTGAAACATGTCGAATATGCAAACTAGTGACTCTAGATCCATGCAACTATTACTATTGTTTACTTGGTTACTATATTCATTATGTATTGTGTTCTTATTGTTGCGACCCTTGGCCTTTTATATACGTGTATGAAACTCTAATGCCCATTGTTTGTAGCCTCCACAACCTTTCTTGTGTGCACTATCATCCCTTGTTTGTGTGTTAACACTAAGTTGAGATGCTTAAGTTGTCCCTTAAACCAAGTTCTACCGCAACAAAGCACCAAAAGTATTCTAAGTAAGAACTGTATTCTTCAACTTCTTCCCCATGACTGCACACTGAATTCTGTTAGTAGTAATGTATGTTTAATCTGCCCATTATATCTATCTACTACTTACTAATTCATGCAGGTAGACCTATATCACCATCTATTTGCGCATATAACACACACTCTCATCATCTATCGCCAAACATTATTAATCAAATAACTCACTCATCACCATACAATTGGAGGCATCGTTAGCTATCTTCCATATTACAAACATTGTATCTAGTCTCTTACATTCATCATACACATCCTCATACATTTTTATCGTCATTACCCGATGACGCACTCTCGTGCTTTGGTTCATACTTGACTGTTGAGGGCATACTATATACATGAACCTCACACACCACATACTACACACTAACCTACATAGTACACCTTACATATTAGACACTACACACTACACACTACACACTACATGTTGCATGCATTCATCTCTACATAACATCTACTCTACACATTCATGATATAGCTTTTTCGGACATACTATACAACCAACACACTTGCGACACATTCACACTTACAATACACTCTTCTCATGCCTATCTATCAATACAACCTCAACACCATAACAACACATACTCTTTGTGCATATTCAACACAACGTACATGCTTACTACACGATCAACACTTTCACAACATACCCCTCTTACATCACATGACACATCTTTCTTGCATGCAATCAACACACACAACTTACACACTCTACATATCCACAACACATCTTTCTCACCACACAACATTGCACACTCAATGTGCCCACAATCACTTTCTATTAACAATATTCAACATAACTTCACCAATAGAGACATATTCATGACATCCTTCTCTAATGTGCACATAACACATTACACACTGTACACAACACACGTTGTACACATTCGACATCCTCCTATCACAACACCTGCCACACACCCCACACATTATGCATCTTACTCATCTATCTCTATGTGTTGCGTTCATTTCCCTATAACGCACTCTAGTTACGCTGTACATACTCGACTATTGAGGGTTTACATCTAAAATGGACCTCATCACACTCACATGTTCAATCACTCACTCACTCACACACTCTACACTTTACACTTTCACAATCACATCTTTTTCCTTCAAACATTTGACCCATTTCCCAATGACGCACTCTCGTTTACGTTCATTCTTGACTGCTGAGGGGGAATATATAAATGAACCTCACTTCATGCATACACATCCACTCAAGGGGCACACGGATCCTATCATTCACATTTCATTCCATTCTATCATCCACATCATACTGCATATCTTGGTTGCATTTACTCTTTCCTGCTCATGCTTTTACATGTACACTTTTTACACATGTTGGATAGATATCTTGTATGTTATTATCATTATCATACACACATGCACGTTTACTTTCCTTTCTAGTTGTGATCGCAGATTATACAGATCTATTACATGCAACATGGATGTTTGGCACAATACCTATTACCAGTCCCACAGTGGCTCCTGGGGGCATCCACTTTTGTACACTATAGGTGCTATTGTTTCATTTTTCATAACACATTACTTTATCAGATTATACATGTTTGACATAATTTTTATCTTTCTAACATGCTAACGGGTGCTTCATGTGCAACATTTGTTATGCAGGTCTATTTGCATCCATGGTTGTCTGTTACATTTCTTGTCATTGTTTTCTCTTTGTATGACATTGTTTACGGGATTTTCCCTTTGTCTTGTGTGCACACTGTCTACTTTTGGCTTCGTCAACCTTGATTGTCTTGTGACATTGTGAGTGGTGTCCCATGTTTGCAACCCACTTTTTGTGGTCTACATTGTCTTCTTGTGTGTTTACATTGTCTTCTTCTATCTTATCTTACACATTATATGCTTAGCTTACATTTTGTCTTTTGCATGAATGTTTATTTTTCTTGTACAAACACTTGTCTCCTAGCCACTTTATTTGCGTGTGCCTTGGTTTCTACCAAGCACATTCCCTTCCCCCTACAGGGCACAGTTTCAGCACAACGGTCGGTCCTCCTTTGGGCCGCATACTCCTTCAACGATGTCGCATGCACCCCAAATGGGGGGGCATCATTTGGGTGAATCAGTCACCCCATACAACATTATATAGTCATTACACAACACAACACAATACCGATACAACACAATATTCAGTATCAGACAAGGCTCATAATTAGACTTGGGTCCTTAGTACATAACATACACTAGCGCCCAGACCAGGACAGTAGCGCCTGGGCACCCCTGAACCTTCTTGGACGTATGTGACCAGAGGGGAAGTTACACAACATTTGGAAGTTCAGTATAGTCTACAAAACTCCACACAACAACTTTTATAGGGCACACAGTCCTCAACACCCGGCATGCATGCACAACACAACATTTTTCACTTTCGCGTTGTATCAAATCTTTCAAATTTTACACACCATATGCAGTGGTGTTCTACATTTCGAGAAGCAGTTAAAGGTTGGAGGATAACACCAGAATTTTCTCCCTACACTTCTTCCATGACTTGGTATGAGATCACCTCAATAATTTGCGGTCGACGCAACTAACGTGAGATCGCCCGAAAAAATCTTTCTTCTACAACATCTTCAGGATCCTTTCTACACCCTTTTACTCATCACAAATCAGGTGCACATGTTCCTTTTTCATTTTCGTATTTTACATACTTTCTTAACATACTTTTTACAATTTTTGATCATATACATGCGTATTTGACTACTTGTTTGTTCTTCTCTTTTGCAGGTCCATCCTTATGGGAAGTGGTAGTCACACATTACAACATCAACAACACCAATCACAACAACAATTGACATCAACAAAAGGCACGATCATGACATCTACACATGCGTTTCCACCCTAGGGTCATTTTCATCATCACTTTTTGCACTTTTTCCTCCTTAGCATCCATGCTTCACATTTTTATCACTTCACGCTTTGTCTTGTCCCTCGGCACACTCTCATCATCGATCTACATGGTTATTAGGTACACATATCTTATCTACTTTATGTTATTGAACATTCTCTCAACAACATAAAGTGGGGGAAAATGTAGACACAAAATCACACACTTTGGGTATCTATTTAGTCCTGATTACATACTACTATTCATATGATTCCTAAGTAAGAAAAGTACTAATTAACCCATGTCTTTGGCCACCTTTATTTGCTTTCTGTTGCCACTTTTGGTCTTACACCCTACTTGCTCAGTCTTCCTTTTTATACCTCGACATTTATCATCCTGGACACTAGTGCTCAGCTAGGACGCTAGCACCAGGTGCCCTCATCCCCTCTGGGTGCCCCTGACCTTCACTATACTTTGTTCACACTTTTTGGGTCCTTTCTATCCATTTGAGCATATTATATTTTTGGTAGTTAGCCTTTTCGGGGTTAATTATGAAATTCAAGCAAGGGAATCATATAAATATAAATTTATGTGATCATAATAAAAACCAAACACTAAGCATTAGCTATCACCACCTAAGGTTGCATCCATCAAGCATCTAAGAGCTCCATTGTATCCATCTAGCACCATCCAAGGGACATAAGGGCTGGTTATTCTGCATACACTTCATAGGAGGGAAGTTCATTCTATTCCATGCACACATCTATTACATTTCTTTACATCTAACTACTTTGCTTGCTATCAAGTGTGACACACACAAGAGCCACATAGGGCATGATTCCACACACACACACATAAACCTACATTTGGTCTGAGATATAGTGCAATTATCAGTCGTAAGATCACCATTGTGATAGCTGAGGATTCCCCCCTCATTTTGCATCTTTCTTTTTAGGATTTGATGTCTCTTTGAGGGTTTTACAGGTCATTATTTCATTGCAGGTTTCCAGCAACTTTGGTGATCATTGTGCGACCTCATAGTGACCAAAGGAAAACAACAACGAATACCTCCTGACCACTCAAAGGAGGTTTTCTAAGCATTTCCACAGACATAGGCACCTAGAAATAGGTCTAGGGCACCCACAGGCACCCCTATCCCTCTCCAAGTGCCCCAATCCAAGAAGATCATCAACTTGCACACTTTTTTGAGGCTTTGTGTGATGCTTCTCCCTCCTTGTTTATCTGGTCAACACCTTGACATAGTCTAGATTTCACTACAAATCAACTAAGGCTCTTCTTACCCTCTTTGCAACTAGGGTTTCACATTTTATTGCTTAGTTTGCTTGGGTTAATCTCTGTACTTAATTACTGCATTTATTTATTGCTACAATAACAATCAGATTAGGCATATATTTCCAAAATTCCCAAATATTTATACACCCTGCAAACATCATCTCATAGTAAATGTGGATCAAAAGATGCATAAGTTGAATGCACTATCTCTCTTTCTGCCATGTTTTATCTCTTGAAAGTATTGACCTTTTGATATATATTTATCTCTTATTTTATCACAGTCTTAGAATTATCTTCAAACATTTTTAGGGATCAATGATACTTGGTTTTTCCAAAATAAAGAAAAATTCAGATATTCTTCCCTAGAATGTAGATTGGTTTTTTCACCTTAAGTATTCACTCTTATTTTCCACAATGACCCTAAGAATCATCAACAATGTCCTTTTGAGCGGATTTATTATAATTTCTCCCTTATCTCAACCCCACTTAGCATCCATATAGTCAAATCTTGCAAAAAAAATTCAACTTCACATGCAATCTTTACACTTGGTTTTAGTGTTCTCCCTAGGTTCTGTGACATGCAAAATATCCAAAAGACCTTATAATTACTTGCACTCTTTTAAGAGACTTTCCATCTTCTAGCAATATGGTGATATGTTATCGGACCTCTCTTAACACTAAACACTCAAAGAGTTAGCAAATGAACATTATTTTTCCCTTCACTCTACATGTACAACCTTGTAGCCCTGTCTAGCAAGATATTTTTTTAAACTTTTCATAAAATTAGTTTCTAAAATAACCAAAGGCACTTTTTGAATACCCTTTATTCTCTTACAAATTTTAAATAAGACGTGCAGGAGGTTTCTCAACCAAACAACACAAAAATGATAATATCCTTGCTCAAGTAGGTCTCCTTATACTCAAAATCACAATTGTCAAATAAATATCAGTCTGTACACCTCCATAACCACTCAAACAAATGAAATTCTTTAAAACACCATGCATATAAGGTTTTTAGAAAATTTCGTCAAATTTTAACTATGAAATTTCAAGTTGAATTGATTTTAGCAATTTCACCCTAATCTAGGGTTTCAAGTCTAAGAGGGAATATATATCATATCTTGCATAAATTAGGGTTTTAAGACCTAAAAATTACCTTCCCATATATTTCTAAGTACCATCTATCTTTTTTCTTCATATACCAACTCTTGAAACAATATCAATAACTCACAACAATAAGGTTTGCCTTATTCTAGTTTAAGAAAACCTTGTTTTCCTTACATAGTCCTCAAGTAGTCACCCAAATCCAATATTTTATCACTATCAATTCTTGAAATATACTCTATTAATCGTGTTCATGAATTACACAACTAACCTCAGTGTCTAATTCACCATTTCCTTTCTTATTTCATCAATCACTTTGGACAATACATCAAGAAACATATTTGTTTTGCCTCCAATTGAGAAAACCCTTTCTTACCACATCAGTCTTAAATTAGAGTTCTTTACACATTTTAAAACCCTTTACACATGTTCTAATACATTTTCATAGTCACTTAGTCAATGCAATAACTCTAAACCTTTACTTTATCACGACATAACATCAATTTATCAAATCTTTCATAGTAAATATCTATCTTATGTATCATTTCCAGTATTAAGAACCTTCATAGTATGAAATCCATATTTAACACATCATTTAAAGACCCATAAAATACAAACATACATAGAGATATCATCAAAATATTCACTCTTAGTTAAATTTACAAGGAATCTACATCTTGTGCACAAGAACCCTATTTTTACAAGTCTTCAAGCTTAACATTATAGGTTCTTGCCTCCTTGAGGATCTTCACTCTGTTATTGAACCTATAATCCCTCTTCATTACTTTATGATGCCAAAAATGTATCAAGAAACAAATTCTTTACTTATCTAAATAACAACATCTAAGTTTGACATCACAATGCCCACAAAAACCAAATTAGTTTCTTTTGTAGCATTAACACCATCCTGTGATTTTAGATCAATTAATTTCACTTTAAACCTCAAGCTATTTACCCTCAAGAATGTGTTCATTAGAATATCCTATTTAAAGCTTACAATGCACACATCAGATGTAATTAAGCTTCTCGAACAAACTAATCAAGACATGGACAACTCATTTTATCGTAAAACTTAGAACTTTCTTGTTCAAACTGAAACAAACAATTTCTGATCCATTCAAAGGAATCTATTATCATAAAATACATCTATTATCCCTTCTAATGACTCCCCCTTAATAGATTTAAATCTGTTTAAGAGTTAAATGATCAAATTTGATCAAATCAAATTAAAAATAAACTCCAAATTTGCTTACTGTGTCATAGCCCATACACGACTTGGTAAATTTTTCTAGATTTCGAAATTCTTCACCTACACGGTTTGAATGGAAGGCTGAAACTTCACATGGTCAGGACGTGGTCATTGGTGAGACCAGGCATAGATTTCTTGAAAATTTTAGCTCGATTCTGATTAGGCTTTTGAAAAAATTTAATCTTCTGCCCTAGTTCCTGATCGTACATAGGAAAAAAATGCGTATAATTCTTTTAATATGCACTTTTATAAGTCTAGTTTAGAATTTTAATTTAATCCTCTAACCTGAATTGCCTTCAAAGTCCAATCTTGCAGTCAACAATAGAGAAGAATTGATCTTGACCATAACTAGACTGTAGTTTACTCTTGTTGCACTGCCTTGTCCCAAGATTTACACAGTCCAAAAACTTATCAAAAACCGTCCCCAAGACTAACATTTATTATTATTTTAAACCTCAAATATATTGACCCTTCAAATCTCTATGATGTTTCTCTTTACAATATATCCTCCAAAGATGAATCTCTTCATTTTCCATTTTGAGGATTGATTAAATCACTCTTGAACCAATTCCTTGAAAGACTCAACCAAACCCAGATTTGCCTCAACAAACCTACTAAACAAGAAAGCAAGATAAAGTCACCTGAAACCAACACATAAATTCGTGCACACCTGATTACATGACTTGGAAGACCTTATTTAGATTTTTATCGTTTCTTATTTAATCAATTTGTTAATTGTCAACTCACTACAAACATATCACTCTTACCATTACATCACACATACAATTTTTAAATTTGAAACTAATGGAGTGAAAGCTCACCTCTCACACACCTAAGATACCTAAAGAAATTTAAACAACTGAAAATCAATCTTGGCAACCTCAAGATGCTCTTGCATCATACTACCAAGGAGCAAAAGAAGCTATCTTTATTTGTTGTTTTCTTGCATCAATGCCTCCACACTAGTACCCAAATTGATGATGTCATTCTTTGTCATCCAAGTTGCATCTTCAACTGGTTGATTCATCCATTTAACTAAGTACTGAAAATACTCCTTTTCCCTTGTATTTTTATCACTTTTTTGTCCAGGATTGTCTCAGCTTGTTTTGGTACTTGTTTTGGCAGCTGTTGTTCCCATTTAATTGGTTGATCCTCTTTTGTTTTAGGTATTTGAGCTGAATGTTCCTCTCCTTTATAAGGGTACAAGTCTGCAACATTGAAGATTAGAGAGATTCCAATCCCTTTTAGAAGCTCAATCTCATAAGCATTAACAAAAAATCTTCTCAAAATCTTACATGGACCAATTTTCTTTACCTTTAACTTGTTATACTCTTTCTTTGGAAATATTTATTTCTTGAGATGTGCAAGTACAAGGTCACCCACACTGAAACCTACCTATCTCCTCCTCTGATCAACTCTTTGTTTGTATTTGATGATACTCTCCTCCAATTTCCTTTTCACTTGCTCATGCAAGCTTTACATAACACTGGAAAATTCTTCTCCATCTGCACTCCTTGTTTCCATATTTCTCAAACTTTCTCAATTCATATACACCAATAGGATGCATTCCATACAAAATCTGAAATGGATTCATCCCTGTACTTCTGTTGGGAGAATCATTATATACAAATTTGGCTTGTGTAAGAACTAAACCCCATTGTTTTGGGTGCATACTTACCAAACTCCTCAAAATGTTTCCAAGACTTCTGTTAACTACTTCTATTTGGCCATCTACCTGAGGATGGTAAGCTGAATTGAAAATCAAATGTGTACCCAACTTTTTCCACAAAGTCCTCCAAAAATGCCCAACAAACTTTGTGTCCCTGTCAGAAACAATGCTCCTTGGAAGTCCATGCAATCTCACAATTTCTTGGAAAAACAAATTGACAATATTAGTAGCATCACTTGTTTTAGTGCATGGAATGAAATGAGCCATTTTGGAGAATCTATCAACAAAAAAAATAGAATCATGCCTTTTTTTGTGTTATAGGAAAACCAAAAAAAAATCCATACTCACCAAATCCCATGGCCTGTTGGGAATGGGTAGAGGTTGGTATAAACTCGTGTTCTCGCTGATTCCTTTGGCATACTGACAAATATGACACGTTTCAACAAACCTCTTAACATCAGCACCCATGCCTGACCAATAGTACAATGCACTCAATTGGGCTAATGTTTTGTTTTGCCCAAAATGTCCTCCTAGACTGCCACTGTGTTTCTCCTTCAGTAGATTCTCCCTCATTGAACTTTTTGGAATTCATCGCTGGCTGCCCTTGAACAACAACACTTCTTGAAGCATAAAGTCCATCCATGGACTCCTATCACTCACCACTAGATTCATACAAGCTTCATACGGCTCTTTAAAATCTGAATCTCCTTGGTACATGCTCTTCAAGTCTTCATACGGTTCTTTGAAATCTGAATCTCCTTGGTACATGCTCTTCAAGTCTTCATACGGCTCTTTGAAATCTGGATCTCCTTAGTATATGCCCTTCAAGTCTTCAAATCCTAAGATGTTCGCTTGGGTCTCCTGCATGATTAGAACTCTTCTACTCGAGGCATCATCAACTTTGTTAGATTATCCCTTCTTATGCTTGATTAAAAATGTAAAACTTCGCAAAAATTCTACCCAATTTACATGCCTTTGGCTTAGTTTATTTTCACTAGTTATGAATTTCAATGCATAGTTATTAGTAAACAACACAAACTCTTTAGGCATGAGATAATGTCTCCACTTTTTCAATGATTGAATGATGGCACAAAATTCTTGGTCATATGCTGAATACTCTCTTAGCATCACTCAACTTCTCGCTGAAATATGCAATGGGTTTCCCTTCTTGACTCAAAATAGCCTCAATTGCACTTCCACTAGTATCACTCTCAACTTGAAATAGTTTTTTGAAATTAGGCAAAGCTAATATAGGCTGTTCTGTTATCTAAATTGAAACTTTTATCAGCAACATCAATCCACAAGAAAGTCCTCTTATCACACTTAGTGTTTATCATGGGAGAAATAATACCACTAAAATTTCTTATAAAATTTCCTATAGAAACTAGCCAAGCCATGGAAACTCCTTACCTCATATGCACTTCTTGGTGTAGGCCATTCAAGGATTGCTTTGACCTTCTCTTTATCCATTTTCAGCCCCTCAGGGGAAATTACAAAGCCTAGATAGATCAACTCTGTCTTCCTAAAGCTGCACTTTTTCAAATTGATTAGTAGCTTCTCTTGACGTAATTTTTCCAAAACCATTCTCAAATGTTTCAAATGATCTTCTTTTGTTTGACTGAATGCTAAAAGATATCATCGAAGTAAACTATCACAAATTTACCTGTGAACTCCTTGAGTTACTGATTCAGAAGCCTCATGAAGGTACTAGGTGCATTGGTTAGGCCAAATGGCATAACCGACCACTCATAAAGACCATCATTAGTTTTAAAAGATGTTTTCCATTCATCACCCTCTCTTATCCTAATATGATGATAACCACTTTTCAAATCTATCTTGGAAAAATACTTGGATCCATTCAAACAATCCAGTAAATCATCAATTCTGGGTAATGGAAACCTATACTCGATGGTTATCTTGTTAATTTCTCTGGAGTTTGTGCACATTCTCCATCCTCCATCCTTCTTTGGACTCAATACTATAGGCACAACACAAAGACTCAAGATTTCTCTGACCAACCCCTTCTTTAACAATTCTTGTATTTTCCTTTTGATCTCTTCATTCTCCTTTGGAGTCATCCTGTAAGCAACTTTGTTTGGAAGATTAACACAGAGAATCGGATCTATATGATGGCTAATTCTTCTAACTGGAGGTAACTCATTAGGAAGATCATCTACCACAATATCCACATATTCATTCAACATATCTTGAATCTCTTGAGGCAAATCAACAAGCTTGGTATTAGTAACAACACTTTTAGGCTTGCCTACTAAAGAAAAATTTACCTCTTCTTGTTTCATTTGATGTAGAGAATCCTTACCACTCAACATTAGCACTGTAGATCTTGATTGAGAGGATGCCTTATCTTCTTGTAAAGGTTTGAGAACATACTTCTTTCCATCCTTCTCAAAGGTATAGGTGTTGTGCCTTCCATCATGCACTACCCTCCTGTCATATTGCCATAGTCTTCCAAGCAAAATGTGACAAGCATCCATAGGCATAATATCACAAATTATTTGATCCTTATAGCTGCCTATTTGGAAATCTACCTTATTGAAAATCTACCTTACATTGTTCATTTACTAAAAATTGATGTCCTTTTTGTAACCATGACACTTTATAGGGAGTAGGATCTTTTACCTTTTCCAATCCAAGTTTCTCTACCATCTTTGTTGAGACAAGATTTTCTATGCTCCCACTGTCTATGATTTTACAGACTTTTCTCTTGCTCTTGCATGTAGTTCTGAATAAATTCTTCCTTTGAGGTGGTTCAATGACCTCCTTGTTTGGCTTGAGCAAAATCCTTTTCATCAAGAGTGATTCACCAACTTTTCGCAAGTCTTCATGAACCTTCGACTCTTCCATTTCTTCCTCCTCTTCACCTTGAGTCACATGAGCACCTCTTTCTTGGCTGATTGAAGGATTTTCAGGACACTCATAAGACCTATGACCTACATATTTGTTACATTTAAAACACTCACCCAAGAATCTTCCTCTACCTCTTTGATATGGTTTTCTTCCTCTTGGTGCATAGCCTCCTCTTGAACTCTTTGAGCTGCTAGCTTCCTCTTGATATGATTGCAATTTCCTTCTATTTCCTTGTTGACCTCTACCTCTAAAGGTTTTGCTTCTTCCTCTTGTATAGGAAGTTTGCTTCCTTGAAAGCTTCTCTTCAACTTCGAGTGCTAATTGATAGGCTTCTTCAACTATCTTGGGTGATAGCATGTTGATCTCTTCTTGAATGGTAAATTTCAGACCATTAAGATATCTTGTTACCTTCTCTAAATCATCCTTTGTATGTCTTGCTCTTATAGTCAACCTATAGTATTCTTCAGTATAATCTTTCATAGACATATCCTTTTGCCTTAAATTTTGAAGAGATCTAAAGAGACTAGTTTGATAATCTTTTGGTAAAAATTTACCTTTGAGTTTTGACACCATTCTATCCTAGTCTTTGATTTTTGTTTTACCTTTCTGACACCATTCTATCCCAGATTCTCTCCTTCTGTACTCCATCCCACTAGATGGATGCATGACTCTTCAATTTGGTAACAACAAATTTGACCTTCTTGTCAACTATCACTTCTTCACATTCAAAGTACTTATCCATGACATCTATCCAATCAATGAGCTCTTCTGGTTTCAAGGTACCTTCATACATTGGAATCTTCATTTTAGGCTTAGAACTAGCCCCTACAATGGCCTTCAACAATCTTTCTTTTGCTCTCTCTGGAACAACTACTTCTCCAACCGTTGTTGCCGACTTCTGGTTCTTCTTCACTAACATCCCCTAACTCAATGCCTCTCCTCTGAGACATTTCAACATCTCAAAGCCTTTCTCTGAGATTCTTAATCTCTTCCATAAGCTGGGCCTAAGTAGCCTAATTGGCTCTTGCTCCACCTCTTCCTTCTCGTCCTTCTCTAGCTGCCATTGTTCTTGTACCTTCTCAAACAACCTTCCTTCTTTTCTTGTTCTTACTTCTTTGTAGCTTATTTTCTCCCTTCCTTTGACTATCCTGATTTTCCTGATTTGATCAAGTCTTATCTTTGCTCTGCCAATATTTTGATGCCTAGATGCCCCAAAATTTCCTCCACTCTCAACTTGAAATGATCTTATAGTTTAAGTCTCTGTTTCTTCAACTGGCCTCAATCCTTCATACGTCTTTTGCATAATCTTTATGGCTAAATTATCATATGCAAATTCACTGGGATTCCTTAGAGAAACTTGAAGAAACAATCTTGTTTTGGTCTGATTAAATAGTGTATGATAACAATAGGCTAAAACGAATCTCATTTGGCCTTGAATCTACCACTCAATTGATTAATCATTCTCAACATCAATCATTATTGATCTCAGGATTGAAAAACATCAAATTTGATCAAATCCAATAAAAAAACTCCGAATTACTATGTATAGCCTGTACGACCTGACAAATTTATGATTTTGATTTCTTCACCTACACGTGGTTTTGGAGGCTGAATTTTGGTGGATGTGGTTGTTATAACCAGACATAGATTTCTTGAAAATTTTAGCTAATTCCGTCAGCTAGAAAAAATTTAATCTTCTGCCCTAGTTCTTGTCAACATAGGAAAAAATACGTATAATTCTTTTAATATACACTTTTATAATCTAGTTTAAATTTCAATTTAATCCTCAACCTATTTCCTTCACTTCAAATCTTGACTAGTCAGAATGAGAAGAATCGATTTGACCATACAAAGAGTTTACTCTTGTTGCCCATGTCCCAAGATTTACACACAATCCAAAATCTTATGAAAAACCATCCCCAAGACTAACTTCTTTTATTATTTTAAACATCAAATATATTACGTTCAAATCTCTGTGTTTCTCTTTACAATAATTCATTCGAATCTCCTCATTTTCCATTTTGAGGATTGATTGAATCACTCTCGAATCACATCCTTGAAAGACTCAACCAAACCTAGATTTACCTCAACAAACCTACTAAACAAGAAAACATGATAAAGTCACCTGGAACCAACTCATAAATTTGTGCACACCTGATTACATGACATGGAAGACCTTATTTAGTTTTAATCTTTCCTTATTTAGTTAATTGATAATTGACACTCACTACAAACATATCACTTTTACCATTACATCACACATACAAATTCAAATTTGAAACTAATGGAGGGAAAACTTACCTCTCACACACCTAAGATACCTATAGAAATTTAAACAACTGAAAATCGAATGTTGACAACCTCAAGATGCTCCTGCATCACTTTCTTCTTCCCTTTTTTTCATTCAAATATCTCCATTTTCATTACCTAAAAGGTGAGTGAGATAACTAATTTTCAAACCTAATAGTGGTGGAGACTAACCACACATGGTGACTCCATCTTAAGGAGTGAAAACACCTTAGACACATTAAATAAGGTCTGTTATGACCTTTTACACCCTTTTATAAAATTTCATACAACATTACACCTTTTAATCCCAACTTACAAATTCAAATATTCAAATGCTAATTTTGGAAGGAAACTCCAAAATGGTTACTTAACACTGATGTAAGGATCCAAGATAGTTAAGAAGGATTCAAAAACACTAGCAAAGACTCCCTAAACCTACTTCAATAAAAAACTAACCAAAAACCAAAACTTGTTTATGTACAAGTTTGATACTCATGCATCAACTCTAAATTAGACATTAGCGTTTTATGAATTATGGTAGCGAAGTGATTGAAAGATACAAAGAACAATGTAAATATTCATACTTGTAAAAATGTAAAGATTTAGACATTATATTAATACATTAGAAGTAAAATTAAATTGATTAAATTTGATCGTAAATGTAATATACACATAATTGGTTATAATTCAAATTCTAGAATAATACAAATGTATATACACACGCACACACACACAAACAGAGAGCGAGAGAGAGAGAGAGAGAGAGAGAGAGAGAGAGAGAGAGAGAGAGAGAGAGAGAGAGAGAGAGAGAGAGAGAGAGAGAGAGAGAGAGAGAGAGAGAGAGAGAGAGAGAGAGAGAGAGAGAGAGAGAGAGAGAGAGATGTATACTATGTAATTCCCTCTTTCCTTGAACCATTTTTGTCACAAAATTAGATGTTTCTAGACAATTCATCTATCTCATAGGACATTCTAATAGGGATTATGATATCTAACATATCGACATTTGGAAACTATTATCCTGACACTTTATGATAGAATTATTTTGATGGTATTGATGTTTATATATTTTATACATGGATTTTGCTAACTTTTGTGATGCCAAGATTTATAGTATTACTATTTCTTATATCGACTATGTATGTGATTATTTGATGATGACTATGATACTCTAACATTTATATCTTGGTGGAACTTTATATGTTAAATGCTTATACTAACGCACACGTTGTTCTCAGAAGTTTATATATTGAACGTAATTTTAATAATGATCTGTTATTGATATTAATGTGCTTTGAGTTATGATGTTAACTATATGTGAATGCATGATTTGGAAATATTTAGGATGGATTTGATGTGTGCGTGAAGTTTGAAAAGATGTACAAGTTAAATAAAATAACACACATAGGGACCAATGATACCAACACGCAAAGGATGCATGGAGAAAATAACCCCTTGGGCTACCTTGAGCAACAACAAGTTGTAGGTTTAGGAGAAGTGGCTACGACCCTTATTGTTTTCTAGTGGTTGTCTAATTTAGTTTTACATGTCCTATGTTGTTGGCTTGTTTTAAATATTCACCCTTGTATTTTTAATAATTTTTAATTTAAGTGGCTGCTTCCTCTTCCATGTGTTGATGTGACATTTGTTATGACCATTTTTGGTAGGTGAATATCATGATTATGGATCCCTAAACTCTAGAAAAATTTGAAGGGGCGGATTTTGGCTTTGAGTGAATTTTTAGATAACCTTGAATGCACCTAACTTTGTCCTAGCCACCTTAAATGAAATCATACCCCTAACCCATCATGGGTGGAGTATTTTTGAAGTCTCATTTATGATTTTGACCCCCCTTTTGACTCATTTGTCATTAATTTTAATTGCACTTGATATTTTTGATTGAATTTAATTATTGGGGAATGTGTTGCTTTTATTTGATTTGAAATTTTGGAGTGCTGGATGTAAAATAAGTTTACTTTCTTGAATTTATTTTCTCGTCATTTATTTTCATTGGATTTTGGGGTGTACTCTTGATTTAAGGAGTATTGGTTTTTGGATAATTTTTGGAAGAAATTGAATCTTCATTGGAGAATGATATGTACAGTGGGTGAATTGGAATGAGTAAATTTAGTTGGCATCCATGTGGAGCCAACTCACCCACTTCCCTTGTAAAATCTATAAATAAGTCTTATGCCTTTGATAAGGGGGTTGACTAGTTACACTATCTTGTTTTTATTTTTGAAATCTTGGAGGAGCTTGGGAGTAGATTGAAGTTTGAAGCAACTGTAGACTAATGATATGTCTCTAAGGTAGGGTATTGAGCCCTTTAGTATTGCAATGTTGTAGTTATATCTTGCATTTTTGCTTCTTGAAAATGATTCATTAGTTTTATTTCTTCTTGATTGTTTTCCATTGTTTCCCCATTTATGGTTTGTTTTATTGTTGCAATGGAATGTGTTTTGGGAAGGGAAAAAATCCCTAGGTTGGGTGTTGGAGGAGAGGGCGATGAGTTGTTTTTTGTGGAGGAAAAATAAACTAGGTTTATCATTATAATTATAGTTTCTTATTGTGACTTATTGTAGGGAGTTTGAGGTAGATGAGAACTAGGCCTTTGGTGCAACTAAAAGGGGTAGATATTGGTGGTATAAGGTGTAATGGAAGTATAAGGATGGTTGGTATAATGGAGGATTAAGTCCTAATTCACTACCCATATGGATTGATAAGGAGACCAACCTTCATTTCTGCATCTGGAACTGTGTTTTTGGGAAGGGTAGAAATCCCTAGGTTGGGTGCTTGTAGAGGGGAGGGTGATGAGTTAGTTTTGGTGGAGCAAAAGGAAATAGGTTACAATACATCTAATTAGGTAAAGTGTTTATTGTGACATTTATTTGAGGGATTTTGGGGTACTCCCTCTACCCCAACCTCCTTAGGCACTCTTGGTGGAGCTAAAAGGGGTGGCTCTATGGCGGCCTACAAGGCCGTACCGCTAGAGGCTATAAGGAGGGTTGGTATAATTGAGAATTAACGCCTAATTCACTACCATTTTTGGATTGATAAAGAGACCAACCTTTATTTCTCCCTTTATCACTTGGTTTGGTGTCAATCCATGGTTCTTTTTTTTTGTGTTTGGATGTATCTCCACCCTGTGTTTGTGTTTCAAACCAAAAAGAAAAACTCATGGCGCAAGACACAAAAGTTAGTGTTTCAAAACAAGGGGGTATCTTATGGGCTGCATTTCATTTTTAATGTTAGGTTAATAGGCCTCAGATGGCCATTATAGAATTTGGTCCCCTATCTCCATATGGATACAGTAATGGGGGGAGGAGAGTGTATGCTATGGATTATAATACGTCATGGATGTTATGGTTAGGATAGCTTAATGTTATATGCCTAGTGACGTACAATATTTCATCTCTCAATCACATACTATGTACAATGTAGTGTGCAATGTTGAACTTATGTATCCGTTATCTTGAAATCTTGGAAAGGATAGTTACTAATTTAGAAACATTGTGATATATTGTAAGGGGTGTGATTGACATTGCAAACTATGAAGGGGATAGATGACCCATTGCATCCTCTAGAAGGTTCTATGTAAATACATTTCAGTCAGAAAATTGTATATATCATTTTGTACATATAGGGTTGCAAATGATAAATCATGAGTGGTAGCATAATGTAGACTAGTAAATGATGAACTTGATATGTATACATGAAGGCTTCCGTAAATTTGTAGATTATATCTCATGAGTGAGTAGCCTATTGTGGTGAAAATTTGGAAATATTTTGTGACCATGATCATGATTACATTATGATAGCACTTTGGATTGTTAATTATTGTGGTAGTTGACTTTGGTCTTTGCTCTAATTGGGGGATATTATGTTGGTGTATTCCAACATAGTTTGAGATGGACACTTGCTTCGATTGTTTGGTTGGTGTTATCTTGACTTATTGTTGGAATACTACATGGGTATGGCCATCCAGTCCATGCAGATAATGCATGTATGGGTGACCATATCCATGGTACACCACCATGTCTTCCTAAGTTTTATGTTTGCATTTGAAATGAAAGATTTAGTTGGTGTCTTGCATTGGAAAGGAAGCTTTCATTTATTGATGTTGCATATTAATAAGTTGGTAATCTTTCTCTATCATTATCATGGAATGGGAAACATGGATGATAATATTTTGATAAATTTTTACATTTTTGTTTTGCAATAGGAATGAAGATTTTAATTTTTGTTTGGTATCAAATATCTTGAAAATCATTGTTGAAATAATCCTTGACTATGACTTTATCAAAATCTTGTCATTTTTGTATACTTAGTACTTTGGAAAGAAAGGGTATTAGCAAAGGGAATGAAAATTAAGTTTATAGATTGGAATATGGGTGCTACTAAAAGGAATAAAGTTCTCATCCTCCTCGTTAGTTCAATGAACCTTGTAATTTTATAAACAAATCTGAGTTATTTGAGTAACTTCCGTTTTATTCAATGTATACACATCATTGTATCATATTGATTTTCTATTTCTTCCAATGAATTTCACAAATAGCTAAATAAGTCTTATGTGTGGATTGACAAATCATAATTTTTAAAATAGCTCAACCATACTATGATCACACATTCTATGATAACTTTTCATTAAACACAAGATTATTGTTTTATTGTATTACACACACACACACACGCACACGCACACACACGCACACACGCACACACGCTACACACGCACACACTGCACACACGCACACACGCACGCACTTACGCAGTGTCACGCACACGCACACGCACTACTGCACACCAGTACATGGTGCACACACACACATTTTACACTACACACACACACATTGTACACACACACACACACCACACACTTATCACACACACGCGCGCGCGCGCGCGCTGCGCGCGCGCGCGCGCGCGCGCCCGCACGTAATGTCATGACATGATGTGTGTGTGTGTGTGTCATATATTTCATATCTCATTTTATATTTTTTTCATACATAAGTTCTTAGTTCTTATATAGGTTTAGTCTTCAATCTATCCACCTCCTACGAATCCTTCCAATTACACTGTATTAGTCACAATTTCAATATTGTTACTTAGTTTAGACAGGGTAACTTGAACAATATAGGGATCATGTACTCATAATATTAGAATACTAAGAATAAGAATTGAGGGATCCTACTCTTTAGAGTACATTGTCACATCAAAAAGATTAATTTATGAAGGCATATATATTGTTTTTTACATCACGCATATTAAGCTTAACTATAAAGTACAATACATCAAAATACAAGGTCAAAAGTGAATACTTTAAAGTATTAAGGATAAATCAATGTCTCATTCACTTGTCTATTTTTTTTTTTTTTTTTTGTATATCACCATAAGATTATAAAAACTACATGGTTTTTAGGAATCTTTAGAGTAGTGTTATGTGGGAAACACTCACCAAATTATTAGGTATTTTAGGTCAATATCACTCAAACAAAATAACTCATATTCAGTTCAAAGACACAAACTATATTTTCAATCCAAGGAAAATCCATATGTTATCTCACCGCAATCACCACAATATTCTATATCTAGGAAGAAAACCCGCTTACACATTAGAACATGAATAAAAAATTCATAGTGTGTGAGTATATTGACACGAAAAGTTCATAGACCTCCAAGATAGTTTAGACCCTAAAACCATCCAATACTCACATGAACCCTTCTAAAGCTAATTTATAGGTGAAAATATTTTCCAATAATCTTGATTAACGCTGTATCCACATTTGTATATCATCTCACATTTTATACCTCTAAATGTGTGATCCTCTTTCTAACCCAAACTTGTTCTTTACCACCCCACACACACGCACGCGCACACACACGTACACGCATGCACGCACACGCACACGCACACGCACACGCACACGCACACACACACGCACACACACACGCACACACACACGCACACTCACATGCACACGCACACACATGCCCACTCACGCACACACACCCACGCACTCACCCACACACCCACCCATGCGCGCGCGCGCACACACACACAAGATTTAACATAATTAAGGATTATTAAGATCATATTTTCTTAGCTCTAAATTATCATCTTTCTTAATATGTTACATTAGACCTAGATCTAATTTAACATTTTACAGTATAGATATCAAAACATAGCTCAACCAAAATGCTAGGAGTGTAAATAACATTGAGTTACTACTAGTTACACAAGTTTTTTAAAAATGCTTTAACATATAGAAAATGTAGCATCAAAATTATAATCCATATTTTCTTTTTCTTTTTCAACAGAAATCAAATATATTTTTTGATTAGGTAAATTAAGGGTTTTGAAAGGATCCCAAGTCCTTTTACATAAATCTAAAAAAGATAAAACTTTAAAAATGAACTCAAACATGCATCCAACATACTAAGCACATCAAGAAAATGTCCTCCCTTCATCTATAAGATCCATCGTATATGAAATCATATTGAAACATTAAGAGGAGAAATCCATCTTTATTTTTTTGGGTATCCTCTTTGACTTCACACTCACTATCCTCTAACCTTAAGCCTCATTAGTTGGGGTAACTAGAATAACAAAATCTATTTATATGATTAGTAGGGTATTCATATCTATCTTCTTTATTTCTCTCATTTTATTCTTCACCACTGCTCAATTGTTCTTCATTTCCTTCCTTTAGACACTCTCATTTTTTATATTCTTCATCATTACTCACATTTTTTGCACAATTAAAATTAAGTTCATTTGATTCTTCTACATAATTACTAATACTTCCATCTTCATATGGAATTTCATGATGTTCAAGGGCTCTCAAATGATGGAGATGAGTTTGAAAAAGGATGTTCTCTCTTTACTTAGAAAAACTAAGTTTGAAAGATATCTTAGATTATGTACTTCCATATATTTTAAAATAGAGTGTATGCAACTCAAATAGATTAAATAAAAAAGTCAAGGAATCCCTAATTGTTGAGAAAACCCGTTTAAATTTATTTTATCTCATCAATTATATTAGAAGATGAAGAAAAGAGTTTATTTACAAGTACAAAATACTCCTCATCCATAAATGTATTAATAAACTCAACAAGGATTCTATTGGATATAATTCTCTCACGGAACTTCAATTTATTGGATTTATCTACTCTATTTAAATAGATAGCGTTATGCCAATCAAAAGAGTGAAAAATTACTTGGAGAAAATAGTAAGTGTACCATGAAATGTATTAATAATTGCAAAAAGATCACAACTTCCTACAATAGGTATTAATCCACAACTTTTTCCAAGGCTTCTCACTCGATTATGTGTTTTGTTCTTTGGGTTCCTAGACTATTTTGATTGTTGGACATGATATATATATATATATATATATATATATATATATATATATATATATTTGTTTATCATCTCCTTTCAAGTGATGTCACAAAATAAATGTTAGAAGTTGGAACAGTAAATGAAAACGCTTCATATAACCGAATATTTATATATATTTTACTCCAAATTCAAAAGGAATAATGCTGAAACTTTCCTAAATTCATCAACAAAATAATAAATTAATATAAGAGAGTTGTTTAATATTACCTTCAATTATTTAGATATATTCTCTACAAACAAAACTACATATTAAACAACACAAAATAAAACATAGCTCAATATAAACACAAACAACGTAAATACATCAAATTAAGTTAAAAGCACATTAATGACAATATTAATTGGCATACCTATCTTATATTAATATATGTAACATATGCGAAGAGGTATATTTTTCAAGGAACCTATTCCACTTATGTCACATATCTAAAATAGGTACCTCATAAACTACTCCTCTCGGCATATTTTACATACATTTGATTTATATTTATATAAATATATGTATGAAAAATATGTCGATAGGTGTAGTTCATGAGGTGACTATTTTAAATGTGTGACAAAAGTGGAATAGGTGTGTTGAAAAATATACCTCTCGACATATTTGAAATATATTAATATAAGTTAGGTATGTTAGTAGCATCCACTGGGGTTGCATTATACATAAGATGATACCAAAAATAAAGTCAGGAAAAGAAGGTGGGCATTTAGTTCGTGCATGAATGACCTCTATGAGAACCTCTCCAGTTTGTGACTCAAGACTCATATTATAAATAATATAGATCTCCACCTACGTAGTTCATTGGCGAAACAAACAATTCTTTCTATATATGATCAAGAACCCAAGAGAGCATTCGAGCCCTTATATATTTAACAGATGCTTGAGTCATAAGAACTCCTAATGAATTTGATTGAACTACTGTAAGGTATATTTTATATAAATCAAACAAACGATATCCAAGATAATATATTGAAATTTTTATGGGAAGAAATTTTTTTAATAATATTTTCTATTATTCATTTGGATCAAAATGTCATGAACATAAACTAAAATGATAAAATGTTAACAATGAATCCTTTTAGACTCAAATTTATTACAACGGACATCATAGAGGAATTTAAAGACAAAATAATCTCTCTTAAGAGAATAAGTATGGGTAATAAATTTTTTATCTCTATAATACACAAAGTTCTTATGGCTTTTATTAGTAACAATAATATCATGTTCAAAAAATAAAGTATTATTTCTTATGAATCAAAAGGCGAAATGTACATCACATGAAATGAAAAAATCATAGAATGAAATGTGTATTACGTAGGGGACATTATTTATATTCCAAGGACTTCAGTCTTTCTTCCTCTACCTTCCGTTTTGAAAGTATTTCTCCCTTGTTCATATTTTAATAGCGGTCATTAAAGATGGTGATGGTAATGAGGAAGATGGAAGATGACAATGACCGTGACTGTGATGATGATGCCAAATGATAATGACCACGACTGTGATGATGATACAAGATGACAATGACCATGAGTGTGATGATGAAAATCCTGATCACGATTTGACAATGATTATATCGACGATGACTATGATGATGATGAGAATGAAAATGATGACGAAGACGACGATGATTACAATTGTGATGATGATGAAAAAATAATGAGGATGATGGTGATGATTAATATGTCAATAACCATGATGATAACGATGATGACAATAACTAAAATGTGTAAAACTTTAACCCTAATCATGTATATTAATGATGGTGACATGATAATGATGATGATAATGACTATGAGTGTGAAGATGATAATCATGATCATGATTAGACGATGACAATCATGACGATGATGATTTTCATGATGATAAAGACAATGAGGATGAAGGCGACGATTTAAGATGAAAATAACCCAAATTTGTAAACCTTTAACCCTAATCATGTACGATAATGATAGAAAATGATAATGACCATGACTGTGAAGATGAAAATCACGATCAAGATCAGACGATGACAATCATGACCATGACATTGATGATAGTGAAAAAGGAAAACAATGAAGAAGACATTGATGAATAAAATTGTGATGAAGATGAAAAGGACAACAACGAGGATGATGGTGATGATTAAGATGCCAATGATGACGATGACAGTGACAATGTCGTTGATGATGAAAAAAAATGAGAAGGATGAAAATGATATCTCATAAATGAAAACATGTCAAACCTTAAAATCTCTTTGGATCCCTACAAAACTGATGTGATATTCACAATATTAGGAATTCTCCTAGAAACAACATAAAAACTAGTACAAAACAAAAATTTTTAAACCTTAAATTCTAAACATGTACGATGATGATGGTGACGATAACGATGATGATGACAGATGGCAATGACCATGATTGTGAAGATGACAACCAATATCATGATCTGTCAATGATTGTAATATATAATTTATTTACAAATTCACATAATAATAGCAATAATACAAATAAGATTAATAAATTCATGATGATGATGATGGCGAAGATGTTGGTGGCGGTGTTAATGGTGGTGATAATGATGATGAGAATGATGAAGACAAAGATGAAAATGATGGTGATGAAGATGAAAAACATGACAACTATGCCACAATTTATAAACATTAAACCCTAAACATGTACGATAACGATGGTGAGGATAATGATGATGATGGAAGATGAAAATGATCATGAATGTGAATATGACAATCACGATCATGATCTAATGATGATTATCTCGACGATGACAATCATGACAATGACTATGATGAAGGTGAAAATGAAAACATTGAAAAAAATGCTAACGAAGACAATTGTGATGAGGATGACAAATACAACGATGAAAATGATGGTGACGATTAAGATGACAATAACCGTGATGATAACGATGACGTTGACGATAATGATGTCACTATCATTGATAATAAAATTCTAATAAGAATATAATATTAATAATAATTAATTTTTATTAATAATTTTTATTATAATAAATCATTATTATAATAAATTAATATTAATATAGTAAAATCATTATTTATATATAATACTATAATTTATATATAATAATATGATTTACAAATTAATATTAATTTATTATAGTTTATATTATAATATGAATTAAAATTAATTGATTATATTTAAAGACCTATGAACCTATTTTGTATTTATTTATTTATTTACCTATTTAATCTTTCAAGTGCGAGATTTATTTATTTATTTTATTTTTTTGAAAAATAGTTTTATTTGATGGTTACGACATCAGACTCCTTCACTCAAAAACTCCACCACTCAATATATACAAATGTATATACCTCTCGGCATAGTAAAAATACAATATTATTATTATTGAACATGTTTTTTTACGTGATTTTTTTAATATAAATATTACATTCATCAATCAATAAATTTTTAAAAGAATATTGAGTAAATGTAAAGTGTTAAATCCGTGGTAATGGAGGACACTAGAAAGGACCACATACAAATGACATGAAGTGCGGATGTACAGGAATAGTTGTCCCAAATAAATGAATGTTGCATAGCCCACAGAAATCAGCCCAATGTTAGACGCACATTTATTCTGCTGGTTTACTTTTATTCCATGTTAAGCCCAGTTAAAGCAGCCCCCAAAATATAGGATTATATAGATACATGGGCGATGTTCGTCTTGAAATGCATGAAATATTTAGTTCGCAGAATATGTGCGATTTTGTTAGTTTGTTTATAAGACTACTCTAATTTTTAGTATAGAGTGAGTACAGAAACATTTTATTAGGCAACTCATAATCAAAGGTATATGTGGTATTAAAAAAATCATTAATAATATTATATGCTTTTTTGGAGTGTTAGGATGGGATAATATTTTATCTAACAATTTCAAAAATTCTTGCTTATTAAAAAATTGAAAGACTCTTCAACATTTACATATTTTTCCCTAATTTTTTAGTTTTAACAATTAGTGAATGTTTTATCCATGGTCTAATGATTGATGTATTTAGTTTTTAACTAGTCTATCTACATTTTAGATGCTTAAATTCCTTGCCCATAATTACGTTTTGCACACATTACCATTAATTCTTGAGTATTTCTTCCGAAATTATAACTCTTTACCATTGATTCTCGAGGACTTCTTCTTCTGGTTTATTTTCCCGAAATTATAATTCTTTCTGTACGTTAATTTGCCCATAGCTCTTTAATGGTGGCCATCCTCATATACGTTTTTACTTAGAAATTTAATTATCAATTATCCGAAAATAGTTGAAATGTATGCATATCCTTATTTAATTTACAAAGTCAATTAGCATATACGTGCATATTCCTTTGCTTTGTATTCCTAATACTCCCTAGAAATTGTATTGTTAATGTTCACAATTGCAGATAAATGTCCACTTCCTAAGCAAATATTTATAAATATTTCGAGAGCCTTGTGTGCATACATAATAACAAACATTTTCATTGGGTTGATTTGTAATTTCTAATAATATATTTTATATACATGAACAAATTTATCTACATTAGAAATACAAAATAAATTGTTTAAATCTCTTGATCTAAATGTTTTTATTAGTCGCTGATTACTTTTTATTTTAATTCTATATCAAAAATAGAGTAATGCACATATACACAATTATATGATTAAGAAAATACATATTTTTTTTATTAAATATAATAAATATATTAATACACTTATGTAAGTTATGTGATTAAAACATTACAAAAGAATTTTAAGACTCATGTATGTCCCATGGTGATTCCCATAAGTAATTGAAATTCATCGATTAAAATCTTTAATTAAAATAAATTTGAAAAGTATATATGAAATAATATATATTTTTAAAAAATGAATATTAGTTATTTCTACAACACAACTATTTTAAAAGTGTCTAAACTAGCATAGATATCTTAGATACATATATCTAAAATACGCTGAGAGATATCAATCTCGAGGGACATGTCTAGCAATGATAATAGTGTAAATATACAAAAAAAAGTTATTTAAAAACCAATTATATTAGTATAATGTATCTAAATATGAAATACATAAATACACATCGATTTCAAGTTTCTTAGTTTAGATTTTTCATATACAACATTAATCAATAATTTCATTAAATTTTCTATAGGTTTCCCATGGATTAATGGAAAATGGAATCTATTTAGCTACCCCGTTGTGTCATTCTCAAAAAACATATTCAATATAAAGTGGCTCATTAAATGTTACTATATAGCCAAGATATTATTATCTATTGATTGAACTCTCTAAGAAAAAGGGAAAACAATATTTAAGTGACAATCTAATGGAAATCAAATTTATAGTTGAATTATCATGTGATGGTCAAATGGATGTAAAATTTCATGTCGAGAATAAAAGTGAACAACTCATGTTCCATATAAATCTTAAATGAAAAATAAAGAATTATTTCAAATGGATCAAAATGTGGAATCACATTAAATTAAAAAAAATCATAGAATGAATATTTTTTAGAGGTGATCCAATTTGATGAAGGATGTCAATCAATTCACCGCAACATTTTTTAACCCCACATGGATGTTCCTAACCACTTCAAATGATAATCTAGATGTGATTAGTGCACATTTTCCATATGATCACATAATTCATTGATGGTGATTGGCATATCTTGAAATATTTTCTTTGTAATTATTGCACATGAATTTTGTGCACAATGCCTCATAATCATGTTCACCATTTAATAATTGAATCAAGGATATAAGTGATGTATGCCGGCCAAAGTGCGTCTTAAGATCTTGCACTCCTAAATTATCTATTATACAATGGTATCGAGGCAACAAGTGAGAAGCACACATGAACCAACACACAATGGGATAGACTTAAAGGGACTATAGTGAGCACAATGGTCACATATCTAGAGCATCGTAATCCCTACACTAGGTTAACCTAGGGTTTCCAAGGCCTGTGGTAGAGATAGAGGAAGGAACCCTACTAAGATATCAGTAGTTGGATATGGGAAGGTATAGATCAAATATAGATGGGGTAAACATGCAGAATATGATTGAAGTAAAAATAAAGAAATGATGAAGAGATGACCATGCATAAAAGTACTATGCTAACTTATATCAAAACACGCCTAACACTAAACTAATATCTAGAAAAATGAGGAAAGGAGGTGAACTAATATATGAAAAATGAAAAAAAAGGTTAGAGAACTCACCTATACCTATAGGGTGGTCGCTAATGCATCTATCTCCCTAGAGAAACAACACACTGAGAGAGAATCATTATTAGGTGGAGTAGGGGAAGACCATTCCTATCTAGACTCATTATATGATGACCCATAATGCAAGAAATCATCCAAGAAGAAAAGTGTAAAATCCAAGAAAGATGTAAGATAAACCAAGAGGTAGGTGAGAAGATGCGGGGATGGCACAAAAGAGAAGAGAAAATGGAAACTTGGGTGTTTGTTTTGTCCTCTATTTTTTCCTTCTTTCCTTAAGAATGTCTTGATGTGAGGTGAATATATATACTTGACACAATCACCCGTGCACAATTGTGTTGGCTAGGGCTAAATATAACGCAGACACAACCTCCCATGGGATATTGTGTTAGTTAGGGATGTTCAAGTGAAATGTTGAGGAAAAGACAAGTGTCATGCACATAAAAAATAATGTCATGGATAAAATATGTGGATGAACAAGTGAAATGTAAGAAAGAAATTATGAATATGATATGTATGAGAACTAGGAAGAAAAGGATAAATAATGCAAGGTAAACTAAGAAAAATACCAAATAGCGACACTCTCTCTACATACTGTCTCTAACCCATAATGATTACGTGAATAACCATTCCCCATTCCCAATTGGGCCCTTAAGGAACCTTCTCACAAACTAAATGCATCATTGAAACTTATCTACAAAAAAAAGTTGTTAGTAAAATGTACGAAATATGGAAAGCAAAAAATAGGTGCATACATATGTCCCATTTGTTGAACACCACATGTCACAATAATGCAACATGGGGTGGTTAACAGAAAAATACAATTCTTAACATCGATACTGAAAGTAAGTACACAAAGAAATGCTGAAAAAACTAGCTGAGATGAAATATACCCACAAATGCTTACCTTATAGTTTCACTCTTCCTGCCATGTGGGGGTGCAATCCATGCTACAATAGCCTTGGAGAAGTAAAAAAAAGGAAACACTAGAGGATCATCAGTAAAATAAGAGATAAATCACCTAGTGAGGGGCCCATTGGAAGGATTTCTTAATGTTGAAATGTCATAGAGGTATGGTGTCATTAATAATAACCAACCGGTGGGTAGCAATGCTAAAAAAGCACAAAAACCAGTATGGTAGAAGCTACAAAGGTAAACTATCATAAACCTGAAGGTGCAAACAAAGAGAAGAAATATGATTATCCCATTGAAGGGCAGATAACAAAGAGTGAAAAGTGTAAAAAACCTTAAGGTAGATGCTACAATGATAGTAAAATTGTCATTGGAGAAAGGTTCATGAAGTAGTAAATTTGAAAAGGAAGGAAGAGAGATGGTAACTAAGTATCCAAACACTTAAGGTCCTTCATCTGTTAAAATTTTTGAGGGATTGAGCATTTTTTGGTTCCTTGAAGATGATTCTTTCATTGGTTTGAAGATGATATGTGTGAGGTAATGTCCCATAATATCTTTGATGAGGTAATGTCCCCACCACTTCGAGTAGTGTAATTACCTTTTTTATCATGTGTATAATCAAGCTTAAGGGTAAGGTCACCCATGTCAAAAGTACTTAAACGAACAAGCCAATTTTGTTGTTTGGCCATGCGCTTGCTATGATTCTGATTACAATTGTACGCTTGGTCACATCATTCCTCTAATAGCTTGAGATCATTGAGATGCACTTCGTAAAGCTCCCTCACTAGAATGATATTGTGAAGGGAGTTCCACCTGTTTGCAAGTAGTGCTGTCATTGATGCCAATAGGTGTTATTGATGTCAAAAAGGAGTAAGGAAAATAAAGGTTGATTGGTAGTGTCAGTAATTGATGTCATGTGGGATTGCTTGGTCTCATTGATGATGTAACATAGTTTCTTGAGTTTTGTAGTGACTTGTAGATGTATTGCAGTGTTGTGGTGATGTTTATGTGATATCATGAAGTTTGTTGATGTGTAGGTGGGAAAGAGTGGTAAAGTCACGAGGAGGTCAATATTTTTGGTGCAAGCATGTTCAAGATGGGTTATTAGGAGGCCTTTTCAGTAGGATGGTGTGTCATGGTGAAACACAAGTATGTATTGGTTGGTTATGTATTTTCATATCATGGAGAGCATGAGGATGAAGTATAGAGACACTCACAAGTGTCTTAGGATGTAGGTATAGAGGTTGGTTATACTTTGTAGGTATGAGTGAGTTGATCTATTTTTTGAGATATGTATGCAAATGTGAGCATTGAAGAAGGTATAACGGGTTGGTCTAGAGGTGTGGTCAATGTTTCAGGTGTTGGTTTGTAAGTTTAAGAAAGATAATTCATTTTTTGCTCAACCAAAGAAGCAAGAAAACCAACTCGTGGTGGTTTATTTGATGCTCGTTGGCACTTTTGAAGTCTGCATCGGAGGATAAGCTCTTCATGGTAGTTGGGGAAGCATCCTAGCTTAATTTTTTTGTATTATTTTGTGAATTAAGGGGCAGATGTTTATGAACAATCGTTAAGAAGGAAAAGTGGTTTTAAACCCTCATGAAACCCTAGATAGATAGCGATGAATAAGAAATTGATCATAATGCCAAAGAATGGATTTATTAATAAATTTTGATGACTGGAGGTTGTAGAGGACTCCTTCATCATTCTTCAGGTGGTATTTTGGTGTCATGAGAGCATGTGGACCCCACAATAATGTGTAATTTTTTGAAGAAGTTGATATTTATATTAGATTTTGCATTGGACCAGTTTAATAAATTGATGTTTGAGGAATTTGGGAAGAAATTATACATGTTTAGAGTGGTTTTAGATCATGGTTTAGTCCCTTGTAGGTCTGTGGAATTCATTCTTGCATTACTAGTTTTGAGGTTATTTTTGACAGTTTCAGTAGTCCTAATTGCGTAGGTGTTCTTGGGAACTCATACTCCAAGTGCTAGCGTCTTATGCATTTTTTGATGAACCTGAGGTCATAATATTTATATTCATGTGTCACACTTGCATATTTGAGGTGTTTTGAGCTTTATCTTTGAGGATTGTTTTTGTAGGTCACAGACCTAGTAAGGAAAGCACAAGGAAAGTTGTGCCTAACGGTGATTTCATTGCATGAGATGAAGGTTCAAGGTTGTAGAATATTATTGGAGGTTTTTTGAATACTTAGAAAACATTTATAAGTTATTTCATATGTTTGTAGAAGGATTTTTTGGCTTAGTAATATTTGGTTTTTGGCGAAGGGGCAATTTGAGCGTATTAGGCCTAATTGAGTCGTAATGAAGGATTTAAGTGTGTAGATGTAATTTCCAAGCTAAGTGGTATTTTGTACGTTATTTTAATGATTTATTCATGTTTTCGTAATGTTATATTACTTAAGATGGCTGACCTAGATGTAATTTATGCTCAAGCCATGTACATAATCATGTTCTTAGACCTATTAATGGTAGTGGGGTGAGTATGAGAAATTGTGAGTGAGAGGGAAGTTTGTGAATGTGTAGAAAGTATTTAGGACCATAAACAAAGGGTAGAGAAGATATTATGATGTTCTAGATATTTTTATGTTATCTGAGAGCTAGGTCAGATGACCTAATCATCTTGGTGAAGAAGTTCTTGAGTAAATAATGCTAGAAGGCAATTTTGAGAGAGATAGAGGAAAAGAGAGATAAATAGAGTCATCATCTATTGTTGTAAGCAATATTCTAAAGGTGAAAAACAAATTTAGTTGGATGAGTTGTTGGTGAATCCGTGTGTAATAAAAAATTCAACTATTTCAACTTAAACCATTCATCACCTTTAACCATTAACCATCAACAATGCATTCAAGAGCCATAACCAAACATGAACAAGAGATAACATAAGAACAAAATATTCAAGTGGGAAAACCTCGTGGGGAAGAAAACCCACTGAACCTCTACATATAAGGGATTAACCCCACAAGGAGTGCCAACCCCTAGTTTAGTAGAGCACCAACCCTACAAGGAGTAACCACCCCTAACTTAGCATAAAAACAACCCTACGAGGAATAACCAATCCCCTAGATGAATCATCACCAACAAAATCCATCCGAAATAATTTCCATCTCTAAAATTTTTCTTCAAAAACTGATGATGAATCTTTGAAGCTCTATTCCTCTATCCTTCTCAAAACACCCCTTTAGCCTTCCTAATTTATAGTCTTCTTCTTCAAGATGATTTGATCCAATGACCTAGCTTGCCCATACATGATCTCTATATAACACATAATAGCATCAAATTTTCCCTCTCATGATGGTCACTAATTTTTGCAACACATCCTCAATCAATACTCTATCTCGTTTATCCTTATGTATATAAATGAGGTCTTCCTCTCCAACTAGGTCATGTATGGATGACCTTCTTCAAGATCACCATATTAAGATGAAAAACATATAAACATTCTAAATCATTTTCAAGGCCTTATACTCTTAAAATATTCACTCATATGTCTCTCAAACCTTCTTCTAAAATCCGCTACTCTCCAATCCACGGACAACACTCAAATGAACCTTCAATTTGCTTATATAAAAACCTCTTGGTCATAACAAAATGTAGGTAGGAATTCATAGTGAAAACTAAATAATAAAAATGTAAACATCATTAATATATCATACACATGGCCATATAGGTTGGAAATATCATGAGTACACTCAAAACCATCATTTGGATGTACTTACGTAGATGGATCTAAAGCCTACAAAAACATTCTTAAAAAATGAATAAAAAACCTGCATCAAATCACATCAAAAAATAAAATAATTATATATCAATGGACATATCTTTATCTTATGATTCTGAAAAACATTATTAAACATCAAGAATCTGACACTGGATGCCCCAACACAACACTTCACTCAGACTACTCACACTTGCCCAAAACTACCCATAACAAATACTCATAAATAGGGAGCACTTGACCTCCTAAAGGATCAACCATAGTATGAAACCACCATGGACATGAATAAAAACTCCCATGCTTCCATAAATGCTAAATTAGTCAATAGGTTCAATGGAGAACTTTGCCACCAACTTAACATTTTTAGAAACAATGCATTTTTTGAGTGGGGTTTGCCCATATGTAACCAAAAACCTATGAATCACACCTGTAGAAATATGGAGGATTACTATACAACATCCAATCATCACTTTTTCTCAAATAATAAATTTTGGGTTTGTACAACAAATTTCTCCCAATTCGCTCCTTAGTTAGGGTTTTAAGAGCGTTAAAAAGATGTTTAGCTTCGTAACGAGTGTTCATAAAAACTATGACAATAAAAAAATCTGATTAAACTTGTAAAACCTAATCATAAATAACTTATTCAAATAACATCTAGGATCTTAGGTCCCCATGCAAACGCATACACTCTCTAATGAGCATCAGAAAGTCAAGATTTTAGCTCTAAATTCTCACCATCTAGGAACTCTATTTTAGTGAAAGTGCAATATCTCACAAAATATTCATAACCTATGACCTGAAAATTTCTGGATCACAATCATCAAATCAAGAATTACCAACAATATCCTTGAACACTCTCCTTTTATCACTTATGCTTTGTAAGTACTCACTTCTACCACACCAAGATCAACTTTTCTCATGGATTAGGTCTAGAAATAAGACCTAAAAAGTTACTGTCTAAAACCTAAAAAAACATAATATGACACTTATTAGTGTACCAATACATCATTCTCACGTTCCCCATTCTTTTATGATGAATAACCAACTCATACATACATTTACTTCATCATTACATACCATACCTACTTGCTAGGCCTCACAAACAAGCACATGAAACATGCTTGTTTCACCAAATCTGATCTCAACACACCTTGGCCAACACTTGTACACCTTCTATTACCTTCAACACACTATATTCATCAAATTCTTAAAAAATCATCCATACCTCGAATTACCTATAAAATCCACCATACTAAATCAAGACACCGTGCACTAGCATCAGGACCAAACAATCTCAACAAGAAACTAAATACTTCATGCTCTATGAAAATTTTGACATAAATAACACTTTATAACAATACTAACAACAAAAATCTTTGAAATCAATGACAAAACATTTCAACAATCTCCCCCTTTGTCATTGATTATAAACCCATTGATGACAAAACACACAAGACTCAAATTCCCCTAAGGAACATACATGTCATCAACTCATTCTCCCCCTTTTGACATTAATGAAAAATCAATACATACTTGGAATAAACTATTTTGAAAACACAAGGATTATCTACTTTTTTAGAAACATCAACCAAATCAATCTAGGTAAAATTCTTCATATTCAACACTAATTTGACTCTTTGAGAAACAAAAGAGAAATATAGCCCCCTCTTAGAAAATGCATGTATTCAAAATTTGAATTTAAGACCTTAATCAAGCACCATATGACATATACGAAGATCTAAATGAGACAATAGGACTCATACCTTTCTCACGGAGCACAAAAAATAACTATAGAACGATCCCTTTGCGTTTAGGCACCTCAGAGTCATTATGCACTTTAGGACTGTCTTGTCCTCCATCTTTTCCTTCATGAGTTGATCTCATCATAACTGACTCCCCCTGAGTCCAATAGGACTCCTTCAAGATTCCCTTGAATTATGTATCCTTGTACCATCTTGAGAATTCAATGTAACCATCCTCATACAATAGAACTCTTCCTACAATACAATCTTGCATACCTCTCTTCGGACGTAGATCAAAGATCTTCAATATGATATCTCATCCATCAAACCACCTTGGATATTTCATTTAACATCTCATAGTCTATACTGACCTAGATTAGATCTCAAGCCACTATTTTTTGGCTCATCTAAGCATATCAAAATTGTCTACTTACCTTTAAGGACTTTACCAATCATTTGATACCCATCACATAGAAAAATAACTCCATCAAAATCCTTTAATATGAACCCACTAGTGCATACCTAAAACCATCTAGATATTATTTTAATTCATCAAATGAGTGAGCTTAGACCAATAGATGAGTAAAAAACGCTTAAATGTTTGACAAAAATCTTCAAGTCTTGTTTTCACTAAGATATATCTCCTATGATAGTCATACTTCTTGACATGTAAACAAACTAACCTTTTCAAGTTGATACCTTCATACATCCCCAGATCCATGATTTTCAAACTCGGACCATAAACATAAGTTAATTATTAATCATAGGCACAAAGATTCATTCAAGACTAGATGAGGAAGCTCAGACAAGACATAGTCTTTTAAGTATGCATACTTCTTGTAATTTTTCTACTCAAGATTGTCATACATCCAAATAAGGTCTTAAGTCACAAATATTGGCCCAAAATTGCACTTCTTACCTCTTAATAGTAGTCCATGTCACTTCCACGTATTCTAGTTGCCTAAGAAAACTTGACACACCTACATTTTCTTGTCAAGCCACCACACAAGCTATCTAGATCTTTAAACAATCCAGTTATTCATCTTTTTAGAAAATCTTCATATGAACTATTGACAATTGTCTTAAGTCATTCAATAGACACTTAAATAAAAAATTTCAAGCTTCACCTATGCTCAAGGATCAACAAACTATTTTGTCTCATAGACCTATCACCAACCCACTAGTAGCCCCTTTTGATTTTCAAATACTCTGTAAAATTTTGGGTGTAACTTCAAATTCAAAAGTACCTTGTTTACATGGTAAACATATTTGATTTATATTATCTTCAAGATAACAATCCTTCGATAAATTCAAACACAACTCTATGACTAAATCCAATCTTCTCTAACTATCGCATTCCATCTATTATAGTTTTCATATTGTCTTTAAACAATCTTGATCAACATACATATATATTATATAATACAGGCTTACTCTAGTCTTTTGGTTCATCAACAGGCTCAAAAAAATCTCTAATAGTATCTTATTTCATGTCATACAAAGACCCTAACCATGTTCCCCCTGTAAAAACATTCTTGTATCCTCATGACTTTCCCAATAATACAGTCATCAAATTTTAAATATAGAAACTCTTTCTTTCAACATCACCTTTAAGGATCTTATTAAATTCTTAAAAATTATCTCTATACTATCAACAAGGTCTCTTCATGTTGCATAATACCTTCCTTCAAACTATCTTCTATTATAATATTTGACTTTGATGATTCTTCATACTGTCAACACATTTCTTTGAAGTATCTCTACATATCTTCTTAATTGTGCCAAAAATATAGAATCTCAATACTATCATAGATCTTTTGATTACCATGATAGTACCAACAAATTTGATCATTCATCTAGTGCCTCTTTTTGATGCATACACATTTTATTCAAGCACTTAGAGGAAAAAAATTCCCTCTAAGACAACCCATCTTGATTCAAGGGTCTTCATGCTTAATTCACAAAAAATAAACATATATACCATGCCTGAGTCTCCACATATCATACAAAGTCTTTAAGACAAAATTCAAGGCCTTAAACATGTTTAATACTAACTGAATGTCATCATAGCCCTTACATACTTATAAAAACCATACAAAAATTGATTAAGGTCTTAAAAAACACCCTCATAGCTTCATAGATGTAAAATAAATTGCATAACACCTTCATTTGACTTCATATCATGGAATTAGTCAAGCATATGAATTACTTTCAAGACTAAAATAATACATCTATTATTCCTTAACTAATTTTTTACTACATAACTGTTTTTCACTAAACATATACTAATGCCAAACTTTGAACACCTTGTTTTGAACTCAAAACCTATCTCCCAGAACACTATCATCCTTTAAACTATTCATACCACTTTTGGAAAATATTTAAACCTTTCAAAGCATGGAAATAACTTGAAATAACTGATATAAGCCACAAACATAACTTTATTACTCACACACAATCTTCTTGAGGACTCCAACATGAATCCAACCTCATAGTTACATGACTGCAACCATGAAAATTGTATACATCACACTTTTAGGCTTTGTAACTTAAATTCTGATCCTTCTAGGGTTTAATCATTTTCACAATTGTCTAACATCCTTCAAATCATTTAAATCTCTTCGTATGAATTCTCATAGTAGTTAACATCTCTTCAAATCACAACCTCAAGTTTGAAATGTAACTTAACTAATCATGCTTCTCACAACTAGGTCAGAATCAAGAAAACTATGACAACACATCATGCCTTTATATTCCTCCATAAATCAAATACTACTCTTATATTCATTATGGAACAAAATTAGGTCATAAAGAACTAACTCTAAGCTCAAATAGATCACAAAAATACTTAAAATAGTCTAAGATAATCACCAAACCTTCTTGGTGTACAACTCCTAATAACATACCTCTATTATGCTCTCCACTTGTTTCATGATCACATGAATTGAATAAAATGGATCAAATTGACATAAACATACCTCATTTGATCTTCATGCAACTGTATCAGATGACCACATACCTTCATTTCTTATCTAATAGATGAATGGCTTAAATAATCCTAGAGAAGACACCCCACAACACTTAGGGCCTAGAACACCACCAACTCAGGAGATTCCCAAGCCTCCATACCTTTTTTGTAATCTTTTGGCTGATAATCAGTCTATAGAATCCTCCTTGACCTAATTTGTAATTCTGACATGATGTCAACATGATTCTTCTTCTCCTTTGACTGTATAGCAATCAAACAAACATGGATATCTTGAAACATTGGATTTTCTACAACCATTACAAACATACTTTAATGTATTGAAGACCGATTAGGCATGACTATTTCAGACTCCTTCTTGACCTTAAAAATAGGATCAGACATCTTGTTGTTCATGAATAATTTAGATTCATCCTTTCTAACCTCATTTTCATGAATAGGCTCTTTGACTGATTTAGGCTTCCATACCTTCTTGAATTCGGGAGCATCAACCTTATTGAATTTCTTTGATGACTCATTAAGACAATAATTTGCAATATGAATCTTTTGATGAAAATTATAGAAAACAACATTATCCATACCTCTTGACCGATTCTGAATGTGAATTCTTCCTTTTCTCCATGAATACACACCCTTGAACTACCTCCTCATTAAATGTATAACTCTATGGCCATATTGATTACATGCATACCAATACCCATAAAAATAACGAACACACCTCATAGAATTATGTTTTTTTTATGACATTCTTGCAAAACTTAATATCCTACTTGTCTTTGGTAGGTCTTTGACTTGGTCCATCATGTATTAACTCTTGCTTGAATCCCACACCAGAATTTTCACTAGAGGGTCTTTGAATGTTCAATAAATCATTAAGATCATCGATGCTCTTCTCAATTGTTTGGTACATCTTTAGCTTTCCCGAGGTTAGTTCTAGCTCTTCTTTAAGGTCTCCAGCTCTGTACTCATCTTGGAACAATCCTCCTCTCATAGTAGTTAACATCTTATCAAATCACAACCTCAAATTTGAAATGTAACTTAACTAATCATGCTTCTCACAACGAGGTGAGAATTAAGAAAACTGTGACAACACATCATGACTTTAGATTCCTCCATAAATCAAATATTGTTCTTATGTTCATTATGGAACTAAATTAGGTCATAAAGAACTAACTCTAAGCTCAAATAGATCACAAAAAGACTTAAAATAGTCAAAGATAATCACCAAACCTTCTTGGTGTACAACTCCTAATAATATACCTCTATGATGCTCTCCACTTGTTTCATGATCACATGAATTCAATAAAATAGATCAAATTGACATAAACATACCTCATTTGATCTTCATGCAACTATATCAAATGACCACATACCTTCATTTCTTATCTAATGGATGAATGACTTAAAGAATCCTAGAAAAGACATCCCACAACACTTAGGGCCTATAACACCATGAACTCAGGAGATTACCAAGTCTCCATACCTTTTTTGTAATCTTTTGGTTGATAATCATTCTTTAGGATACTCCTTGACCTAATTTGTAATTCTGACTGGATGTCAACATGATCCTTATCCTCCTTTGACTGTATAGTAGTAAAAAAAACATGGCTCACTTGAAACATGGGATTTTATACAACCATTGCAAACATACTTTCATGTATTGAAGATTGATTAGGCATGAATATTTCAGAATCCTTCTTGGCCTTACAAATAGGATCAAACATCTTGTTGTTCATGAAAAATTAATATTCATCCTTTCCAAACTCATTTGCATGATCAAGCTCTTTGACTGATTTCGGATTCCATACCTTATTAAATTCGGGAGCATCAACCTTATTAAATTGCTTTGATGACTAATGAATAAAATAATTTGCAATATGAATCTTTTGATGACAATTATAGAAAACAACATGATGCATACCTCTTGATTGATCCTGACTGTGAATTCTTCCTTTTCTCCATGAATACACACCCTTGAAATACATCCTCATCAAATGTATAACTCTATGACCATATTGATTACATGCATACCAATACCCATAAAAAAAACTAACATAACTCATAGAATTATTTTTTCTTATGAAATTCTTGCAAAACTTAATATCCTCCTTGTCTTTGGTAGTTCTTTGACTTGCTTCATCATGTATTAACTCTTCCTTGAAGCCCAAACCAGATTTGTCACTAGAGGGTCTTTGAATGTTCAATAAATCATCAAGATCATCGATGCTCTTCTAAATTGTCTAGAACATCTTCAGCTTGCTTGAGGTTAGTTATAGCTCCACTTTTAAGGTCTCCATCTCTGTACTCATCTTGGCACCATCCTCTTCTCTGGCATCAAGTCTTGTTGTGGTCATCTTAAGATGATATTCAAGCTCCTTGTCTATTTTTTTACATTCATATTCCTCCTTGCTTAGTCTCTTTTATAGAATAGTTATTTTCATTTCACACTCCTTGAGTGTTGCACTTAGATTTTGATTCTTCTTCCTTGTAATCTGCATATATTCTAAGGCACTAAAACGTTTAGCTTCAAGATAGAGTCCTACCACTTCCTTATTTAAATCATCATTTCCAACCCGATCCTTTCCTTTTGAACTGCTTCCACTTTCCATAGTCATGAGAAATGTGTCAAAATTGACAAAAATCATCTTCACACTATGAATGACTACCTTCACAATCATAAGAAGAATTTTCACCTTCTTTTCCATCTTCATAACTCTCCTTAGTAGAAACAGATGGATATAGAGGGGATGAACAACATACCTCAAGGATAGATAGCCATATGTTAAAAAAAGGATGTTGAAAATAATATAAATCTAACCAAAGGTGTTACTTTATCTTAAACTAGAATTTTTTTCATACCTCTTCTTCAAGGATCTCCTCTAGGATGTTAGACTTGATACACAAGGACCTTGCTTTGATACCGATTGTTGGAAGTAAAAAAAAATGGGGGGTGAATTAATGTGCAATAAAACATTCAAATATTTCAACTTAAACCATTCATAATATTTAACCTTTAACCATCAATAATGCATTCAAGATCCATAACCAAACATGGGTAAGAGAGAAAACATGAAGAAAAGATTTAAATGGGAAACCATCATGGGGAAGAAAAACCACTAAACCTCTGCATATATTATTCAACACAAAAGAATTTCATGAATATTACACATCACAAGATATTTTTTTATTGAGGCACCAACCCCACAAGGATCACCAACCTCTAGTTTAGTACATCACCAACCCTACAAGGAGCACCAACCTCTAATTTAGTAAATCACCAATCCTTCAAGGAGGAACCAATCCCCTAGATAAATTAGAGCACAAAAAAATCCATCTGATATGAATGTAATCTCTAAAGTGTTTCTTCAACAATTAATGATGACTCTATGAAGCTCTCTTCTTCTTCTATCCTTCTCAAAACGCCCGTCTAACGTTCCTTTCTCGTAGTCGTTGTATTCAAGTTGACTTGATCCAATGACCTAGGTCGCATGTACCTAATCTCTCTCTAGCACATCATAACATCAAAATTTCCCTCTCATGGTGGTCACTAATATATAAAACACATCCTCAATTATCCCTCTAGCTTGTTTATACTCATACACATAAATTAGGTCTTCTTCTCCAAATAGGTCATGTGTGGATGACCTTCTTCAAGCTCGACATTTACAGATCAGAAACATAGAAAAATTCTCCATCATTTTCAAGGCCTCATACTCTTAACCTTTGCACTCATGTAGGCCAGTCATACATTCTTCCAAAATTCTTTGTTCTCCAATCCATCACCAACATTCAAATGAGCCTTCAATTGGCTTATATACAAATCTCTTGGCCATAACAACATGTAGGTCATCCTTCATAGTGAAAATACATCATGAAAACATGTGGAAATCATAAAATATCATACAAATGACCATATAGGTTGGAAATATCATGAAAACACTCAAAACAATCATTTGGATCAACTTACCTAGCTAGATATGAAGCATATAAAAATAGTCTTAAAAAATGAAGCTCGAACATGCATCAAATCACATCAAAACATAAAAGTATTATATGTGAATGAAAATCCATTGATATAATGCTTTTAAAAAACATCATTAGACATTGTGAGTCTTACATTGGATGCCCTAAAATAGATTTGCACTTAGACTACTTGAAAATGCCCAAAATTACCCAAAAACCATTCCTCATAAATAGGGCACACATGACCTCCTAAAGGATCAACCATTTTATGAAACCACCATACACATGAAAAAAAAATCCCATTCTTCCATATATGCTAGATTAGTCAATAGGTCCAATGGATAACTTTGCCACAAACTAAAAGTTTCTAGAAATAAGCATTGTTGAGTGGGGCCCACATATAACCAATACCTCTATATCACACCTGGAGAAATTTGGAGGAGTACTCTACATCATCAAATCATCACATTTTCTTAAACAATCAATTTTGGGGGTTTTCAATCATTTTTTCCCTAGTTGATACAAAGCCAGGGTTTTATGAGGGTTAAAAGTTGTTTGGCTTCTTAATGATTGTTCATAAAACTATGACAATCAACTAACCTCATTTCACTTTTAAAACCTTCATGACTAACCTATTAAACTATCTCCAGGATCTCAAGTCTCCATCCAAGCATACACTCCCCAATGAGCATATGAAATTCAATCTTTAGCTCTAAAAGTCACCTTTGGAAACCTAGTTTTAGTCAAAATGAAATATATTACAAAATATTCATCATCGGAACCTGAAATTTGGACCAAACCATCATATAAACATGAAAACCATTCTCCAATACTCACCATTTCTCAAATATATTTGTAACTTCTCAACTCATATCACCTACGCATGCTTTCTTAAGGATTGGGTCTAGAAATACACCTAAGAAGTAGTCCAACACCTATATCTGCACCGTAAGATACTTGTGAGTGTACTAAAACATCATTATCATGATATCGATGTTGTTACTATGCATAACAAGATCATACATATATGTAATTCATCATACCATACCATACCATACCATACCATACCATACCTACTTGCTATGCCTCACAAACAAGCACCTGAAACATGCTTATTTGACCAAATATAATATCAAAAAACCTTCGACACCCTTGAAAAACTACTAGGTCCTTCAACACTCTTCATGACATGCTTACAAAATCATCCATACCTTGCATTACCTCTACAAGTCACAATACTGAGTCAAGACACCATGCACTAGTACCATGACCAGACAGTCTCATCAAGAAACTCAACACTTCGTGCTCCATACACCTTTTGAAATCAATGACACTCAATGAAAATACTAACAATGTAATAATCCTTAACATCAATGAAAAAAAAATTCCAACACTACGGTTTGGTGCTCTAATAAATATAGGGGTTGGTGCTTCTTGCGGGGTTGGTGCCTCACCAAACTTAGGGATTTGTGATCCTTATTAGGTTAGTGCTCAACTGAATTTGAATGATTTATATAACAAATAATTGTTTTAGTTTGTTTTCTTCCCTTATATGGATTTTAACTTATGTCTGGGTTTCTTGTGTTCTCATTGATCATGTTTAGTTATTGTTAATGGTGATTTCCTCCTATGTGATTATTGGTATTGGTTTTTTTAGGTGGGGAATGAACTGAAATGATGGCATAAGAGGTCTACATCTTGATACTGGTCATAAAGCTATATTAATAGTCTTTTATGGAGATAGAGCTATCTATGCCCTGAATGAGGAGGACATTCTCATCAGGTAATGCATCATGAATAGGTTGAGGAACAAGGTTGGGGTGGGCATCAAATTGGTCTCCTATAACTTGGCCATTTATTGCCTTCCATGTGATGATTCGAAGATAAAATTCAATCAAGAGGGCCATCCAATTTCCAATGTGATCCATGAGAAGGATAGCATGTGAAAACTAATTTTGTAAGTGTTACATGTGGATAAAGACATAAGTCATTTGGTATAACATCTAGTGGCGTAATTTTGTGGCTACGTAATATATGTTCAAACAAGCTCTATTAATATATGTGTATCATGTTTCGTAATCTATACAGGCTCGATTGATATAATAAATCACATTCTCCTTGCCATTCTCATCCTCCTATGCTATCATTTCCCCAATAGATGCCAATGTGGAAGAGGTATACAATAGGAAACGAAGATTTGGTGAAGGATGTTGTAAGGTAGGTAATGAAGATAAATATTGTTTCATGTTGGTGAAGGCTTGTTGACAGTATTTCGTATGTTCTAACTTGGTAGACATTAAGAGGAAACTATTTATGGCATGAGTACGATAATTAAACTCAAGGAAAAATTTCCAAATTACCCCAAGGTTCTTGAGGAAAGTGCGTATGTCTGCTATGGAGGTTGGTCATGGCATATCAAGGATAACTTTAATCTTTTTTGGGTCTACATTGATGTCACGCTTAGATACTAAGAAACCTAAGATTTTTCCTTGTGTCACCATGAATATACATTTTCCATGGTTGAGGTGAACCTTGTATTTGTAAATATGTCATAAGGCAATATCTAAGTCATGATCATGATCATTAATGCATTTGGATTTGAAAATAAGACAGTCAAGGTAAACTTCAACTACCTTTTGAATGAGATCTTGGAAGATATGTGTCATGGAATGTTGATAAGTAGCACAAGAGTTTTTGCATCTAAAGGGAATCTTTACATAGCAATAGGTGCCCCATTTTATAGTAAAGGTAGTTTTATGCTGATCTCCGGGAGTAATATGAATTTGGTTATACCCCGAGAACCCATCCATAATAGATAACATTTCGTACCCCACCATGGAATTGATGATGGAATCAATGGAGGGTAAGGTAAATTTATCCTTAGGACAAGCGAGGTTAAGAAATTCAATGAAGATACGAATAGCCAGGGTAGGTTTTTTTCAAACCGGTATGATGTTGGAAACCCATTCAGAATAGTTTACCGTATAAATGAATTTCTCATCCAATAGTTTGACGATTACTTTATGACATAACTCATTGATCTTGGGAGGGATTTTCCTTATCATTTGTCAGGTGGGGGTAGCTTCAGGATAGGTTATAATTTTGTGCAAGACAATCTTGGGATCAATTCCTAGAATATAAACATATCCCCATGCAAATACCACCTTTTTTATTCTTAAGAATTCTATGTGACGCTCATGCAAATGGGTAAAACAATCACCAAGCATGACCACATGTGTGGGATCATCATCTATTTGTAAACTAATGGTTGATTCATCCAACATGACATTACTATGCTATAAAATATATGGAGCCTTGGGAAATTTAGCTACGTTGTCCTAGCTAGGATCGATAATGAAAACACAATCATCAAAGTGCATAGGATTTTTATAGAAGATCCATAATTTTTGATGTTGTTTAGGTAGGTTATATTCTTGAACATATAGAAGTTATAAAATAGCTTCGTCATTTTATAAGGAATGAAAGGGCCGGTAATAATCTACATTAATTTCTAAGCCTACATATCACTTATCATTCCTATGCTTCCTTGAGCTAGTTATTTGAACATCTAATACCCTAACATCTAAGCTGACCTCTTTTGGTGCAGTATCAACAATGGCCATTCTAGGAGTACAAAGAACAATGTTGAGTGCATAGGCTGGCTCAAAAGCTAGTGTGGGTACTTGAGGTGTTGTAGAAGGGTGACATGAAACTTAGTCAGAGATCTTCTCTATACTCTAAGGAGTATTGAGGAGTTGAAGATTAGTGGGAAGGATGTAAGGAAGTGTTTATTCCTCATCCTCATTGTCTCTAGTATCATAAATAAGAGGGTCATGGGATGCATTTATGGTATTATACTCGAGCCGAGAGGATCTCATTTGGGCTAAGACATGTTGGTAATATAATACTTGAAATTGATTAGATTGCACTTGCAAAACGATGTAATCTTTATCAAATACAACCCTCTTACCTTTGAGATATGACACCTCCTCTTTAGTCAAAATACCAAACTTTCTAAAAAATCTAGGGGAAAGGGGAGGGTGAAAAGAAAAGAGTTTCACGGCACCTACTTTGTTGCATTCTAAGTGATTGGATGCGGATCCCTCGTTTGTTGGCTTCTCCGAATCAACTTGGGGCAAAAATTAATCTCAAGGTAAGAGGATAGGGGGGTGTAGGATATTTATTTTCCTTGTATTTGTTTATTTACTTGGAGCTTTCCTACACTCATGGGATATGCTTGCTTAAGTGTACTAGTTATGTTGAGTTAGCTTATCAGTTATGTTGATTTAGCTTACTTGTTGTGTGAAGTCATTTCGACTTCTAGTATCAGTTAGTGAGAGTTGTTACCCATCGATCTAGGAGGAGGATGCACATTCACCTCCAATATGTACATCAATTTCATCATTCTATCTCATGCATTATATGGAACATTGAGGTGATTTGGAGCCGTTCTTTCCTTATGAGTTCTTGATCATATTGCATCTTATTGTTAGTTATTTCAATTTACGCAATTACTCCTGCATCTGTTTTTCATCAGAGATTTAGAAACTATAATATAACATCAGAATGATTTTGGTGATACTTTCCCCATAACTAATTATTTGCAGTTTTTGAATACTTGATTTGTGAAACTAAGAGTTCATGTGAAAATAGATTTGACTCCGTCTTGGTTTAGTATGGTTGTGACTTTTTCAATTTGTAGATTGATAAATTGAGGGTCTACAAATTTTGGGGTTCCAAAATAAAAAAATTTACGGGATTTTGTGACCAACAAAAATTATGGGGATCTTTCTAGGAGTTTTTTAGCTAAAGTAGCTATCTGTGGCTAAATATGGTGGATCCGATACATTTAATTGACTGTTTGGTATATTTGAAAAGTTTAGCAGGGAATTTGACCCTGTGGAACTCATTTCTGCAGTGTTTTGGTTCATCCTGGATCCTCACTCGTATTAGCTCTGCCTTGACGGCTCCCTCTGGTGGGATATGAATTCATTGAAACCTTGCCGGACGAGCCTGCGCGGATCATATGAAAACAAAAGGCATGCATTTTTTCAAGTCGAGGTCGAGGCCAACCTCAACAGAAGTGACCTTTATTGTAGAGAAAAAACGTCAAAAATGAGCAGAGAATGATGAGAGATCAGAGCTCAACCACTCTGGCTGCAAAACACGGGATGTGCAACATCTTTTTGGTCGCAGGACATCTAGACAGCCATTCCCACTGCACAGCCATATTATTCCAAGCTATAAGCCACCGACATATCTGAAGATGTCGATTTAGTGGCGTCATAGTCGATTCCAAGCCCTCCGCCAATCTCAATGATTCTCATATTCACCCCAATCTTCATCAATTCACAAATTATATATGTGCCTCTTCACTCTTGCCATTGTTGAGCACCTCCAATGTGGAAATGAAGAATCTATAGGCAATCCAACATGTCGTCATCCTTTAATTTTTTACAACTCTCAGGATTTTCATAGTGGTGAGCCCGAATTTTCCCTTACATGACTCGGATTGTTCTCGTTTTTACATGGCTCGGCTTGCTCTCGCTCACCAACTCCTCTTCCATCTACCCGAACTATTATTGTTTTTCTTGTTTTAAAACCTTGTATAGTTCCGCGACGAAGACAAAGGGTGAGGCCTAGGTTGGGAGGAGGAAACTACCTCCTCACAAGATAAACAATTGTGTTCTTCATTTGTTTCCGATTCCAACGAGTATATGTATGACCCCCTTTCTCCTCATTGCCGACATTTTTTTTAATCAGTTTGCAAAATTTTAATTAAATAATCCATTATTTATGGGAAATTGTATTTGATATAACTTTTGATCAGTGGCTTGAATTTGAGCATTATTTTGGTAAAAAGTGCATATTTTCTCATGCTCTACATGATGTCTTAATTTATTTTTATAAACACAAAACTTTATAAAGTGCCATATTCTTGGGGGGGGGTTTGTAAAACTCTATAGGGACTTGTACTTTTCTCACTATGTTATCAAGTGCCATTTGGGATAATTTTAGGGGTTTATCTGTACATAATGGAGTTTCAAAATTTTGTTGTTATGCTCGAATCTAGGAACTTCATGTCTTAGAAGGCATGCATTATCAATCATTGGATAGTGCACCGTTTTTTGCCCTACCTCGACGGTCTCTACAAAAGAATGAATGGTTTAGCCAAAATGACGAGGTCCATTGAATTCTAAATTTTACTATTTTTAGTGAAATATTGGATTTGTTTGAGCACCTTGAGTTTCCTTTCATTACCTGGACCATTATCTGAAAGCTATATGGTGACCTTGTTTTACCATCTAAGAGTGATACTTACCCGGACCACTCTAGTGCATCAATAGTGTTGGTACCAAAATCGGTCCTCCTTTTGTGGATGAGAAGCATCAATAGAATGAGAAGGATGTTTTGAGGATGATAGATCTCGATTTGTAGCCGAGGAAGGATCTCATCATCTCTTTATCACTCGATCTCGGAGGAGTCAGGTAGCATCGTGCTGAGGGTATGACCTACCCTCCTACTTTAGGCTCTGCCTTTAGCCAGGGTGAGAAGACCCGTTTTGTGGTCTATAATTATGAGTGGGGTGGATGTATCAACAATATTTGGCACTCCTTTGTAGAGTAATTGAAAAATAGCTCTGAGAAGACATGGTCAATTCAACAAAGGCTAACTTTCACGAGTTGTCACTTCTAGACGGTGCAGATGTCTTCTAAACAAAGCTTAGACTACTAAAGATAGTATGGAACCAACTTGCTTTAGCATATTTTTGGCTTTAATGAGGCAAGCATGGGTAGTTCTGGCAGGATTAGTTAGTTTTGGTTATATTTGATTTGGGGAATTAAGCATGATAAAGTTGAGTATACAAGATTTCAAGGAACTTTTAACAAATGTTGGGAGATCTACCAAACTTGCAAGATGAATATAACTTTAGAATGACAAATCTTTAAATACAATATATCACATCCTGAATTCTTCTTGTTTGGAGTACCTGCAACAAACACGGTCAATCCTAGGACTATTATGGAAACCCTGTACACTCGAGCATAAATCCACACATCATCACTTGAAGCAATCGAAGCAGAGAGAGAGAGAGAGAGAGAGAGAGAGAGAGAGAGAGAGAGAGATGTCGTTTCTTCACACATTTATAATTCATTTTCTTTTCAAATCACCATATCATAACCACATACACCTCGTATCCAATTTTTATTTCATTTCAAATTCATACATTTTAACCGATTTACATTTTCAAACCAATCAAAATTTCATAGTTACTTCTAGAGAGAGAAAAAGGAAGAGAGAAAGTCAAGAATTTCATTTCTTTTCCATTCACTATAACATAACAACATACACTGCGTATCCAATTTCCATTTCATTTCAAACCCATGTGCATTTTTAAAATCAGTCAAAATTTTCATAGTTATTTCTAGAGAGATGAAAGGGAATAGAGAGAAACACCATAAATTCCAGAAACCATTCATACAAGAATTTGATCAATTCATACTCTATAAAGTACGGAAATGATATCTACAAGGTTCCACGAGTAGTTAGGAGTCAAACATGGCCCTTAAAAGGTGAGTTTACCTAAAGTTTCAATTTTGTGAACGCTGGCCGAAACGGCTAAAGTGCTTACAAATTGGGTCTTCAAAACAATCGCTTTAAGTTCGAACATGAAGTATGATGATTTTTACTTACTCCCTCATATACAGAGAATTCATTGCATCTGACAGAAGTTGATTACGACGAGCAGTGTTCAAGTTACAAAGGTAACTCCGAGGCTGTTATCCTAATTACGTTAGGAACTCTTGTTGCACAACGACCAGTGGGCCCCAAAACCCTCTTGCAAAACCAACCTCCAAAATCATTTTCGATGAACTCAGGGTTGGTTACAATTATCTTATTGGCAGTCTAGAGGTAGGAGGCAATGGGTGGTTTACATGATTTCACTCAGAACTGAGCGACCACCGTAAGCGGAAAAATGATCGTAAAAAACTATTAAAACGAACACGTCACTACAAGTGACTGATATGCTAATCAGAACTTTGAACCACTTGACTCAAAACAGGCGTTAAATGAGTTCAAACAACTTGGTTAAGGTTCTTTGTGGTCTCCTACGTTACCAAGGGCCATGTTGGAAGTTTCGGATTTGCGGTGACTACCTTCAGAGTGAGGCACTCATGCATCGTGATTGACTTCTGAGGTCAGTAATTTTTGGATGTTTTGACAGTTCCGGTCGAGGTGTGTCGAGTTCTTCCATCATTTGATGAGAGTTACATTTCATTATATTCAATATTTAATTTCCAAAAGCATTTTTGGTGGATGTCACAAGCAAAATTTAATGCGTGAGGAAAGGGAAAACCATACTAATTCTTGCGCAAATACTCCTTCGATCACCGCATTCGATCGAGGCCGCATCACCTTTAGTTTCATGTCCACCAACAGTTTGCATGGGCTTTCCTCATGCTTCCTCCATTTTGCTTATCAAATCTTCCAAGGCATTTACAACAAGTGTTGAACTATAAGACATAAACCCACGTTATCTTCAAGGTATTTAGTCAAACAATTCACGTGCTTGGTCTAAATCTTCCATTTCGGCGTAGGACTAGGAGAAATTGGCAAATCCGTTTTCCCCAATGATGCATTGATGGTTGTCTGTGCCCATAGTCCCAAGGTTGTTCAACCAAACATTCTTCAGTATAAATCTTGCAACCATGGCATTCCATAAGAGGACGTTTGGCTGGGACGTCTCACCTGAAGAATGAGCAGACAAAGGATTTTACTCAAAGGAAGAGTGACAATGAGACCCTAAAAAATTGAATAGAGACATACGTGGAGATAGTAAGAAAGAGGCACTTCCAATGTCTTAATCCAAATCAACAACTACTTGCCGAACTTAAATTGATAAAGAGCAGGAAGTGAGGCAGTATCCTTGTTGTTTCACTTTGCCAATGGTGTTGTAAAGGTTATGGTGCACGTAATCATAGGGGTTCAGAAGCAGAAGAAGCAATTATCATATACATGCTAGACAATATCGCCCATATGAAGCCCCATCCTAATCCTCAGATCCCCCTTTTGAGTTTCTTCTATGGTACAACAACAAAACAACCATGTATCTAGCTTGACAAGCTAAAAGAGAGTTTTTGATATATAGAAATCTAGATTGCAATTGGGAGCTTTACCTGAAGTGAGACCTTGAATTATTATCTATGAGTCACCCTCAATGAGCAAGTGGGAACATTTACATTCCACTGCCCTTTTAATGTCAAAAATAATGGTCATTTGCACCTCAACTTGATTATAAGCTACCTTCACTGAAGGTAGAAGGAACCCCTGAGTAGGTCAAGTTCACCTAAATTATGAATGAGCCATTTACCCCGCCCACGAAAGCCTAAGGTTCCCTTTGGACGCCCCATCGAAGTTTTACTTGTAAAAACCATGGTGGGTGGAGATCATCTGATCATACTTATGATGCTTCTCTTGTTTGCTTCAGATTTGCACTGGTTATGAATAGAGCCCGGGGGAGGAAGTTTGATGAGAGGCCATGCCATCCTAATCAAAGCATCCATCCACCTCAGAGATTTACTTGGCCCATGCATTTGCAACTAGAACTATTATTTTTTGATATTTCCACTTCTAAATTCTGAATTACAGAATGAACCCTAGAGGGGGATTCTTTGAATAAACACAAGTTCCTCTCCCACCAAATATGCCAGATAAGAAGGAACATACTGCACACCCAAATGGATCCAAAAGAATGGTTTTTATTTAAGAATGGCAAAGATTCCAAGAAATATTTGATCATGACGGTTGGTACCTAGGAAAAATCCAATTTTGAACACAACTAGGACTAACATTAATATGTGAATGGATAATGAAGCATTAAATGATCTATATCTTCTTCCTCTTTTTCGTAGAGTAGACATGGAAGGGCCTTGATATCTCTACTTTCTTCTCCTGATCTACGTATGGATCTTCCCTTTATATATCGGCCAACAAAATTCCCCTGCTTTTGACATGCATTTAGAATCCCAACAACTTGATCATACGGTGTAACCTCTACCCTCTCAAAGTAAGAGAGAATCATAACTTGATTTTGCTGAGTACTGTCTTGATTTGTTTCCAATCCAAAGGACTTGATATGCTAACATTTTAAAAGATATCCACATGTGATTTTGCATTATGCTTATTGAAGCATGGCTGTTGGATACCTTCAAAGAGTGGTACATGATGATCGGTGTTGTCCGACATCTTTATCCAGAAGGTGGGACTAACCTATTCTATTTGATGGAATCGTAATCTGCATCCTAGTCATCCTAGGATGCAATCAGTTTCCATTATACTCGATCTACTTCTGGAAGATTAAGGAGGGTTGGTTGACCGTTCCACATTGAGTTTCTAACAGGACTAGAATTTTTGTGCTAAGTTCCAGTTCTCCATTTATTATTTTCCACGATGTAATAGTTGACATTTATTGTATCTGCTTGAACAAATTAAGTTCCATATATGTGATTTTCATCGGGACATTTGGATGCACTTAATGATCATACTCTGCTTTGGCCGTAGGAAGATATTTCTGAAGCAGGTTTTTGTTCTATAATTAAATCATTCCACAAAGTAGGTCTCCCAGCCCTAGTGAAAAGAGGGATGCCCGGGTATTTTTGGGGAATGGAACCCCCAGAGAAGCCAAGAATTTATTTGATACGCCTTTATAATATGGGATAATAATTAAAGAAGAATATCAGAGACTTAGGCACACTAATTACCTGGCTAGCCGCTTGTGAATATTGGGAGAATGTTCCTATCTCTTTGGCCTCGACCATAGAAGTTGCACTAAAGAGGAAGGTTTCATCTGCAAATTGTTGGTGGGAAAGAGGATCGATCTCATTTGCTATGATGAGACCCTGCAGACACTCTTCTTGAGTTTCTTTGGATCTAGCTCTGCTAAGGGAATCTACTACTAGGACAAAAATAAAGGAAGATAGGGGATCGTCCTACCTGATCCCTCTATTTCCAATGAAACTACCTTTTGCTGAACCATTTACAAGAATTGAGAAGCTTGGGGATGAAATGCAATTGAAGATCTAGTTGCATAAGGCTTTGTTGAAACCTAACTTCAGCATTACTTGAATGAGAAAGTGTTGGTTCAACCTATCATATGATTTTTTGAAATCCATCTTAATGAGCATGCCTAGGCGGCGGTTCTAAGATAGTGAATGCATTAGCTCATGGGGGAGAATGATACCATCAAATATTGATCTCCTAGGTAGAAATCCACTTTGCTCTTTTAGAGATGATGGACTCCAGAGGTCTAAGTCAGAGAGCAATAACTTTGGATATGATCTTAGGTACAGAAGTATTTCAAAATGATATAGGGATGCAAAAAACGTACAACCTAGGATTAAGACTGTACAGATGGTTTTGACCTTATCATACAATTTTCCCTAGGGATGATTCTTCAAGGCACTCGGATGCGAATTTCCCTAGGGGAATTTTTTATCACTGTCTGTAGCCGCCCATACATCTAGACCCACTATTTCTAACGTAGTCTTGGTACAAATTCAAGCAAGGAAGCCATGAAGATCAGGAGCTTCATGTCTCTCTTTATCCATGGTACTCAATTTCATCTTCATTTATGTGTTCAATGGAAAGATTTGCAAAGAGCTCTATGGAAATGGGGTAAGATAATCTTAAAGCTTTGTGCAAAGTCAACTCAATGGACCATGATGATAAGAAATGAGCAAGGGAAACTAATTTGCATGTAATAAAACTTTGAAATAAAGCATCAGACAATCTAACAAATAACATTAACCTTCTATTCTTTGAAAGCTTAATTTAAATATGCCTACTAAAGATCCTGACACAATCACTTTTGTTGTTTATTCCATGAGGGTGAATGAATCTCACTAAATGGCTACATGGCCAAGTTTAACATATTCCATTACTAACCTATCACGGGTGCAAGATGAAGCTATTTTAATGGAGGATGGATGCCAAGATGGAGGAGATATTGCCTATGGAGCTATAGCTAAGATGCAAATGTTTTATAGCTTGAATCTATCACAAATGATTTCTAATATCTTTCCAAGGTGCTGTGAGAGATTTTGTTATGAAAACAAGGTGTAAGGTTGAGAGGGAGGAGTGACCCTTCTATTTATAGTTTTCCGCTTGGGAGAGTTTGGAATTTGGGTGCATGTGGGACTAAATCTCAAAAAGAACATTTAGATTAGATTAGGATAAACATGCTTTAGGGTTAGTTAAGCTTGGTTTAGGCTAGTTAACTAGGGTTTGGGGTAGTTAAACTTGATTAACAAGTGATTAGAGACTCATTGGGAGTTGGGAGGAGTATGATTAACCATTTGTGATTGATAGATAGCCTAGGAAGCTTGCAAAAGTGATCTAGAGAGAACTAAGGAGGTTTTTAATGGTTGAAAGGAAGAATGTTTAGCTAATAAGAGACTATATTAACTTGATTAGTCGGTTATAAGAGGAATACAACCAAGAAGGTGTCGTAAATGGGCATCCGAGAATGGAGTGAAGAGTAGCTAATTGATGAAGTGTCATCAATCGAATGAATCAAAAGAGATGCTACGCGTGAGTAGAATTTAGGTGTCTACAGGGCCCGCTGAGACATACATTTGCAAATAACCACTTATTGGGGAAAATCAACTGCTGTATAGTTTATTAGCATGACAATCTTCATGGTGTAGGAGGCATGACATGGGTAGACTCCTTGAATCTAGTGTCTAATTTTTTAATGTTTTGTAAAACTTATTGACAAGATGTAGCTATATTAGAGTACTGGGGATGCAGGGATGAGGGAAGATTTTTTTAAGAGGCTACACAGGATAAGATGAGTAGTTCCGTTTTCAAGACTTCTTAACCTCTCTTGTTATGACTCCAACACTGATCTACTTGATTGTATAGGATTTGGTGAGAACTTAGCTGCCGATTATCAAATGTTGATGAGAATTTTGGATGTCTTTTAGTAATATTTTATTTTTTATGATTTTCCATATTCACCACTAAATCAATGGTATGTCTTCACATAATTGTCATACCATGTGAATTGTTTGCACCAATAACTTCCACCAAAAACAGATGGCATCAAAAAATGATGCATACGAGAATAATGTAATGATAATTTCACCACGGTGCTATAATGAGTATATAACCTTTAATAACCACTATTTACCCTAAGGGGGAACATCTATTTTGCAGGAATAAACATGTATTCTACATAATACATTGCAATGAACTACCTGTCTTAAAGACCTAATACTATTGTAATGTAAATTATAAACTACCACTATAGGTTTTCCTAGCACTTTTGGCCCACTGGGAAATGATCAATCTCATTAATGGGACACCCCTTATGTCGTTAGACCCTTACACTCAAGGGATACCATTGTAGTTATGAGATATTTTATTAAATAAACTTTTCATTAGTAAGTGTAAGTGAGACTAAAATGACATTCCTCTAAGGACTTACATGTCCCCCAATCTTGGAAACTTGCTTTGTGTCCTTTTCTCGAAGTTCAACCTCCGGGGTCCGAAACAATCTAAATTTCAGACTTCGCACGATTTTCTAAAATCACTTCATCTTGTGGACCACCTTCAGAAAATTAGTGACAACGATGAATGTTTAATTGATTTAGATTCTATGAGTGTTATCAACACAAGTAATTCATTGTGAAAGTCAAGGTCATGAAGTAGTGTATCACTAGTTGACATATCTGAAGAAATGGCAAACAGACATGCATGCCTCACTTAGATGATCTATGGTTGCTATGTGATCCAATGCCCATCACTCAATTTCAACTTCGATATGTAATTGGAACTCCATCTTGCCTTAAGAGAGGAATGGAATAACTTCAAGTTTCTATCACCTTCCTTTAACCAAGTTTCTCTAGACTTTTTCTTCTAGAATATTTATTCTCTTACGAAGAACTTAGACCCAATTTTGATAGATCAGAATTCTTAAGCATTTAAACATGATTCATCTTGGCCCATTCCCTTTTTAAAGATAGACTCATTCAACTCTTTAAGCTTCACTTATACTCTATTTTTCTCTACAAAGATGTTCTGGAACTGAATTTTATTCCATTCAAGCAATATTCCTTTGATCCTAGACATTTTCTGGAATGAATAAGGTACCCATTTACAATGGACGAAGGAATAACTAGTGTTTGATTAGCCTGAAAAGATAAGGGTCCCTCAACCACATTAACTTGAATTTGAAGGGGGATTTTTTGGGGGTAATATTTAAAGAGATGAGAAGAGAGATTGTGTAAGTGATTTGATCTGTCAAAAATTGGATGCTAAAATTCACCTTCTCAATAATGATCTTGGTTGCAGCCAGTTATATTTTCCATGGTTTTTTAACAATCTTTCAACTTTCCTATTGAAATCACAACCTGCTTATTGTTGATCAGGTAATGCACCCTTGCTTGGGTTCTAGTATCTATCAAAAGTTAATTCCACTTGTAAAGAAAAAACTCCCATCATTCTGTGAAAATTAATTACTAGTATATTTAGAATACCACCGCTCTTATCTCTATCTGAAGTTATGACGTTAAAATCTCTAGCAAATGAATCAAAAATCATTGAAAACCTCTATATCTCTAGATAGGGAAAACCATAAATTTCTTTTGGTAATTTGCTGGAACATGAAAAGATGGGCATAGACATTGCTAAGATTGGTCAAATGAAACATCAGTATGAAGAACCTGAACTTGGCACCATTGTGCATTCCCACTGTCCTTAATTGGAGAGATTGAAAATTTATGAATGACCTTACAAAATTTTAGGCCATTAGAAGCATTGTATAAGAGTAGATGCAAGAGCCCCTGTCAACCTTTTAGTTTGGAGATGCCACAACCTTTGATTTCTACTAAACTCATCTTAGTTTATTGTAATAGACAAATACAAGCCTCCTTCTCGAGAATGCAACGCTTATAGAATTATATTGAAGTGAATAAAGGGTCTTTGGTAAGAGACCCTTAACATTCCATGAAAGAACCTTCATTTTTCATTCAGGAGGTATGGGCCTTCCCTAGAGGCGCTTCTCTTTTGAGACCAAAAAATACTAAAAATGACTCTAGGAACGATGCTTATTCTGCAATATGGGTTGGTAGACCTTGTTGTTAGGTCTATCGACTGGAATAGATTTAAGACCCTGAATTGGGGATTTTGGGAAGGCCATGTGTGGTATGCTAGGCAGGGAAAGCAGTCTGAATTGGTTTTATTCACCAAAAGGGGGCCTTCTTCGGTCGCAAGAGGTTAAACTAGAGGAAATGCTTGAGGAGTCTAAGACATAACATTCTTCGCCTGAATCGATGTTTCTAAGGCCTCCACATATCCACCATGGCTTGATTGAACTCCCTCATTCAAAATTTGGAAGAGTCTATTTGAATCCTCCATGAGAACTTTGAAATATCTCAAAAGGGTTATCCATCGAGCAATGAGATGCCATCTAGGACGAGAAATCATAGCCTTTTAGGAGAAGAATGCTTAACTTGTTGACATGACTTAGGGAGCTTGGGAACCTTTAATTTGAATGGATTCGAGGGTGCTTTACACTCCATCTGATAATGACTAATTTGAATGAAGGACAACTTGAATCATTTTCTAAGAAAAAATCTAATACTCCATCAGAATGGATGGGTGCCCATATGAATCTATGAATGTAAACTGAATTTAAACAACGGCCTGCAACAATCAAAAATAATGCATACATAGTGAAATTGGCAAGGGTACCTTCCAAGGAAATAAGGGATAAAATATGCAGAATAATCCCTCACAGAATCGCAACAGTAGAAACTAATATGCAGAAAATATTACAGATCTCAAATAAAAGTGCAGAATAAAATAACACAACACAAAGAGACAATATTTAACGTGGTTCACCCAATTTGGGCTACGTCCACCAAGAATCACTTGCTCAGATTTTATTACAAGCCACCACTCTCTCAATACAATACCCAGATCTGTTTGGAGCTATGCTCAACAAACTCTACAGAATTCACACCCGAATTCAAAACACATCTGCAATGTTTTTCATACTTCTATCATATGCATAAAACCATATAAATAGACAACTGCTTAAGTAGTTTTACAAAACCATGGGTATCAAAACCATGGGCCAAAACCATCCCATAAACCTATGGGTCAAAATCCCACCCATATGAGAAAATCACATTTCCCGATATATCGGGCACGTTTTAAGGCCAAAAAAAAAATTTTTTGGGGGCTGCGCCCCCAACCCCTGCTACCGGGGGCTGCCACCCCCAGACCCCCGCTCAGGGCCCGGCCCGGCCCTGAACCCCAATGAGACATACATGAAAAGTGTATAGTACTCTTAGTGTACAATCTTCAACACTTTCACACATGAAAAATAGGCTCCACAACCTAACAATCTCCCACTTGGAGACTAGTTTTCCTCTGAGCAAGCTTCTCAACCCTTCACTAGTTTTTGTGAAGACCAACCAAAGCTGAACACAGCTTCAGTTTTTCCCTTGTGACCACCTTGGTCATCATGTCTGCAGGATTCTGACTGGTATGAATCTTCTTCAGCTTCAACTTCTCTTCCTCCAAAGTTGTCCTGATGAAATGGTAGCTTAACTGTATATGCTTCATCCTAGAGTGGAAAGCAGAGTTCTTAGCTAGGTGTATAACACTTTGATTATCACTATGTAACTTTCCTTCCTCCTGCTTATGCTCCAACTCCTCAAGTATTTGCTGTAACCAAATCATTTCTTTGCTTTCCTCTATGGCAGTAACATACTCAGCCTCTGTGGTTGACAAAGCCACCAACTTTTGTAGTCGTGAAATCCAGCTCACTGTTGTCCCACCTACAGTGTAAACATAACCTGTTGTGCTCCTCCTACTGTCTACATCTCCAGCCATATCTGAATCTACATAACCACACAAAGTGGTGTCTGATCCACTGTAGCACAAAATTGTCCCCATGGTCCCTCTCAAATATCTGAAGGATCCACTTTACTGCCTGCCAGTGATCTCTACCTGGATCACTCATAAATCTACTCACCGCTCCCACTACATGGGCAATATCAGGCCTGGTACACACCATGGCATACATCAAACTACCAACTACTGATGAGTAAGGTACCTTGGACATTTGGTTTCTCTCCTGCTCTGTCTTGGGACACTGCTCCTTTGATAACTTGAAATGGCCTACCAAAGGAGTCCCAACCGGTTTAGCATCCTGCATATTAAACCTCTCCAAGAATTTCTTAATGTACTCTTCCTGAGATAAAGTCAGCTTCCGTTCCTTCCTATCCCAAGATATCCTCATACCAAGGATTTGTTTGGCTGCCCCCAAATCCTTCATAGCAAAGGATTCACTTAGCTGCTTCTTGAGTACTTTTATTTCCTGCATGTTTTTACCTACAACCAACATGTCATCCACATACAGACACAGGATAATATAACTGCCATCCTCAAATTTCTTTGTATACACGCAATGGTCAGAATGACATCTAATATAACCTTGCTCCATCATGAAGCTATCAAATTTCTTATACCATTGACGTGGAGCTTGTTTCAAGCCATACAAGCTCTTCTTCAGTTTGCACACCATCTCCTCTTTACCTTTGACCTCATAGCCCTCTGGTTGCTGCATATATAGTTCCTCCTCCAAATCACCATGGAGAAATGTAGTCTTTACATCAAGCTGTTCTAAGTGCAAGTCTTCTGCTGTAACTATTCCTAGAACAGTTCTAATAGAAGTCATTTTTACTACAGGAGAAAAAATCTCATCAAAATCTATACCTTTTTTCTGTGCAAACCCCTTGACCACCAACCGGGCCTTGTATCTTTTCTTTCCTCCTTCTTCCTCTTTGACTCTGAACACCCACTTGTTCTGTAATGCTCTTTTTCCTTCAGGGTAGCTTCACCAAATCCCATGTCTGGTTCTCCATGAGAGCCTGATGCTCCTCATCCATGGCTTGCTCCCACTTCTTCCTGGCATCTACCTGCATTGCTTCATCAAAGCTCTCTGGCTCTCCACTATCAGTGAGTAATAAATAATAAAGAGAAGGAGAAAAATGTTTAGGTTCTCTTCTTACCCTAGAAGACCTCCTCAATATAGGAGTTTGGGGTTCCTGTTGAGGAGGTTCCTGAACTGATTCATGTGTCACTTTTCCATCTGGAAGATCCTCTACCACTGCATATTCTTTCTTGGATTCTTCCCTATTTTCCTGCAACTGCTGCTTATACATGACTTTCTCATTAAAGACCACATCCCTAGATCGAATGATTTTCTTGTCCTTAATACTCCAACATTTATATCCAAAGTCATCACCACCATAACCAATGAAAGTACATTTTTTTGATTTAGCCTCTAGCTTGGTCCTATCATCCTTGTCTATATGAACAAACACCTCACATCCAAAGACTCTAAGAAATGAATAATCAACTTTCTTACCATACCAAGCCTCCTCAGGTATGCCTCCATCCAAGGCACTTGAGGGTCCTCTGTTTATCAAGTACACAACTGTGCTCACCGCTTCTGCCCAAAAAGAAAGAGGCAGTCCTGCATGTAACCTCATGCTCCTAGCACATTCCATTATTGTTCTGTTCATCCTTTCTGACACCCCATTCTGCTGCGGAGTTCCTGGAACCATTTTTACCTACAGATTCCATTATTAGAACAGTAATCATCAAATTCATTGCTGCAATACTCCCCTCCATTATCTGACCTGAGACATTTTAGCTTAAGACCTGTTTCATTCTCTACCAAGGCTTTCCATTTAACAAAAGTGTCAAATACATCAGATTTGTTTCTAATACAATAAACCCAAACTTTCCTTGTTGCATCATCAATAAAAGTAACATAATAACTTGAACCCCCAAGAGATGATACCTGAGCCGGCCCCCACACATCAGAATGCACCAGCTCTAACTTACTCTCTTTCTTTGTAGGTCCAACCTTGAGAAACCTTACTCGCTTTTGTTTCCCATATATGCAGTCCTCACAGAACTCCAAACCTATTTCTGTATATCTAGGAAAATCCTTCTTTATGATCTCCATGCCCTTATGGCTCATATGACCGAGCCTATAGTGCCACAATGTTGTATCTACTTCTGAAGCCACAAGATTACAAACATTAGTGCTATAAGTGGTTAAATACAAGGTTCCAACCTTCTTACCTCTTGCCACCACAAGAGCACCCTTGGTAACCTTCCAAGAGTCCACTGTAAATATCACAGTACAACCATCACTTCCCAACTGCCCTGCCAATATCAAATTTCATCTTAATGTAGGCACATGTCTGACATCCTTCAATAGCCAAGTATTCCCATTCTGCATCTTAACCTGAACAGAACCTTTTCCAACTATGCTGCAAGGCTCATCATCACCAAGAAAAACATGCCCAAAATCTCCTTGAACATAATCAACAAAATAATGCCTATGTGGAGTAGCATGGAAAGAAGCCCCAAATCTAAAACCCAAGATTCAGTAATATTGTGCAAAGAAAGAATCAAAGCATCCTGACATACATTACCTGTTGCCACATTTGCCTCCTTGTTTTCTTCCTGTTGTTTCTTCTTGTCCCGAAGCTCCCAACAGTCCTTCTTTGCATGCCCAGACTTTCCACAGTGCCAGCATACTATCTTGCTTTTGGATTTTGACCTTGCCTGATCCTTTGATTTTCCACCTCTATTCTTCTGTCTCCCTCTAGTTTCCACTGTCAAAGCATATTCTTTATCTTGCTTTTGTCTCCCTCTAGTCTCCACTGTCAAAGCATTCCCTGAAGTAGAAGATTCACCAGAGCTTTTTCTTCACATTTCCTCACTTAGAATCACCCCTACAACATCCTCAAACTTCAACTTTGAGTTAGCAGGAACCGAGTTGCTTACCGCCATTACCAGGCTATTCCAACTCTCAGGTAAAGAGCACAAAACTAATAAAGCCCTAACTTCTTCATCAAATTCTATTGTAACCAAAGCTAGCATATTTACAACCGTATTAAAATCATTTAGATGATCTGCTACTGAACCATTCTCAGACATCTTCATATTAAACAAATTTTTCATTAAAAATATCTTATTAGAGGCAGAGGGTTTTTCATACAACTTCCCTAATGCATCCATCAGTTCTTTTGTAGTCTTTTCCTTTGAAACATTAAATAATACCAAAGATGCAAGACACAACCAGATTGTCCCAAGTGCCTTCCTATCCAGCAAATCCCATTCCACATCTATCATGCTCGAGGGTTTGTTCACCTTCTCAGACAACGGAGTATAAAGATCCTTCTGATAAAGGTAATCTTCCATCTGCATCTTCCAAAGACTGAAATTCTACCCGTTGAATTTATCAACCCTAGATCTTCCATCATCTGCCATAGCTCCCACTCAAGATAAAACTTTCCCTACGATTCAACACTTCAGCAAACCAAAACTAGGCTCTGATACCAATTGTTAGGAAATAAGGGATAAAATATGTGGAATAATCCCTCACAGAATCACAACAGTAGAAACTAATATGCAGAAAATATTACAGATCTCAAATAAAAGTGCAGAATAAAATAACACAACACAAAGAGACAATATTTAACGTGGTTCACCCAATTTGGGCTACGTCCACCAAGAATCACTTGCTCAGATTTTATTACAAGCCACCACTCTCTCAATACAATACCCAGATCTGTTTGGAGCTATGCTCAACAAACTCTACAGAATTCACACCCAAATTCAAAACACATCTGCAATGTTTTTCATTATTCTACCATATGCATAAAACCATATAAGTAGACAACTGCTTAAGTAGTTTTACAAAACCGTGGGTATCAAAACCATGGGAAAAAACCGTCCCATAAACCTATGGGTCAAAATCCCGCCCATATGAGAAAATCACGTTTCCCGATATATCGGGCACGTTTTAAGGCCCAAAAAAAAAAATTTCAAGGGGTTGCACCCCCAAACCCCTGCTACCAATCGGGTGCCACCCCAGGACCCCCGCTTGGGGCCTAGGGGCCCGACCCAACCCCGAACCCCGATGAGACATACATGAAAAGTGTACAGTACTCTTAGTGTACAGTCTTCAACACTTTCACACATGAAAACAGGCTCCACAACCTAACATGCATGACCGAGGGCTTCTATAACTGGTCTGTTATGATTATTTCAAAGCCTTAGCGGAATGGGGGCTTCTCGAAAGGAGGAAGACTGAGTGTTTTACCACTCGGAATGAAGCTTATCTTTTGAAAATTCAAAATTCAAAATATTTTGGGGCAAAAAAAAAACTTTTTTCCACCCAGTCGAAGTCTAGTGGGAGAAAATTTTCCAACCCAACAAAATCACGTTAGCACCAAAGATAGGGAGATTATATCCCTGATGTGTGGAGGGCCTAGGATGTCGATCCTTCCTAATGTCAAAGTGCCACTAGTTGAAGCCCCACCTCGCCATGCTCAAAACCGTCGTATTTTGCACTTATTCTCTATGTGACCTTTTTTCCATTTGTTATTATTCCCCATTCTTTAGTAATGTTTAGTTGAATCCTTCTGAAACTCCTGGTTTCTTTCAAACATTTTCCTTATTTTCATGCAATCGTTTGTGTCCACTTAAAATCAGAACCTTACAAATATCCAGACCCAACAAAGCATTAGAAATTATATTTACATTTTATGTGCATGTCCTGTTCGCAAGAGTAAGGTGAAATTATTACCTTAACAAAATAAATGTGCAAAAACTATAGACATGGTTAATTTGTTTGTCATTTCATTGTTGGAATTTGTTATCCTCATTGGCTGATTTCTATTTTCTCGGGGAAAATTTCTTTTTCATTAGTTCTTGATGCGGTGAATGGTGTTGTCCATACATTACCCACCTGGCAGCATGTATACAGGCATATGTGGATGGTGGTGTAGATACGTGGCAGAACTAGAGCATTCCATGAGCGGCTGCGGTTGTCGGTGTAGGGTCGACAGTAGTAGTTGTTTTCCTTTTGTATTCAAGATGGTTTCATCTATGACTTGCAAGATAATCAATGGTGTTGTATTTAGTAGTTGATCTTTCACAAAATGGGTTTCCATTTTTTACCTTATGTTTCTAATTTAGGATCCCTCTTCATTAGCACCTTCAAAGCTTCATGTGCCTTTAAAGTTGTGTTTATGTCTACCCCATTTTTTGGCTATAACACATGGTGCACCTTGTCAAGGATTTGTGTCTGATGTCGCAAATAAGCATGCATATGTGGACATTTTGGATTCTTTGGAGGTCGTTGATACGATGCAAGAGGTGGATGATTGAGATATCGGTGTAAACTATGACATAATCAGAACCCACAAATATTTCTACAACGGTAAACACTTTTTGGCATAATTATAAATAGGACATAAATTGTGTCACAGAGAAATTGAAGGGGATGAAAAAAACTCCACAAACTAACGGCTTATGCAAGTATCTTGTTGTTTATGTCGCTAAGTTTTTGGCACCAAAATGTGTGTATTTTTGGAAAGGTGAGTCTAGAATACGATGTGTACAGCTTTGGAGCATTGGCGTTGTCAAACACCTGCGGATGGCCTCCCCTTGATCAGAACCTAAGACAACATAATTGTAGACTGGTCGAATGGATGTGAGATTTGTATGAACAGGGGAAGCTATTGGAGGTTGCCAATGAAAGATTAGATAATTTTTTTGATAGGGAGGTAATGGATAGACTGATGTTGGGGTGATTGTTGTGCTCTCATCTCGAGCCCAAGGCAAGTTTGAAGATTAGATCAAGACTAAAGATGAGATAAGCGGTGCAACTTTTAAAATTTGAAGTGGATTCACCCAATGTTGCCCTAAGTTTTCTGGTTCTCATGTTTACTGATTCAAATATTCCGTCGTGGAGATCAAAATTGTTTATATCCTCGACCACAATTACTTTCTCAACTATATCAATATCGTCAAGCTGCTCACCATTGGCGGAGATAGCTGATAATGGTCGCCCATCTTCTAAACCACATGACAGGTTATTTATGCTGCATGCATGTTTCCCATGCACTAGTTTCCAACCTTTACTTGCATGTGTACACCACCTGCAGAACGTGTCATATGTTATTATAGTTTGCTTAAAACACTAACTTCACAAATTTGTATATAGTTTATTCACATCTCCTATGACAAATGCATTTATAAGAGAGAAAATAAAATACATACCACTTAAATAAAAGGTCAACCGCAAGCTAAAAATCTCTACTTACATTCTAAAGGCTTGTATACGACGATGTCTTATATGAAATGAAATGCCATACGCAACAAATGTTTTCTCCTTTGCTTTGCCTATGAAACAAAATAAATTTTACTGCAATTAAAATAACATATATAAACACCATGCAACCCCAAATTTGATCTACAAAATTTGGACCGCCTAGGATGTGCCACCACTATTCATTAAAATAACCAACTTTATTTATTATTTTAGGACTATTATATAAAATATGATCTAAATAAATATTTTCTCCATGTAGTTAGTTCTCTTTAATATAGTTAGTTCACCCTAATATAGTTAGGGCATTTGGGTTGGTCATGATTACATTGCATATCGTAATTAGATTAGGTTGTGCGGGTCATGTATGACATATTTCTATAACATAATTAGATTGTTATTATATTTTGTTGTTTTATGTACTATTAGTTTCCATTAACATTTGAATAATAATATGTCCTATTACTAATGTATAAACCATTAGCTTTTTCCTGATCATAATAAGTTTATTTACAAAAACATTGTGTGTTTCATTATGCGTTACTTGATCATGAAAATTTAATTACAAAAATAGTGTGCATTCTCTTTTAACTTTGTCAATCTTCATGTCTATATATCCCATTCACCTAAACTATTATTGCACTCTATTCTACAGGTTAGATTTATGTATAGCACAATTGATATGTGCTTGCAAAAAAAGGTAATAGTACTTGACCATCACCATGGGTTGCAACAATGACAATTAACAAATTACATCCATAACATACGCATAGTGTGGTCGAAGCCACGATAAATCTCAAAGGAATTGTGCACACCCACATTAACAACAAAGGTGAAGGAAAGGTCCTAAATTTAGATGATTCTGATGCTCTATGTAATATTATGAACATCACCTACATTGAGAATGCTGCTACATACTAAAATGAAAAGGTTTGACTTGCAGATGTATACTCTATATACAGCCTAACATGTAAATAACACTACAATTTCCATTTCTGCAGCATAACTACAACTAAAAGCATACATCTTGGCTATCTATTGGATGTGATTGTTATGGCCACTTTCATATCTACAAGTTATACCTCAATGCATGAAGATGAAAGTTGTACTCATGGAAATTTCTTCTACATATTAATTTGTGACTAATCTATTACTCAAAAATTATTTCCAACTTATTCTATTGTAGAAAACTCTATCTTCTTCTTTGTGAAATGATTATACATTCTGCAATAGATCCAAATATGATAGGTTCAAAATTTGAATCTGAATTTGATAGATTTCCTCCATTTGTATGGATCAAAACAAAATGATTCGTTGAGTAATTACTATCCATTTAAACAAGATTTACATACTCCTTCTATAAGTGTTGATTTTCTAAACTCACAAATATAATAAGTATTGTGTTGAAAAACATGCAATACTTAATGCATAACAACATTATTTGAATTTGATTGAGTGTGCAACTTTCCAGCAAACATACACAATTGCACTTCATTCATGTTATCCATGTTAAGAAAAGATTAACTCCATTTGAATTTGATTGAGTGTGCAACTTTCTAGCAAACATTCACAAACCATAACATAATACACCTAAGCATACACATACACAATATGGATTTTCCGTCCCACTCTTACTCCAACATTTGTTACATTACGTATTACTTTGGTAACTTCATTACATACCAACACCTACCTTCTAAAATTTTCATTCCTCTTCTCAATGCAATAATTTTTTTTCACATCAAACACTTACTACTCACTCCCACAAGTTTTAAATCCAAAGCTTTGATTTGTTTCTCCAAATGTAGCTACATTTCGCTCCGCAAAAGAGTGTTTCATTTTAAGGATTTGTATTCCACCTCACCGCTTCACTGTACTACACAAAACAAAGACAACCAAATTAAATCCATAATGTTAGACCTCTTTAAACTTGCAACTGTAGGAAAAAAACCTCCCGACATAGACTCGCCATGAGAGTTTTTCCCTACGGTCAATATGTGTTTATCAAAAAAACATACGTATACAAAAAACCAAAGCTAAAATGAACATAATATTTATGACGTTGTATTTATCTCTCGTGTTTTGCTTGTACCCAAACAAAAATATCTATGTTTTTTTAAAACAATTTGCAAACAATCATACAATCTCTAATAAAAATTCTTTTCATACTTCTTACAAGTACTCGACCTACCTTAAAAAATCCTCAACTACTAAACAACAATACTCCAAACACATTACGTTCCCGTACAACTAATTTATAGATTACAAAAAAATACCGTACAACTATCATTTCCACCAACCCGTTACGCCTTTCCCTCTCTACATTAAGACCCAACCCATTTTCATTTGGACAACCACTGGTCAATTCATTAACCTTTGCATCTCCATCACCTTTGGAAGCAAATGAACACAAAGTTCCCACTTCTTTTAAGGCTATTTCCTTCCAAATCTCCCATCTCCCCCCACAAAAATGAACCCTATCAACTTATTTCTGACTACATATGTGCCATTCAGTATATTATCAAACTCGTATAAACTCATCTCCCACCACGCCCTACTTGTACAATACACTACACTACATAAAAACCGAATCCAACCGACCAATTCACCACTATCACATACCAACAGCGTCTAACCCACCACATCCACACCCAATCCTTTTAATATGCAATACCACTTCATAGAAGAACCCAATGAAACCCTTCACCTACCAACCTATTTACTATACCCTAGTCAACCCTACCCACAAAAAAACATACACTAACCCAACCCACGCTACTCCCCTAAAACCAAATGCACAACACACTACAAAAACACACTTACAAACTACTCAACCAACATTACATACCACCCACTACAGGTCAAAAGTCAAGGAAATGTATATGTTTATCAATACATGGCATATATAAAATTCAAAATAGTAACTTCAATTATTATCTCTTATCCTTTTGTATATTTGAATTTAAGATATGTGTTCTACTAGTACGAATAAGAATAACTTGCAGTGGTATCAACAAGATGGTTTTTGGTGATATTTCAATATAGATAAATGAACTTAAATTTGAAACTTATTTGATTGGATATATATGAAGTGTATATCCCTAGTAAATAGGATATTCACAAGAAAACTTAATGTAGTCAAATTGATCAAATTAGTTATCTAGAATGACAACAATGGTAATGAAGGGGAAGTGTTTAAATTTATTCTCAATTTATTAAATTTGATGTCCATTTAACCATAAAAATGTAATTTCATTCTTAAATTTAACGTCTCTTTGATTGTCACTTGAAATACTTTACTTTTATCTTGAAGAAGTTAATCGAAAAATAGTAATATAATTTTCGTACACAAGGAATTAGGATTTTTTTGTCTTTCATGGGAAATTATTTTTCTAACCGAACATATTTGTTGATCTAAATTGATTTCATTTGTCACTATCAATGAATAATATTATATAATATAATGGAGTCATTAGTGAATGTGTTATATAGAAAGTCCATGATAAGAACCTTGAAACTAATATCTCATAAAATTAAAGAGAGATGTACTTAAGATACCTACATTTATGTATCACTATTATGTTAATCGTCTTTATATAATGGTAATAGGGTGTATCAAGCGTAGAGGGTAATGTAGTGACTAAACTTCATTTATGATCAAATTCAAATTTGACATCCATTAAAATGTCACCATCAAGCTTTTTACATAAGAAATTAATCATAATATTGTTGACATATGGTAATTTTGGAACTCCATATTTTCTCAAAAATATTTGTCTCCAACATAGTGATGTAGCTAGATAAATATCATTTGGCACCAATTATGAGAAAAAATGGTACACAAAATAATATAATTATTAATCAATGTGATATTTAAAAAATATAAGAGAAGAACCTCAAAATTGATATCTCTTACTATATTTTACATAAATGTATTAAAATTATCTATATTATTTTTCTTAGTATATTTATGAAATATATTAAGAAACTAGATTGATAAAATTTTTTTTGTCAAAAATGAGATGTAACTTTTCAAGTGAATTATACCAATAAAAAATTATTTGTTAAATAAAACAAAAAAATTAAAAAAAGAGTGATTAAAAACATTTATTTATAAAATTTAAAAACAAATCTTGCACTCTCCAGTTGAAAAAATAAAATAACTTTCTAATCATTGAAATAAGCTCTATCTTAACCATAGTTGAAAAATAAAGTTATTGCAATAGTTGTACGGGGCATAGTTCCACTCAACTGAGGGGTTTTTGTTATGCCATAGTTGTATGGGGCATGATCTTAACCTCATACCTTATTTATTGGTATCTCTGGGAGTGGAACCTTGGTGGATGGCTATGAAATATTTAATGCACTATCATACGCACCGTTGGATCACAACTCATTCTATACAACATGAATATTGTATTCATTAACTTTAGAAAGATAATTAAATATGCTCTTATGTATAATTGATCAATATTTTTTTTGATTATTGGTAAATAGTTTTTTGAAAGGGACTATACTCTTTTACAACAGTGCTCAAAAGCAAAATTTAACCCCAGAAAGCCCAACAATAGAAAACAGCCAAGAACCAGCAAAAACAAAACAGGTGCTTCAAAAACAGCTAAAAAACAACAACTTAACAACAACACAACTGCCCAACAACTGTGCAATTGGCCATTTGCTTAGATGTAACAATAATAGCACTAACAACGACAAGAATCAAACCTTGTCCGGAGTGGTGGGGGTTTAGATTTGACATTACCCTTCTTTTTCCGATCCACCACTGTCCATTCAGGATTTCCTGCATCCAATGCAATCGAAGCATCTGCAATGGATTTGATGTGGATGTGACCAATAGGAAGGGGGGCCGAAACTTCCTTAAACACTGAATCAGCAATCTACAGAGCATAGTTTGTAGGTAGTTTCTCTATGTTGGCCTGTGAATTAGCCACGGGTGAGTCAACTTGCAAGGGGGCACTAGAATCCTCAGCCGGATCTGAGTCAATTGTGAGATGTTCAGGGAGTGAATCCTTCCACCAGGCAGTTTTGGTCTTTCGTTTGGAATGTTCACAATCGTTTGTAACATGACCAGTTTGGAAGCAACGCCGACATCTGAAGGCAAGTCTCTCATAGTCAATCCTCTATACCCAGAGCCTTTCTCCAATTTGAAGATTGATTTCTGCTGGTAAGAGTTTGGAGGTATCAATATCAACCAGGATTCGAGCAAACGTAGTATGCGTTTGAATGGAGGTCTTACCATCAATTGCCACACATGAGCCAAGAGTATCTCCTATAGCAATGAGACAAGATCTGTTCCAAAGTTGTAACAGAAGTCCTGGTAAAAGAACCCAAATCGGGTAGGTATCAAAAGACTCCTTTAACGGGTCGAAGGACGGATACCATGGTTTGGACATCAGCCCATGTTCCCCCCAAACCCAATGCTGGCTAAAGATTAAATCCCTATCAGCAGGGGTTTCAAAGACCGCAATGAAGTAAGCTTTAGCACAGGGATAAAGCTCAATCTTACCTTGTATTTTTTCTCTCCATCTCTGGGCCATCCATTCATGGAGCTGAGAAAGCTTAGGCCAAAATTTATGGAATCTGCATATGAGACCCAGCTGGGAGATATTTTCCTCCTCCTTAAGAATTTTTATAAGTAGATCCTCCCCGATTTTCAGCGTCGGGAACCCCTAGGAGGGTTTCAAGAGCTCATTTATGGTATTCTCCTTTTGTTTGGAGACCGCTGAAGCATAAGAAGAGGACTTATCTCCACCAGAGGTTCCTGAGCGACCGCTTTTCTGAAGCGAGTTGGATCTATCCATGCTCTTGAAAGAAGATCCGTCATTTTTAAATGATTCATTACCATTGTTGAGATTTGTAGGAGAGACCGAGCCAACTTTACCTGTCCCAATGGAGAGACCCCCTGTTTTTTGACAGGTCGGAGAAACTCTATCCCGGATTTTCTTTGAAGGGGGGTCTTGATTTGCCGTAGAGTTTTATCACTTATAATTGATCGATATTATCACTTATTGGGTTGTGAGTTTTACCGTAGAGATTTTTGATAACATTAATCATTAGGTGTTGAAGACGTTGTTTTACTCTTCGGGAGGAATTTCATTTTCTACTTTACCAGATTTGTATGATTATTTAATTGTACTGTGGTATGTGCAAACTTTATTAGATAGATGTATGATTATTATTTAATTATACTTTACTAGATTTGTATGATTATTTAATTATACTTGAAAAGGTCAATTCTTTTAGAAAAAGGGGGATTGGATTGAAAAGAGCAGCAAATTAAGGTTTCGTGGAACATTAATATGTAAGAGGATAATATTATTCACAACTTTAACTTTACCGGTCTAAAAAGTGACACATTAAATTGTATTATTCCATCATCTATTTAACGTCCTCATATTTAAGTGAAAATTTGGGCCGTAGTAATTTGAAATTGCAGTACAGTCTTATTTTATGTACAATTGAGGATAATACATATAAGTTCAGCTAATTATCAAAGCTAACTCTGATTTTTAAATTACTTTATTAATTTTTTGAATTTTTTTTAAGCGAAATTTATATGCACATCTACAAATAAGGCAAAGGTCAATAGAACTAACGATGAACAAATTTTGGGAAATTTAAACACTAACAATGTCAACTTTCTCTTTTTTCAAAAGTTGCCATATTATTATGCTGATGCGTTGTATTCAAACATAATAAATATTTTCAGGGATAAATTTTGCCTTTAAAGCCTCTCAATATAATTTAATTTTTTGGTGACATCCCTCACATCAACGAGTTGTTAGGGAGATAAAATTGATATGAGTGACCTCAATATTTGGCATTATCATAACATGAGACCACATTGACCATAAATGCAGTTTTCTGAATCTTACATCTGCTTGTAACCTTGATACAAAGAAAGGGGTTTGGCTTCAACTTGTGCCACCTCTGTTAGATTTTGTTCGTGAGACTTCATATATAGAAAACTTCTTTTGTAGGAATTGGAATACATGTTTTGCAACAATAAGATTAGACACATTATTTCGGAATCATGTATGCTATTTCATTTTATTTAGCTAAATCTATTGGATTGTGAGTAGGAAATCTCTTGATATTGAGGAAAAACCTACAGTGGTGCCCAAGAAAGGAAAAACAATAAACATCATTAATATGGAAGATTAGTCAACTCTGAAGAAAGTTGGATGTTGTTCAGTATAGGCAACATTGAAGCCTTAATTTCACAGACCCCAAGATCGTATATCCACGGCCCTCTCATTAGCAACAGTTTTCCTTATCTCGAGTGAGAGGTGTTATCTCTTCTCAATCGGCGTTGGATGGCGACCTATTCATAGAAACCCTCTACTCAACTCCCCTATTGCAATTTGAATCAGATCTTTCAATGGTTCCTCAGATGCATTATAGATCTAGCATTGCGCTCCTCGTGAGTCAATCCCTGCATCTATTTTGGCCTCAATTCGGCTTGACAATCTCACCTCTCGGCCATGATGGTTGCATTGGTGGCACATTGAACAAATATTAGTTGGAAATCCATCTTTCTACAACTGCAGGAGGCGAAATGTGTGTGTAGGATTAAACGAGCAATGTTTGATAGTAATTCCGAAATGCCCCCTACATTTACATTCACATTCAGTTATTTTTTAAATTAAGGGTAAAAGGTATTATAACTCGGGTCCTACTAGGGGGATTACAACAAGGGTCAAAACTGAGATAAATCGGTCAAGGCACAAGAAAAAACACACCAAAGCACAATTGCCCTGCAACTAGAAAAACAAAATAAAAGCACAACGAATGTCGTGTAGAGAGAAAATAAGAGAGGCATGACAGGACAACCACAAAAGAGAGGGCACTCAACCTCGAGAAAGAGAGGATTTTTTTCGATTTCCTCTATTGCACCTTATTCCACCCCTCTTCCTCCAATGCGTGATCAATAAGTTCATCATGATTCTTGAAACCGAAGATTTTAAATATGTAATCTTGGTATCTCGAACCTTCCAGAAATCAAGTACTTTGAGCTTGTTAGGATCACACGGATCCGTTTTCCCGAATTTCTCGAGGAAAGACGCCAAACACGTAGCATTTCCCAAAATTGTCTCGTCCTTCAAAATATATTAAGTTACAAGGCCCCCAAGCTCTTCGATGTTTTATATGATTTCGATATTTCCACGGATCAAGCTATCCACAAATCCTCCCTCGCCATCCTCCTCGATATATGAACTGCCTTCATCCTCCTCCTACACACCGATCTTGTTGCCTTTAGTGTCATCCTCATCATTCAATTCTGGATCATGTTGAGCCTCCAACGTTGTGGAATGCTTAGGGGGCAGGGGCAGGTTAATATCAACATCTGTATGATCCCCATTGGGAGCAGGGTACGAGCCTCGCATCGAGAAAACTAGTGCCCCCGCTAATCCAATGGACAACCCCCCATCCACCATCAACGGGACAGGTGTACCAAACCGTTCCCCTTCTATTATGCATGCGATCTCCGTGTTGATTCCTTTCCTCGTTCCTCGTGTAATATGCTCACCAGTCGACACACCCACCAACACATCATACATCTGCATGCCATGACCAGAGACCAAAAAGGGATCAACCACCGCTCTATCACATTCGGTCACCCGAGCCAATGCATCTCCTTCAGCAATAATATCCCGCAAGGACTTAGAGGGGGAATCACAGGACTTAACCCCCATATCCTCTAGATGCGAGTCTTTAAGCGAGTAGCCACTATCAGTCAGTGAGTAGACCTGAGTATTCGGGGACACCTTCTCAGACCAAGCCTTCTTGGTGTTACAGGCTTCATCTTTGTGCCCAACCGACCTGCATGCCCCACAGAACACATGGGAAACTTCATAAACAAGTTTTTATTCCCAAATACCAAACTGTGAGATGAGGCGAATAGAAGATGGGAATTGCTTCCCCAACTCCACATTAACACACATCCTTACACATACAAGTCGAGATCTGAATTTAGTTATTAAATTTGGCTTCAGTTACTAAATATGATACTCATAACCAATATTTTGATATAAACGATGTCTTGCTGCATGACGAAATTCCCAAATAATTGGGAGTGGATTTGGGGGCTGCTTCTTTCGACCATTCAAAAGCCCCTTCTCCAGCCTAGAGAGGAACTGGTTTGTTTTCTAATGGATCTGCAGCAATTGACAATCGTTGTGTGGTCATCCGAGCTATATTCCCCGCTGCACAAAAAGAAGCCTATACTATTCTACATGTTTTTCCCGAGTTTTATAAAGGGAATATTGCAGTACCAGTACGGGACCACTCCCAATCTCTGCCACTAGTGCTTACTTTTGGTCCCCCCAGCACACATCATGTATGCACATCCATTACATGCTACGCTATTACGTACACCTTCCATGTACATTGAATACATTAAGGGAAAAATATTTAACTTTAATTCTCAAAGGAAAATAATATACTATTTGAATATTAAGATGCAACAAAAACCCTATCTAATGTAAAAACCCATGCTCATCTAAATATAAATACGGTAAAAAAGACTACACCACCCATATATCATAGCAATAGTGACAACTTTTATGATATATCTACTCTTAATGACAATTTCATTCACTATAAAGCATCAACTAATCTCTTATTGTGTAGACCACTACAAAAGTGAATCCATTGTCTACGAAGATGTGATTTTCACAATGCAACAAACTCAAAAAATGATATGAAAACCACAACAAATTTTAGAACAAGCAATTTTTGCAATTGCAGACAACTAACAAATCCTGAGACAAATTTTATGCCTATTTGTATGAAAAATAGGCCTAAATCACCATTTACGTACAATGTATAAACATATAGAACCTACCTAATGTTAAAAATATTTAATATGTAAATATACTTGACATTCTCAATATGTAAAAATGCAAACAAATGTATTTTACAGTTAAATTGGAATTTTATGTGTGAGCATCTACTCTCCTACATTTACTCTTGTATTATCAATACATTAAATGATTTTTATTAGATTAGGCAAAAAACAGATTTTGAAGGGATTGGGAACCCTGTACAAACCGAAAGATAAGCTTCAAGGCACAAAGGTGAAACAACAAGGAACAAGGCCCAACCTATCCAAAGATGAAAAAAAAAAATAGACAAACCAGAAACCCAAAGAAAGGCGTGCCAAAAGAAGAAAGGGCACCAAAATAGGAAAGTCAAAGAGGCTTGGCCACCTACCAAGAGCAACCCTAACTACCATGAAACTTCCCACTTTGAGATCTAAGGCTCATCTTTGTAGGAGAAATTCTAGCTTTACCTTTATTTTTGTTATTCACCACCTTCCAACCATCTCCCTTGTTAGGATCCACATTCTCATCAGGGTGGAAAGGTAGCCGAATTTCAAGAGCCTCCTTGTTTTTTGTATTTTAGTTCTGCTTGGGACTAGGAGGACGTGGCAAGGAAGCCCCACCCTTGCACACCGTATGATTTGAAATCTTAGCCAAACTAGTAGGGGAAGGGGCATCCAATACATTAAATTATAATTATGTTACTGTTACTTTTTTTAAATCTCTTTATGTCTAGTAAATTATTTAGATACTGTTCCATAATAGAGATCTCTATAATAGGCCACATCCCCTATAGGTGAAGCGAAATCATACACTAAATCCTGAGCTCCTTCCACTATAGCCGCCTAGTGGAGAGCATCATGCTCTCATGTCAATCTAACAACATCTACTTATAGGTGAGTCCTCTTAGCCTGCTAATGTGCTCTCTCGGTCAGAAGTTGATCCCTTTCGGTGGTAACCCATTGTACCTACTACCTCAAAGTAGCTTGAACTTCGGCTCCCTACTACACCTATCTATCTAATATCTATACTATAATAAAAGCTATGTCCACACCGTATAGATCCATGTCTCTCTCAAGTTGTAATGGCACAACTGATGCCCCACCTGCTCTTGGAATAAGTCTATATCCAGGCACCTTTATCTTTGTTCCTCTTTACGGTGACCTAATTGGTGATCACCAACCCCCTCCTATTACAATCTATCTTGTGGGTGATTCCCATCCATCCCATCCATATCCACCATCCCCACCTGCTGCCATGTGCGACATCACTACTCGAGGTGGTGAAGGTGGAACCTGTACGAAGGGCACTTGTTGTGTCCACACCTTTACATCATGTATAGGAATTGGATGTATAATAGGCACCTATTGTGCTTGTACTTGTTCCTGCTACCCTAAAGGATGTTGTGGGGGTGGACCCTATGGCTATACCTGTATCTATGGACCCTGGACTTGGGCCTGTAAGTCCACCTCCGCCTCCGACTGTCCTAATCTGGCCATGTCTCTCAGCGCCCGACCCTATAAACCTTGCATTTTTACGGCTATACCTGTATCTATCGCATCCTGTGAGATCGTAATACGAAAAGGTAACACTATCACATACCAAAACTCATAATATGGTGTGGTCTGGGGGTCTATCACCTATGCCTATGGAACCCATGGTTGCGGGACAACATGAATAAAGTTATCTAGAGCTTACTGCTCTCTAATGCGAGGCTCAAAATCAAACATCTCACATGTCTTGCATGCGTACCATATATCAACTCTCGGTATACCATGGATATGGCCCAAATTTCGTTGCATCTGGTCAATATGATACCACTATGTAATATGACTTCGTCTGCCAATAATAAAGTGCTCAACCTCTATAATACTGAGCTCTACTACATCGCCACTCCATTGATATAATCGGTAGGGATGCTAAGTGACCATACAGAGTTATAGTTAATCGAAGGTACATATATAATAATATGTATCACCCATGTGTGATCAGATGTCCTCTCACACTGGCTCCCATCCCATGCAAGAGGGATCATTTGGATCCCTAGCTCGTAACACTCCAAGTGGGTGCCCAATCGTAATACGGTCCCATGTCCAAATCTGTAGTAGTTTGGTTGGTCCAAGGCTCCCCATGCCTTTGTATGTGATTAAATGAAAATCCCAGTAAATATGGGCTAGTATACACTGACCCTAGTAGAAGATCTCTCCATCCATAAGCATGTGCACTAATCTTATCAATCCAAGTGGGAAGTGTGTGTTAGTCTTGTCAAGTAGCAAGTAGTCGTTGACAAGAGCCATCAAGTATATGGGTATGCGTATAATCCATCGATCCTCAAAGCATCTGTATAGAAGCACCAACATACCATACCGGGGTATGTCCCGTCAAATAAACATTTCCATAATACAATCTAAGATCCAGTAGTGATCCCCATCATACGTCACCAATCTTCCCTAAATCGACACTCTGAGGATCCGGTATACATCCTCTAAAGTCACGGTCATCTCACCCGTCGTTAATATGAAATTCTAGCTCACTCCACCACCTCTATGCTAAGGAATTCAGGAGGGCATGATCCAAAATAATGTGAGGCATTCATGCAATGTAAGAGAGGCCTGTGGCCTCCAATGTTGCAATCAAAAAAATCTTCTCTAGGCATGAAAAATTCTACTCATAGGATCAAAGACTTCCATGCCACTTGCACACCTCAAAATTGATGCATAAACTACCTAAGTTTAACAATTAACAAATCACTATGCTTGTGAATATTAATGAAATATGTGAGTTCCTTATTAAAAAATTTATTGTGAAATATCAACCATAATTAAATCACAAATTGAAAGGAGAAGAGACAAAATGAGACAAGATTTATCCTGGAGAAACCTGACGTGGGAAAAACTCTAGTTGGTGAGGAAATTATCTCCCCTTCCCTATGCAATCTCAGAAACGATATAAATTACTACCAATTTGGCCTTTAAGAAAGATGAGACTCCTTCAAATTGTATCTACTTGCTCTCAATTCTCTCAAACAACAATAAATCTTCAATATGAACAAACAATACACGAATCCAACTCTCCAACTTTTCTCACATTTTGAATTCACCCAAACCACTTGCTGGAATCATACATAAATGCTTGTATTTATAGATTCTCATCTTAGAGAGGTGCATGGATAAGGTGAAACGAAACCGATTCGGAAGAACAAACATTTGTCAACTGTTGAGTTCCCACAGTTCTATAATCGTGTAGTTGCATAGGACCATGTCATTTTTTGCATACCGATCGGAAGTTTTGTAACCTCGGTGATGCAGTTGCGTAACCATCTGCTCTGACACAGAGAGGTGATTATGTAACCACCAGGGTAGTCACATAACCATCGAATGAATTCCTCTGAAACAGAACATAAAATGGCCTAAAAGCATCATTCAGAGGTGTCTGGATCACCCCTATCCTGACTAGACCATCTTGTGAAGACATAATGAGATGAGATCCTGTAGAGCAAGTATTATTTATATAGAAATTTCATAGAATTGGTACTATTCTTGATCTATTTTTGGATCATACCTCCCCAATTTGAGTCTTTTAAGTCTCTAAAAGCTTCAATGACTGATGATGTGAGGAAATTTCTTCTCCCAGCATGTTCTCTAGAATACCACTTGTCCTTGGTAGGTAATTGTCCTTTCAATCCAATCAACCACCTATCTTTCAGTCCTCTTTATGTCGTCCTTTCTTTCGGCATTGTAAAACCAAATCTTTCTTCCTAATTCAAGCTGACTATGTCCAGAGTAAGATCCTGAATGGATATGGAATAAATTATCTTCCTTCTTATTAATTATCCAACATGAAGGGCTCAAAAAGACATAAGTTTTCAACATTCACAGCTGAATAAATATTCATATATGGAGGCATAATCCAAGAGAGATGCATTCTTACCCCACTTGTTCCAGAATTTCAAATGGGCCATAACGAAGAGGTTTGAGTTTCTTATATTTTCCTTGTAGCCTTTCCTAGCTCAAAATACGACCATACCTTGTCTCCAACAAGGAAGGAATGCTTAGTCCTATGTTGACCATGCCGTGCTTTGTGTACTTAGGCCTATGACTCTGTCAACATTTTTTGTACCTGAAGGTGTATTTGCTAGAAACATCTCAATGAAATTTCTCATGCTTTTTGAACTTTCACTTACACTTTCCCAATATATCTGCATGGTAATCTTAAAATAACATCAAAATAACTCTTAGGAAAATAACCAAAACATGTTTGAAAAGGAGTTTTACTAGTTGAAGCATGAAGTGCATTTATTAGAAGAATGTTGGATATACACCAAGTTCTCATCCCATGTCCTTGTATGTATAAACCTGTTGTATCCTCTAAAAATATTGACCAAGGTACAAATTCACCACCTCTATTTTCCCATTTGTTTGTGGATGAAATGTGGTAGACCTCTTCAGCTTTGTATTTAGTCTTTTCCCAATAAAGTAAGACCAAAATTTTCCTACGAACCGCGAGTCTCTGTTTAACAAAATAGGACTAGGAAAGCCAAAGTGAACCCACCACATTAGCGAACAATAACTCATCTGCATCACTGGACTTAATGATCTTTATGCAAGGAACAAGAATACACATTTTAATAAATCGATCTACAATCACAATTATATAATCATGAATCTTTTTTGGTGGTAGGAAAATTTCACCCAAAAAATCCACGGAGATACTTTCTCATGGTCAGGAAGGAACTGGTAATGGAATATATAACCCCAAATTTTCTATTATTAGGATTTCTTGTACTGCATAAAACATAACCCCTGATAAATTTAATAACTTCATCTTGCATGTTTGGACAATACAACATACCTCTACAAGTGTGCTATAGTATTTGTCACACAAAAGTGACCAGCTACGATGGAAGTGTGTGATTCTCTCATCAACTACATTCTTTACTTCTTAAGGTACACAGAGTTTCCCGTTCTTGTAGAAAAAACCATCCTGTAAAACAAGTATTCCCCCTCTAGGTGAAAATTCCCTCACTTGGAAGGTTTCTATTAAAAAATCTCTTGCAAAATCCAGATCCATGCTCATATCCTTCCCAATATGCTTCACACACAAAAGGCTCAAGAAGAGTTAATGTGCCCACAACTGAAATAAAAGGAGGTATAGATAACATGTCAATCTAATTTTTTAGTCACACATTTTTTATATTCAATAACCAAATGAAAATGTTGTAAAAAACCCATCCATTTATAGTGCCTAGCTTGCGGAATGTTTACTTTGAGCAGGTAGATATTGAAGAGGTTGATGATCTGTATGAATGATAGTTTCCCTACCCACAAAATAATGTTTCCATTTCTTGATTGACTTGAAAAAGAACATACAATTCCTTATCATAAGTACATTAAATTAAAATGGTACCATGAAACAATTCAGAGTGATAACATACCGACCTACCTCCTTGAAGTAGGACAACCCCCATAGTATAGTCACTAACATTGGGTTTCCACTTTGAAGGGTAGGTGTAGGTTAAGTAAAGCAAAAATTGGAGCATGATTGATTTTATATTTAAATGAATCAAAATAAATTTATGTAGTTTCTTACCCCAATTAAAAGTCTTACCCCCTGTCCCTCACTGAATGTAGAGGGCACTTCTATGGAAGAGAAGTTCTTAATGAAATTTCTGTAAATACTGAAAACTGCTCCCAACAAAACTCCTAGTTTCTATCAAACTTAATGGTGTAGGCCAATATTGAATGACATCTATCTTATCCGGATCAATCCTTAACTCCCCATCTATAATCACATGTCCTAAAACGACAAGCGATTGTTATGCAAACTCGCACTTCTTTTCATTCAACACAAGTCGGTTCTTCTTAAGAACTTGCAAAACTTGACGTAAATGATCAATATGCTCCTCAAACATTATGATAAAAACCAGAATGTCATCCAAGTACACAATAACAAAGGAATCAATAAATGACCTCATTACCTCATTCATCAACCTCATGAAGGTAGATGGTGCATTGCATAGCCCGAATGGTAATACCAACCATTCATATAACCCTTTCCTGGTCTTGAACTATGTCTTCCAGTTGTCCTCTTCTTTAATTTGCACTTGATGATATCCAGACTTTAAATCAATCTTAGTAAAATATTTAGCATACTATAACTGATCTAATAAATCATCAATGCGAGGAAGAGGGTACCAGTTTTTAATGGTTATTTTATTTAAAGCCCTATAATCAATACACATTATCCATGAACCATATTTCTTAGGTACTAGAATTATAGGATAACCACATGGAGAAGTGCTATGATGGATTATACCTTTTTCAATAAAAGACTATAACTATTGTTTTACCTCATTGACATCTTTCAAATATTTCATGTATAATCCCAAGTTTAGAAGTGGACTATCTAGTAGAAAATGGATCTCATGCTCAATTTCCTTGACTGGGGGAAACCCTGTATGTTCTTGAAAGACCTCTTTGAACTGATGAACCAAATATACTATCTATGCCTGCTCTTTATTAGAAAACATGCTACAAGTTGTTTTAGAGGTAACAATCTCATCATCTGGCATATCCCTCAACATAAGCAATGTAAATTTACCACTAGCATTAATGAGCTTTTAGGCTTCGTTGATACTTACCAAATATATCTTTAAATCTCATGAATATGATGAAATGACGTAGCTCTTACCATATTTTACCAAACGGTATTGATTGGATCTCCTTACGAAGATAGCATCCATGACATACATATATGGGCTGCCAAAAACTACACCACACACATCAAAGGGAACAACATCCACAATAACCTCATCAATAAAATTTTTATCAATACCAAAAGTGATCTTACACTACTTCGTTACCTTGATGTCTACACCTTTCTTTACCCAACCCAAAGAATACGAGATTGGGTGACTGTAAGTTTCCAACTTCAACCTTTCCACTAACTCCTTACTAATTAAATTAGCTTGATAACATGTATCAAAAAGAGCATCCACCTTAGTTTTCTTCACTTAAATCTTTAAATGAAAAATCTTTGATAGTTAGTTTTCCTAAACAATAATGTTAGTACCCAAACATACCTCTCTACAGACAAAGGCACACCACATAACATCATCCACCTCTTGAATACAAAATACTTCCTCTCCCTAGAGGGAAACCATATCCTTCTATTTATTCTTCTTATTTTTGAAGGGATGTAACTCTGGGTGGAGCTTCCATCATTTCTCCTTGGAATGAGTGTCAACATCACAGTGCCCACAATGAATTTTAGTATGATTATTAGAAATAAAAGTATCATTTTTCTTACCCTTTCCTTTTCCTCAGTCCTTATGTTTAGCATCACCTTGTTTGTTCGAAGCATGCTGAGAGGTAGATGAACACTTTTTCTTATCCATCTCCAAATAGTGAACTTGTGTACAAGCTTCATCTACATTTTTAGGCTTTGCCAAGAGGATGGTTCTTCTCAAATGGCTATGGATTCCATCGATATACTTCATCAATAGGTCCTAGTCTGCTACATCCTTACCTATATAAATAGCTTTCTTCTGGAACTCACTAGTATAATCCTACATAGTTTGGCCTTATTTCTACCTGAGATATTGCCAATACATGGACCTCTCTTCCTCATAACAAATAGGATAAAAATATTTTTGGATTATCTTCTTAAAAACATCCCACTTAGTAATTGGAGGAAGATTCTTAACAACCAATGTATGAACATAACTTTCAAACCAAGTTAAAGCATGTTTGGTTAATTTTAGCTGAGCAAAGGAAATATTATGAATTTCATTAATTTGATGCAAACTGAAATATACCACTAGTTGAGCTAGCCAATTGTCTAGCTTCTCGGCATTCACATCTCCATCATAAGGCTCAATTTTGATCTTGGCATCTAATTTTAATGGAGGAGGTACATGAATGGCATGGGATGGTTATTCTTCATGAAACCATTCTTAATGAGCTACCAGTGTCTCGTTAATAACACCTAGATTCTCCATGAGTAGTCCCATCATGGAATCCAACTTCCCAATGGACAAGGAGATACTTCCCACATCTTTGGACAGACTTGCCACATTAGAACTGCTCTTCACCATTTTCCTTTGCATCATCTCTTCGAGCCATCTCTTGAATTCCTTACTTTCACTTCCTTGTATAAATATTTGTTTTGAAAGGAATAAGGCTACCTTCACCACTTTCTTTTCCCTTTCGAGTAAGGGGCATCTAACTACAATCTCAACACAATTCAACCACACAAAATAATCAAATATTAATAGCTCTGATACCTATCTGATCCGTAAAATGCCTAACTTTAATAATTAACATATCACTATGCTCGTGAATATGAATGAAATATGTGAGTTCTTTATTAAACCAGTTATCATGCAATATCGAACGCAATTAAACTACAAATTGAAAGGAGAAGAGACAAAGCGAGACAAGATTTATCTTGGAGAAAACCAATGTGGGAAAAACTCTAGTGGGTGAGAAAATTAGCTCCCCTTCACTATGTAATCTCAAAATGATACAACTTACTACCAATTTTTCCTTCAAGAAATATGAGACTCCTTATAATTATATCTACTTGCTCTGAATTCTCTCAAACAACAAGAACTCTTCAATATGAACAAACAAGACAAGAATCTAACTCTCAAAGTTTGCTCACACTTTGAATTCACCCAAAACACTTTCTTGAATCCTTCGAAATGCTTGTATTTGTAGATGTTTAGTGGAGGGAGGTGTGGAAAGATGAAATTAACAAATTGGGAAGGTCAAACATTTGAAATTGTTGAGATCCCTCGTTCTAGAATCTTTAGTTGCACGACAACAAATTTATACAGACGGGTGGTTATGTAACCGCTGCGACAGTTATGCAATTGCTGCTCTGTAAAAGATTGTAGGTTATGTAACTGTTGGATCGATCATGTAACCATCGAATGAATCCCCTGAAACAGAACATCAAATGGCCTAAAAACATCATTCAGAGGTGTTTGAATCACCCCATGCTTGACTAGACCATCTTGGAAAGACATAATGAGTAGAGCAAGTATTATATATATAAATTACATAGAATTGGGCTTTTCCTGATCCATTTTTGGATCACAAATTATGTAATATTGCCTTCAAGATTACAAAATGCACTCGATTAACATCATTTCTTCTCATAAAATCTTCCTAAGATATTCTAATTGATTCTAAATTCTTCTACTCATCCATAAGTTCTACTAGAAATCTTCAAATTTCTTCTAAATTTTTTTCTAAGGCACGAATTCCTCACTAGTGTAATCCTTTTTGCACTAGCGCATCCCTTTTGGCACTCACGCAAGCCTTCTTACATTAGCGCATCCCTTTTGGCACTCACATAAGACTAAGCTAGAGTGTTCCTTTTCACGCTCACTCACTAATTTTTGCGCTTATGTAAGCCTGTGCTGGAGCCCAAATTTTCTCACTCAATCACTCAATTTTACACTGGCATAAGCCTAACATACATTGCAATCTAATTTTGCACCCACAGCTTCATTTTGATACTAGCGCGTGACCCCATTTTGCGAGCGTGCACCCTAATCGCTAGCGTGCCCTAGGGCTTGTGCAAGCGTGACCCCGCCATTTTTCCCTAGCTTAAAAATGACATAAATGTAATCAAAAATTAAAATTCTTAATTTGTGTAATGGTGTAGCGTCTGTTGGAGGCCTCCAAACTCTCAAAATTGATCAATGTGGTATTTATGTCTCTAAATTCATGTCATATCTCTCCAAGTTTAGAGTAAAAATATCACCAAATCTCAAAAGGGTCTAATGACAATAACTGGTCGCAATACATTTTATCCCTCTCAGCCTACTATTTATACCCGATTTGACTTAGTTCGTCATTTTTCTCGCCTTCTAGTAGCTAGATAACTAACACGATTCTTCTATATTCTTCCCTCCACATGTTGGCATTCCACCGTGATGATTATTTTAATTAAATAATCATTTTTCTAGAAAACATTTTCACAATGTTGGGCCATATTTTTTGCTTATTGATGACCTTGTGTTCTTCCTGGGGCATGTTATTTTGCTTCCTAGATAATTAAGAATTGCAATATGTACCAAACATCGTCATTCTTCTAGAATTTTTTTCCTAATAATTTAAAAAAAATCATAAAATCATTCAAAAATCAGAAAAATTGGTAAAAAAACAAAAAATCCAAAAAAGGGATTGATTGTCCCTAAAATTTCAACAATTTTGCTAATGTTTTTTAAAAACATGGCATGCAGCTAGAAGCATTTACTAGACGCATCCTCCTCAAAAATTGCATTTTTTTCTCCTACAACAAATCTTTCTTTGGTCCTCATTTTTTCTCGCAAATGAATTGTAAATCATCTGGATCTACCTCCATTAACAAATTTAGTTTTCTTACTATGTCTGCACTCTATTGCACAATGAGTTGTTTGGTATTGGGTTCATAGTGCATGATATATTTTTCATAGGACCCCTGTGTCCTGCGGTAAATTCACCTCACATATATCCTTTCCCTAAGGTGTCATTTTTAGGACCCTTGTAGTTAACTCAAACATTTGGGAACTGAAGCTCAATAACAAAACATTGTTGAAATTGTCTTGAACATTGTTTGTTTGAGTATGTGGGTTTGCACTTGTTTCCCTGTCAGGTTAGTATGTTTACTTTCTCATACTACATTATGTTATGTATGTTGTATTGAGGTAGTGTTTTAGCAATGAACAAATGTTATTATTATATCTTTTCATGTTATTTTACACCTTTTTTGTATGCTTATAGATAATAAAGGGTCAGTGACATAGATCATAAAGAAAAATGATGAAATAAAACTTTCTCTTGAGCTAAGATGGATGAAAGATATTTCCATCCTCTTATCTCCATTCTTCTTCATATCATTTTCTTTTGTCCCAAATTTTCTTTAATATCACTTGGGGCAATAGGGATTATTTTTATCTCGCCTTCCCCCTCTTATTTCGTCTATCCATCGAAACATCATATTTTCTTTCCTACTTATTCATATTTTCACACTCACCTACAAGGTTTGTGTTGACCCTTCTTTCACATTTTTCTTTTCTATCATCGATCGAAATCTTTCATCACCCCATCAACACTCGAGGGGGAATCCTTCATTCTTCTAATTTTTCTTCTATCCCTTCAAAAATTTTCTTGTCTATAATTGTCTGTTATCTTTGAAGTGGCATCGCGTACGCCACCCCAAAGATGGGAAAATGTAGACAGCTAAAATCTGCATACACAGTTTTAATACTAAGATTTCACTAATTACCCTTTTCCCTCCATTCTCGGTCAATTAACAACACTTTGTTAATTAACTAGCCTTTATCTCATTCCGGATGTCAATTAACGAAACTTCATTAGTTATAATCCTCTTCTAATCAATTAATTAACTATTAAGCCTTTTAACCTTATATTTAATTAATAAACCCTCTTATTGGTTAAATTCCCCTCTCAAATCCTCCAAATCATACCTATTTCCCTCTAAATCATCTTTAAATGGCTTTTAAAGCTATTCTAGCCTATTAATTAATCTTATTTGATTAATTAAATTATCTCCAACTCTCATGAGTTTCTAATCACTTGTTACTTCCTCTAATCAATCTTATCTCTTCTAAATCTACTTTATCCTTTATCCCGCATGCACTATTTTGCAAGCATCTACCAAATTGGAAAGCTATATAAAGGACCCTCCTACATCCTTCACACCTTACACCTTTACAAACACCACACTTTTACTAGTGAAATCTATAAGCTTATGATAAGATCCTTCTCCATTGTTGGAATAACTACTTCATATTTGCATCCATTCTCTCATATTTAAGTAGTAAAGGAAGATCCAAACATGTACTTGTATCCATTTTAGTGAGATCCTTTCCTAAAAGGAACGATAACCAGATCGTGCCAAGCCAAGAACACAGATGCTAATCAAACATCATGATCAATAATATGAAAGTAATTCTCCAGAATAACTTTACATAAACCTTTGCAAACAAATGAGCAACAATATCATATATTATTATGGAACTCAATGAAATACAATGAGAATGGGCCTTGCTTATATAGGCAAGGAATAACAATCTAAGAACCAGTCAAGGTCGTAGATCAAGCCATAAATCATGGAAAGAACTAGTCATCAAAGAACTAGTCAAGTCCATAGATTTATGAGAGAACTAGACATCAAGGATCTAGTCAATACCATAGATCTAGGAAAGAACTAGTCAATACCATAGATCAAGGAAAGAACTATACCTAACAACTAGATAATATCTCCTAATATCTAAATAAATAAAAATAAATATCCACACACATAAGTGGGTGAGGATAAATACAATAAAGGTAAATAAAGTACCTAGGTGAACATGAGCTAAGGTAAATACCTACTCTAACATTTCCTCATCAAGAGAATAAAAACAAATTGAACTAAATAGAGTTCATATTTTGATAAGTGTATAGTACAATACAAGAGTAGGAATGGTTAGCATTAGGTGAGTTCATTCATGTTTATGTAATTAGAATAGTTATTTCCTTTAAGCTCTTATCATGATGTTAATGGTAGATTTATCTTTACTTTGAGACTACTAGGTGTTAGTTTATTTCCACTAGCATATAGTAAGTTTTGCATGTACATAGTGTTTTTCTATTTAATATAGAAGAAGATAGGACTTTGAAACATTCCATTTGGATTTTCTGCACCCTTCTAGCACGGCCCTTTTGGAAGCCACTCATCCTTATTTACTGAAGGAAAAACAAACAAATTTATCTTGAACTGGCTCTAAAAAGTTGCACCCAATTTGATCTCTCTTATTATCGGTTTTGAAATTCATCTTTTTTCTCATAATTATTTGTATAGTAGAGATTCAATTGGAGGCATTAAACACCTTGTTATGATGTTGGGTTCTCTTTTTGTGGGCCCATTCAATGTCCACTTGCACTAAATTGCGCAACAACAAATTTTGAGGTCGTGTACTCATGTTGACCCTCTAAATTTTATCTAGGGATGAGACTAGTGTAGTACTTGCTTACATCCCCATGGACTTGAAATACATTGTTCAGAGGCTATAAATAGATGGTTAACAAAATACTTACTGGCATGATACAACACATCGTTAACCTCCTTTGCAACCAAAGAAAAATGATATGTATTGGAAAGCATAAAATGTTATGATATGTATGTTCATATATGTTGTTATATGTAACACTTGAAAATATAATCTTTCACCCCTTTTCTTATAGAAAAAGAAATGTTTTATCTCTCTACTCTTCCTTTCTCTTTCTTAAAACTGATTTGAAATCATGCTCCGAAAATATGGAAATTAGTTATGTTATTTTTCTCTCCTTTAAAATTTATTTTTGCATGATGATAGCATGTTAGAGGGAGGGTGGATCCATGCCAACAATTTTCTCTGACTCATGCTCACATGGTTTTGCAATATGCAAGTAAGATGGTGATATGGTGTGGTTTTAATCCATTTTGTGTATTATTTCAATTTATATATGTTATTGGAAAAAATATATGTATTTCTATGTTTACAGTAAAGTTTCATTTCACTATTTTCTAAAAAAAAAAGATTTTCCTTGTCATTTATGAAGTTTTAATAAAATTATAATTGTTCTTTGTTATCGAGTTCAAAGAATTAGCCAAATTTTACTAAATTCTCTTCTTGATTTCATTTGTATAACTATGTTCTGAAACCTACATCATGTATGGTAGAAAGGAGTATATCTATATAAATTAAAAATGAAATTGTGCTCTAAACCCCTTCATTTCATCATCTTCCCTCGATTTTGCACAACTTGTAGGTGAGAGGTGACACTAGGAATTTGAGAACTACTTTTGATTCATTCTATATGGAGTGATCCCCGATTTGACCATGACCCTCCTATGTTTTGTTTCTTATAATTACTAAATAATATTTGTACCCTCATGTTTCATGCTTGATAAAACCTCGTGATGATGAGTTATGCCCTTGTTTTTCATTATAGAAATATCATATCGAGTAGATAACTCACGGTGTCACCTTACATATAATATAAGTCTTATATTTAATGAAGCAATGAGTTGTGGGAAAATTGATGGCAGGTCCATCCTTGAAGTGTCTTGACTTATTTAAAACTTGATCACTATTTAAAATCCTCTTAGGTTACCCATGCTCTAGTAGTAAAATCCTAAAGGAAGATACCAAACCAACCTAAGGAGTGGTTTTTTAGGAGTATCAACCTCTAGACATGGTCCTAACAACGAGTTGAACCTAAAGTACAGTAAAATCCATGATCTATTCCCTAGACATAGTATTGAACATGTATGTACTTATGATATGAGGGATTGATCCATGAGTGGAACTTACATCGTAAGTTACCTATGTATGGGACTACTAAGTTGAAGCCCTTACTCTTCTCACAAATATAATTTTTACCTTGGTAAGAACTACCTTTTTTTTGTAAAGGTTGCGAGGTAAGAACGTTATACTTTGTTAAGTTTTTCCTATTAGTTAGGTGTAGACCACTTTTGGGTGTTAATTAAATTATTCAATCATGGACCTCTCCTGAGATCTAGGGTGAAATACATTTTAATGTATATTTTTCCAACGAGAAGGGTAGTGGCTAAAAGGTAATAGGGTGTATAAAATTATTATTGGATGTGTCCTTCTAACATGTATCTAATACTTAAATTTCCCAGGAATAATCCAAACTTGGATAACTGTGAAATCATACTCCTTAGGATCTTGATAGCTAAGTAAAGGAAAAGTATTCTATGAACTTTAGTTGTTCAAAAAAAGAATTCAATTTGAAGTCAATGTAATGATGCAAGGATTACGAGAACATGAGTAAATGAGAGGAAATTTTGGAACACTTTTTAAATGTTCACATACACCTAGAATGATGCCAACATGACTAAAATGACCAAGATAATTTTAATCACAAATAAATTAAAATAGTGCCTCATTATGATAATTCAACATTAAATGGCAAAACTCACAATACTTAAGGAAAGAACAGCTTAAAAAATAATCTTAAATGATTAATAGTTATAGAAAGATAATTGGAGACTTGTCTCTTCTGACTCAATGCAAACCCTCTTCTACATATTATTAACAATGCAAACTAAGTATTTAAACTAATTAGTTAGATTACCTAGCTAGTTGTAATAATTTTAAAAGTGAAAAGAGGGTACCCATTGTGCTTAAGTGTTATATTGAGTAAGGATCTTGAAATTTGTCTTCCCTCAGATATAATAGACCTCCTTTTCCCTTCATGTGAAATTCACTTTTGGTAATGAAATTATAATGCAAACTAGTTAAGATTGTCCCTTCAAAAAGAACTCTTAGAACAAGTACTAGTAGCATCATGTGTTGGTAAATGTTCTTGTTAGCAATCAAACTATATTATGTAATTGCCTTTCGAAAATAAGAAAAATCAATCAAAACATTATAGGTAACATGTTAAGTGAAATATAGAAATTGAAGTCTATTTTTAAGAAGAATGAAGTTTTACATGTTAACTGCTCTTCGGGTATTTAAGGCCAAATACTGAAATAGGATTGTAATAAATATGTAAACGTGAAAATTCTATATTGTGGAGAGTTCCTACCCATAAGTTTATATTGTAGATGGATTGGTATTTTGTACTTGTCATTTGGAAAAAATGTGGATTGCTGTACATCATGTGTTGTTATGTTATATATGTGGGTTCAAGTTTGTGTAAATGTCTTATGTGTTGTTGAAATATCCCAAGTGATCCCATATGGTGTTGTGTATCAAGTAATGTAAGTCCAAACAAAAATTTTTGACCTAAATTTGTTATATTTGGGTATCGAAATTGTGTGTATGACGATCATCAACATTAATCTTATTATTATTATTATTAATATCATTAATATAATTTATAAATATTATAAATTATTCTTATTATTTAAAATATTATTATTATAATTTTATTAACAATAATATATTAGTATCATCATCATCAACATCATCATCATCAGATCATGGTTATTTTCATCTAAATCGTCTTCATTGTCCTCATTTTCTTCGTGGTCCTTGTCGTTATCATCGTCAATGTCATCATTGTTTTCATTGTCATCAATTTCATGGCTATCATGATTTTCATCACTGCCACCACCATCATCACCACCATCATCGTTGTCATCATCACTATTAATCTTGTTACTAATATTAATATTAATATTAATATTAGAATTTGTAAAAATTTAAAACTAATTATCACTGTTAATATTATTGTTATTTTTATATTAAAAAAATTATTATTATCAAAATTTCATTAACAATAATAGTAATATCATCATCAACATCACCGTTATCATCATGGTTATTTTACTATGAATCATCATTTTCGTCATTCTCCTCGTCGTCGCTATCATTTTCATCTTCTTCATCTTCATCTCCATCCACATTTTCATCGTTATCATCATCATCAGTGATGTCGTTTTCACCATCATTTTTGTCGTCATTTTCATCGTAATTGTTTTCAATCATCATCATCATCACCACAACCACCACTATTATAATCATACTGATAATTACAATATCATTTTATGTAAGATTTATAGAAAAATCATATATATTTCAAATGTAAATTTTCACCTTATAAAATATAGATTTTATACGAAAACTACAATATGATAAACAAGAAGCCTATAATTTTATTGCAGTTTAATAAAATTTAAAAATTAATGGTAAAATAATATAACTATTATTATTATTATTATTGATATTAACAACATTAATATTAATGATAATTTTTTTGCTAATGTTGATATTAATATTAATGATATTAGTAATATTAATAATATTATTAGAATAAGTGTGGAGGATAATTGAGTCGGTGACGAAGACGTGTTGTGAGACATAGTGTTAGGCTTATGATCCTGGTGCTACATCTTCAATTCGACTCCCACCATTGTTGAAGATGTGGAGTCTAACTAATAAATGAAGTGGCAGTTTATTTTTTCCTTGATTTGGGGAGGAAAGCATGGCCATGAATAAAAATAGCATTATCTTATTAATATACGGGAGTTATTATTTTTATGTTTATCTTATTTATATGTATGTCTTATTTATAAGCATGTTATATTTAGGTTGCTTGTGGTTGAAGAAAACTTTTACAAAGAGGTGCACAAGTTATATATATGTGCATGGATTTACTCTTTGTAATATGAAAAAGAGAGAATTGTATTGTATTCCTCTAGACTGAATAAAGGAGAAGGATGGCTTGTTTCTGGTGGATGTAGCCCACATTGGGTGAACCACGTTAAATCTTGGGTTTATCTTGTGATTGCATGCTTATATTATTTATGTTTTAATTTTGTTTTATTGCTCATCTGTGTTTAGATCCTAACAACTGGTATCAGAGCAGGATTTTGTTTTGGCAGAAAAAGCTCATAGGAGGGTTTCTTGTTTGAGTGGGAGCAATGACAGAAGATAGCAAGTTTAGGGTTGAGAAGTTTAACGGCCAAAACTTTCAGCTATGGAAGATGCAAGTGGAGGACTACCTATATCAGAAGGATCTTTATCTACCATTAAAAGGGAAAGCTTTGAAGCCGTCAACTATGAAAGATGAAGAATGGGATGTTCTTGATCGGAAGGCACTGGGAACGATACGGTTGTGCCTGGCAGCTACGATAGCTTTCAATATTTCTACGGAAAAGACAATGGTAGATCTAATGGAAAAATTGGGTAAATTGTATGAAAAACCCTCATCCTCCAATAAGGTATATCTCATGAAAAGTTTGTTTAATATGAAGATGTCATATGGTGATTCAGTAAATGATCATTTAAATGAATTCAACACGGTTACTAATCAATTAATATCTGTAGGAGTAAGTTTTGATGATGAAGTTAGGGCTCTTTTGATTTTGTGCTCATTGCCTGAAAGTTGGAATACTTTGGTTATGGCTATGAGTAATTCTATTTCTGGTTCAAACACTTTAAAGTTTGATGATGTTATTGGTGTGATTCTTAGTGAAGAGATGAGAAGAAAAAGCACAGGTGAGTCATCTGGTAATGCTTTGAGTGTAGAGAATAGGGGAAGACATAAGGAAAAAGAAAAAGGTCCTGGACACATGTGGAAAGTCTAAGAAGGGAAGATCTAAATCTAGAAGCAGGATGGTATGCTGGAATTGTGGAAAAGTAGGACATGCAAAGAAAGATTGTTGGTCTTTAAAATCAGGGAAAGATCAACAAGAAGGGAGAAAGAGGAAACATAGCAGGTGATGTGTTACAAGATGCTCTTAATCTTTCTTTAAATAGTAAATCAGAATCTTGTGGTTTATATTCTGGTGTTTTCAAGATTATGATCAAGGGAATTTTGGGCAGGTATATCTTGGTGATGATGAGCCATGTAACATTGTTGAAAAGGTAGTGTTCATGTTAAATTGTAGAATGGTAACACTTGGGTGTTGAAGAATGTCAGGCATGTTCCTAGCTTAAGGAGGAATCTAATTTCTGCAGGGAAATTAGGAGATGAGGGTTGTATGGTTATATTTACAGCAGATTCTTGGAAAGTTACCAAGGGTTATCTTGTGGTAGCAAGAGGTAAGAAAGTAGGTACTTTGTATTTATCCACTGTTAGTACTGATCCATCTTCTATTTTAGCTACTACAGGTATAGACACAACTCTATGGCATCACAAACTTGGCCATATGAGTGAGAAGGGGATGAAGATTTTACATTCACAGGGAAATTTGTCAGATTTGAAAAACATAGACCTGGAATTTTGTGAGCATTGTGTGTATGGGAAACAAAAGCGTGTGAGATTTCTCAAGGTTGGATCAACCAAGAAGGAGCACAAGTTAGAGCTTGTTCATACAGATGTGTGGGGGCCAGCTCAGGTATCTTCTCTTGGTGGTTCACATTATTATGTTACTTTTATTGATGATGCTACTAGGAAGGTTTGGGTTTACTGTATAAAGAAGAAATATGATGTATTTAATACTTTCAAGAAGTGGAAAGCTTTGGTTGAGAATGAAACAGGTTTGAAGTTGAAGTGTCTCAGATCAGATAATGGTGGAGAGTATTGCAGCAATGAATTTAATAACTATTGTTCATAGAATGGAATCCGTAGGGTGAAGACAGTTCCTAGAACACCACAACAGAATGGTGTGTCAGAAAGAATGAACATGACTATCATGGAGCATGCAAGGAGCATGAGATTGCATGTTGGATTGCCCTTACAGTTTTGGGCGGATGTTGTAGATACTGTTGTTTACTTGATAAACAGAGGACCTTCAAGTGCTTTGGAAGGTGGAGTACCAGAGGAGGCTTGGACCGGTAAGGAGGTAAACTATTCTTTTCTGAAAGTTTTTGGTTGTGAAGCATTTTTTCACATTGATAAAGAGAATAGGACCAAGCTAGAAGCTAAGTCAAAGAAATGTACTTTCATTGGGTATGGCACTGATGATTTTGGATTCCGATTGTGGAGTTTGGATGAGAAGAAAATCATTAGGAGTAGGGATGTTATTTTCAATGAAAGGGTTATGTACAGGGAACAACTACAAGATAAGAAGCTGGAAAAGTCTGAGTATGTAGCACTTGATGAGATAAAAGATAGAGAAGTGCTCAAAGGGCTAGAAAATCAACACGTTGGAATCAATCCTGGCACAGTCGGTGTTGATTATGTAGATCAAAATCAGAAGAACAACAAGAGCCTCAAAATCCAGAAAATCTTGTGAGACGTTCTACTAGGGTAAGTAAACCTCCTGCACGATTATCTTCATATGAGCTTTACTATTGTTTATTGACAGATGGTGGAGAACCAGAAAGTTTTGAAGAAGCAATGCAGGTAGAAACACAGAAAAAGTGGGAGCAGGGTATGGATGAGGAGATGGACTCCTTGGATCACAACCAAACTTGGGATTTGGTTCAGTTTCCTACAGGAAAGAGAGCATTGCAGAACAAGTGGGTTTACAGGTTGAAGGAAGAAGAAGGTGACAAAAAGAGGTACAAGGCAAGACTTGTTGTGAAGGGATTTGCACATAGAAAAAGGTATAGACTTTGATGAAATTTTCTCTCCTATTGTTAAAATGACTTCCATTAGGACTGTTTTAAGTTTGATCGCTGTGGAAGATTTGCATCTTGAATAATTATATGTTAAGACTTATTTTATTCATGGTGATTTGGAGGAATAAATATATATGGAGCAGCCACAGGGATATGAAGTCAGGGGGAAGGATAATTTGGTGTGCAGATTGAAGAAGAGCTTGTATGGCCTTAAGCAAGCTCCAAGGCAGTGGTATTTGAGATTTGACAGGTTCATGATAGAACAAGGTTACTCTAGATGTCATTCTGATCACTGTGTTTATTTTAAAAGACTAGATAATGGACACCTATATTATCTTGTTTTGTCTGTGGATGACATGCTTGTGGCAGGGTCAAACTTGCAGGATATAAATGAGCTAAAGAGACAGTTAGCCAATACATTTTCCATGAAGGATTTAGGTGCAGCAAAGAAAATTCTTGGCATGAGAATCAATAGAGACAGAAAGAGTAAAATACTGACTTTGTCTCAAGAAGAGTATGTGAACAAGGTGTTGGACAGGTTTAGGATGCAGGATGCAAAACCAGTGAGTACACCATTGGCAGGGCACTTCAAGTTAAGTAAAGAACAATGTCCTAAAACACATGAAGAGATTGAATATATGTCTAGAGTTCCATATGCTTCAGCAGTTGGAAGTTTGATGTATGTTATGGTATGCACAAGACCAGACATTTCCCATGCAGTGGGAGTTGTCAGCAGATACATGAGTAATCTAGGAAAGGAGCACTGGAATGCAGTCCAGTGGATTCTCAGATACTTGAGAGGGACCAGTAGCAGGCAGTTGTGCTATGGAGGGTCAGAGGTTTCTTTACATGGATATGTTGATGCAGACATGGCTGGAGATTTGGATGGTAGGAGGAGCACCACATGTTATGTATTCATTGTTGGTGGCATGACAGTTAGTTGGATTTCTAAACTGTAGAAGATTGTTGCCTTGTCTACTACAGAGGAAGAGTATGTTGTTGCTACAGAAGCAAGAAAAGAGATGATATGGATGCAACGGTTCATGGAAGAGTTGGGAAAGAAGCAGGAGGATTATAGGTTATTCAGTGATAGCCAGAGTGCAATTCATCTTGCCAAGAACTCAACATTCCATTCGAGAACCAAACATATACAACTCAGGTATCACTTCATTAGATCAGTTTTGGAGGATGGACAATTGATGTTGGAGAAGATCCATACAAGTCAGAATATTGCTGATATGTTGACAAAGGTGGTGACAAAAGAGAAGATGGAAGGTTGTTCGGCTTTGATAGGTCTTCAAGATTGATCTTGAAGAAGAGAAACAAGTTAGAGAAGAGTCTGAGGATGAGATGTAACAGTGGGTTGCAGCAGTTAGTCTCCAAGTGGGAGATTGTTGAAGATGTGGAGTCTAACTAATAGATGAAGTGGTAGTTTGCTTTTTTCCTTATTTGGGGAGGAAAGCATGGCCATGAATAAAAATAGCATTGTCTTATTAATAGATGGGAGTTGTTATTTTTATGTTTATCTTATTTATATGTATGTCTTATTTATAAGCATGCTATATTTAGGTTGTTTGTGGTTGAAGCAAACATTTACAAAGAGGTCCACAAGTTATATATATGTGCACGGATTTACTCTTTGTAATATGAAAAAGAGATAATTGTATTGTATTCCTATGGACTGAATAAAGGAGAAGGATAGATTGTTTCTAGTGGATGTATCCCACATTGGGTGAACCACACTAAATTTTGGGTCTATCTTATGATTGCATGCTTATAATATTTATGTTTTAATTCTATTTTATTGCTCATCTGTGTTTAGATCCTAACAACCATGGTTTACCAAAACCCTTTTAAAACTAACTAAAGGAAGATATTGAGGAAGGCACTCTTATGGCTTCTTCAGCTCCCCCTATTGCATCTTCCTCGGTGGCTCGGATCTTCGACGATGACCATCGGGAGCACCTGAAACGTTTTCCCTCATGGAGGAAATATGTCCCAAATTTATAGGTTCTTAAGCTTGTGGTTAATTCTTCAGTTATAATGAATAGATATAAATGGCACATTGCAATTGGCAGTATTGTAGGACTCAAATCAAATATTGATTTTGTAAGAGATTAGTGCAAGAGGAAATGTGACTGAAATTTAGATGTTATAGATCTTGTGGGGAATGTTTTCCTTTTATTTATTTAGAAAGAGGTGGATCTATAAATGGCTCTTTTGGGAGCACCATGCTTTTATCAGAAATAATCCCTTATCCTTAGCTGTCGGTGACTGGGTTTTTCTCCGGCGCACACCTTCCAGGATCTCAAAGTTTGGATTCATCTCCTAGGCCTACTCCTAGAGTTCTTGGACCGTGATTATTTTTCAACATTGCAAGAGCTATGGGGGTGTTTATATATATTCATCCTGCTACGAAGCCTATCTCTATACTTGTTTGTGCTCGGCTATGCATTAATATTTATGTTGGATTAAAGGTACCAACAAAAAATTGTTTGTACACTTTTGTTGACAAATGTGATCTAGATATTGTATTTGAAAATTCGTATATCATCTGTGGAAAGTTCTGAAAGGTTAGTTATGAGGCCAAAATGTGTTTCTTTGGTGTGTAGTCAACTCACGAGGAGAATGAAGAAAAGGGAGATTAGTTACCCGTGTCTCAGTTCGATGATGATATGAAGGACGAGGAATCGAGTGCTGGAGAAGAGTAAGTGGAGGATGATGGTGAGATTGTGTCCTGCATGCTAGGTGAGCTGAGATTTGTTGCGGTTAGTGGGTGCATCCTTCGTGAGAGTGCCATCATGGCGAACAAGGTGTTGGGTGATGTGGATAAGGTAGGTGAGAAGAATTCAAATTCAGGAGTTAATTTGGTGGGTGGACCAAATTCAAATCTGATAGGGGATGTTGTAGATAGATCTTGCCAAGAGGTCAAGGTGAGAGATGTTATTATTATTATTATTACTAGCAATCACATGTGTACAATGCAATGTGAACGCCGAACGATATATGTTATTTAATTTAGAGGGGTAGTTTTTACATTTGTAGTTGATTTTGTTTAAACTATGGGTGATTGATCTTGTAAGTGTAGAAATATAGATGAAACACTTCATTTAAAAAGTGCAAACATGAGGTCTAACCCTTAAAACAATTCAAAATGCAAAAAAAAGTGATATAATGTATAGAGATTTGGATGGAAACAAATATAAATTGCATGGTTCTTTATCGGTATTTTAAAATTATAGGTATTTGTATGTAGATATAATGAAGAAGAAATAAAAAATGCATTGTTGTTGGTTTACATAAAGAAGCGAGCAATAGTAAAAAGGAAACAATGAACATGTATATTGAGTAGTGTAATTTTGTAAGTGTAGAAATATAGACGAGCCACTTCATTTAAAGGTATCATCTCTTCATTTCAAACTTGTTACAAATTCGTACATATACAATTGCAAATCTTATATCATGAATGGTAGCGGACTATTTTATTTGAACTTAACATGAATACATGAAGGCTTTCGTGCATGTGCAGATTTTATATCATGAGTGGTATCGTTTTGTGGCCAATTTTTTTCGCTCTAAACATGAATACATTTGATACCATTTTGGATAGTTAATTACTTTTGTAGTTGACAAGCTTTGTATTTATTTCACAACCTAATTGTGTTAGTGTTGCATCATTTGTATTGGTTGGTCTTTGAGTAGAAAAAACCTTTTTTGTACACTCGATAAGGTGTGTGAGTGATCAGTGGTAGTGTAGGAATCATAGATGAAACATTACATTGAAATGTTGTATGTATACATTAAATTTGTTACAAATTTTTACATATATAGTTGTAAATCTTATATCACGACATCTTGAACTAAACGTGTATACATAAATAAGACCTTATGTACATTTGAAGAATTTATATCAATGAACTGGTAGCCTTTACTCGCCTTGGGCCATTTTATTTCCTGATAAACACGAATACACTTGATACCCCTTGAACACAACAAGAATGCTTTGGATACAAGAAGTGTTACTGTAAAGTAGTAGTGGAGGCTAATATGCAAAATAGAGGGTACAATTTAAAGAAAATTCAATCATTGAGTGATAGTAGTCTTGACTCCTCCTTTCTTCTTTCTCCAATAGTGTTTTTGAGTAACCTATGCCATTCTTTCATATACGTTTCAATGAAAAAGGATCATGAAATGTGCATATTTGCAAAATCAAGGGAACTCTGGAGAAAGGTGTGAATGTCAGACCATACCTTTCAAATGGTTCCAATGTATAAAATTGCTCTATTTAAAGTAAGTCCCTATTAAATGTGGATAATTAATCCCTGGATTCCATTTTTATCGATAATTGTCTTTGATTCTCTCTCAAAATAGGGGGTATCAATTTTAATTGTAATCAAAAGGAGGCAGTAAAATAGTTCTTGGATATAACACATCTTAGTGAAACCAATGAGCTACTCATTCAAGAAATGAGGAAATTGCCTCTACAAATGGCCTTTGCATGCAACATGGATTTTACATTGGTGACAAATTATCATACAAGATTTCAGATAATTTGGGTGGACATTCAACAAAATGTTGACTGAAAATCAATAAACCACACACTGCATTAAGGGCTCGCACTCTCACCACCAAGTGCTAAGCCAAAATAAAATTGATGGATCAGGGCTTTCGGATGCAATCTGATTTGAGATCAATGACACAATCTACCACAAGGGTTAAAGTAAGATAAAATATTGATCCCGTGATGTGAAAAGATAAACAAGAGAAACTAAATACCCTGCAAACGACACTATCGAAACCCTTATCATTTTCTCTTACTGCCTGGTTGATCTCTCCTTACAGTCAGTCGACTGCACCTTCATGGGATAAAAAGCCATCAGGTGTCCTAATTCATGGCATAAGTTTCATCTGAATCCAATTTTTTCATATTCCAGCATTTGAGTATGTAAAACTTACTTAGATTTATGATTAATTTGTCTACCAGTCCCTTATTTAAATCTAGTTCTATATAATCCATGCATTGTTGGCACGATAAAATGCTCAGATTTGCAAAACCAAATGCTCAAATATATACTCAAACAATTCCAAGATCTCATCAGTTCATAGGGAAAGTAGTGACCATGATTGTTGTTGGACTAAGCCCTGGAAGCCATGGCTTCATAAAAATCCCCACATATCACCAAAACTTTGGCCCTAAGACAATTGTATAGTTCAGGGGGACACACTACAAAAATACAAAATGAAACCATTGATGCCAACATTTGGACAATCTTGTTTCATTCAAGTTTTATGTCTTTGCCAATGACAGTAAATAAATATTTTTGTTCTAACTATTTCATCAGAATTCATTCCTCATTCACATCATGTGCATAACCCAAAAGCAATATATAAAAGAGGACTAAATTTCAGATTATCATTTTGTCAAACACTTGCCTTGTATCCTCTATTAGAGGCGGAATAAATATCAATCATAGGCTTTTATTCATATACAACACCATTGCAGTGCATATCTCTGCAAACCCTCAACGACCTCAATTCACCTCCAAATCTGTATGGAACCATGAATCACAGGGTTTGCAACTCCCACAGTGTTGGTTCCTCTGCATCTGCCGTCCCACGTCACAACTCCTCAACCAGTAGAAAATCCAACATACCCTACAAACACTGACGGACTCTCAACAATCTAACATTATTCCTGACAAAGGTTAACAGATAACTGTGAGATGTTGATGAACAACCATCGAAAATGCATGCGGTACTCCTTGTGTAACAAGACACTGCGTTACGCATCAATGGTTGCAACTCTACATATGGATTCACAATGTTTGGGCTTACATATCTTGGAAAGGAGGTAATAAATTCGCCAACCTCATGGCCATCAAGATCTCTTCAGTTTAACACACCACGCGGGTATATTAATACTCATGCGACTTCTCCATTGTCTTATCCTCTAATTTGGGTACCAGAAACTTCGGTTGAAGGATACAAATATAATTATGTAGGGGTGGCTGCAACAAGGGAATCCATGTGGTGCGATTCTGGAAGGCTGACAAATTTTCTGATCGACATAAATAGAGGCGGTGCAGATATGAAGACGAACTTGTCGGAATTACAGATTTTGCGAATGATGTCCTCTTTTCTTCCCAGAGCTACGTGCAATCATGAATTTGAGTCAGGGGGACGTGTGCTCACAATGTCATCGTGGATTCTCAACTTGTACCTGAGAAAAACCTCCCTGGACGCTGTCAGTGCAAATAAGACGAACAACATCCTATCCTCCTTCCAAATGTTTAACGGCATCTACACATCATCAACCTAGACATAATACAAGTGCTTCAATGGCCGGCGTTGTTCCATATCCTGGCCGCCAGGCCGGGAGGATACCCTCACGTGAGAATAACCAGCACAGGAACCTCTATGGAAGCTCTCAAAGTGACAGGAAGACACCTCTCGAGCTTTTCTCACTCGCTAAGACTGTCTTTCGAGTTGCGCTCCGTTGCGTAGAGGGTGGGGAACTCTGACCCTACTTCTCTGGGTAAGAGAAGTGACGATGCCCTCGCCGTCCATTGGATATGTCATTCTCTCTACGATGTCATGAGATCTGAAATTGCACCATCCGTTTTCTACGCACACTCAATCCGAAATTTGTAACTCTTGTCGAACAAGACGTGACTCACACGGGATCCTTCTTAACACGTTTTGTAATCATATTGAAAAGACGTCCAAACGGATGTCAAATTTAACATAGATCTGGAAACATCCAGAAGGGCCTTTCCCATAGGGGGAACGCCTTTGATGTAATTATTATTATTAAAGGTAGCAATATTAATAAAAGTATAAAATTAAATTAAAACAAAAATTAAAAATGGTGATCATTCATCATCATCATCATTATTATAATTGTTAGTATTAATACTAATATTAATAGAAATATTCTTTAATTAGAATTATCTTAGTAACAATATCAATATAATCATCATTATTGTTATTTTCATCCTCATTGTGATCATCATCTTCATGGTCGTGATCACCATCATCATCATTTCAATCGTCATCTTCATCGTCATTGTCGTTATCATACATGTTTAAGGTTTAGGGTTATGAATCAAAATTTTGTACAGTTTTTTTTTATTGTTTAGCATGAGTGCTACTATTGCGAATGTTATGTCAAATTTTTAGGGGCCCGATGAGCTTTTAAGGTTTGACATTATCACTTAGTATTTATAGTCCATGACTTCATGTTCTACATTCAATGTTTACATTTAATGTGTTGTATTATTTTTTTTGTTGTAGTCATTATGTTTTATAGCTTTCAAGGATTTTTTGAAGCATTAAATGTCAAGGGTCTATGTTTAGTGTTTACATTTTTCAATATGGTTTTTATTTTTATGTTTTATGTCAATGGTTAAAAATTCATGATGGCGTATTGAGTAAATATTCAATTGAAAAAATCCCATTATCATTCAAGGTGTTTGAAGGGAATTTAGGATGTGGTTTAAATCTCGTGATAGTGTGTCATCGTTTATATTAATCAATGCAAACCATAAGCATTTAGGGTGTTTGAGGGGAATTTATGATTTCAAATGAGCATTTCATGTGTCATTTCTTCGTATACATTATTACAACTAAATTATGTATGGTGTCAATACATCGTAAATTAGAAAACACTTATATTTAGCCCTATGTGTTAGACTATAAGTTATTAACATAAATATAAATTCTAGATGTTATATGTTTATGTTATACATTTGTCTAAAACTTAAAAATTAAATTACAAAGATCCCAATCATTCATTAGTTTAAAATTAATTTTAAGGCTAATCATTAATCATAACTTTCAAAAAATCCCATTAGCATTAATAGTATTAAAAGGGCGTTTAGGATGCGGTTTAAATATCACAATGATGTATCATTGTTGATGTGATTTAATTCAACCCATTATCATTTAGGGTTCGTGATGGGAATTTAGGATGTAAAATGATCATTCCATATGTCATGTCATCATATACAATGTTGTAACTAAATTATGTAGGGTAACTCTACATCTTAAATAAGAAACACTTATACTAAGCCCTATATGCTAGACTATTTATTGTGAACATGAAACATAAACTCTAGATCCTAGATCTATACCTTACATTATAATCTCTAAACCTTAAATATAAGCTCCCAATGTCATATTCACAATTAGGGGTCGGGATTTGCTTCAAGAGTTTAAGGTTTCATCTAATTTGCATAAATCATGTCTGTTTCTCACCATTTTTAATTTATAAACATACATTTTGAGTTCACATTTAGGGTTTAAGGTTAATATTTTAATAGTTTAGGATCTCTACTCAGGGTATAGAGATAAGTGTTAAAGGCCAACATTTACAATTTATGTTTACGATTTGGGGTATAAATTTTACATTTTAAGTTTATGTTGAGTATTTTGGGTTTGTGGTAAACAATGTGCTTAAGTATTATCATTGCTCATAGTTATCTATTATTGTTTAGTGTTTTTTTACAGTTTGGGGTTTAGTGTGTATAGTTAAATCTCATCTAAATTGTCGTCATCATCCTCATTTTCCTTGTAGACCTTTTTTTTTCCATTGTCATTTTCATCATCTTTTTCCTCATCATCATCACTAACATCATTGTAGTCATCATCTTCATCTTCATTTTAAATCGTCGACACCACAACCACCAATATTATAATCATATTTATATTTATAATATCATTTAATGTAGAATTTTTAATATATGGTTCAAGATGTCCTATAAATTATTAAGGTCATGAATTATCTTTTTTCAAATGCGCACGCCACATGTCATGTTGTCAATGAGTTATGTAGTGTGACACTACATCCTAAATAAAACAAATGAGTGAAAACCCATATATGCTAGATTTATACCCTACACCCTGAATTTTAGACCTTAAACACAAACCCCAAATGACATTTTCACAGTTATGGTTCATATTTTACATTAATATTTTAATGTTTCATCTAATTTATACATAAGTGCATGTTGTTGTCACTATTTAGAAATGATTTTAGACATTCATCTCATTGGGAGGATTTTAAGAAAACTTCCAATATTTGTTCCTTCTCTAAAATAATCTTTTAAATTTGAAAATTGATTTATATATCATGATATAGGTGTAAAGCATTGATTAAGTTACCAAGATTTCATTATCGATGTTGACCATATACCTGAAAGAAAACAATAACCAGCTTAAAAAAAATATTCAACATGAATCCATATCATAAAAATGAATCACCAATGTAACTTTGTAATCACTCATGCTAACCTGCAAATACAAATCCCTATACACAAAGCACTATGTTGGGTCTGCATTTCAAGGTTTATGTTTTGATTTTAGGTTTTACTAGGGTTCAAATTTTTGGTTTTCATTCATTTTTCAAGATTTTCACTTTACGATCAACGGTTTAGTGTTCAATACTCAGGGTTTAGTGTTTTTAATTTTCTTTAGTGGATAACATTTCCTCTTTAGAGTTCACTACTTGCCATGTAGGGTTAAACATTATACACATTTCATTAACAATAAATATTTTCATTATCACTATCATCCTTCCAATTTCAATGATTATGTATATTTCCATGGTTCATGATATGATGTTTAGTATTTAGGTTTTGTTACGTGGATTGTGCACCCACATAATCATCAAATGATCTAGTGCAACATGGGAACATCGCAAAGGTGTAGGACCTTAGCTCCTTGGGATGAACATCTGAAGAAGGAAGATATCCTTATAAACTAAGTGCATCTAATATAAGATTAGACCATGAAAGCTACAGTATTCTAAAACAAACTAAACTATCCTACTTTTTTGAGAAAAATTTAGAAGGATACATGAAGATATACTAAAATAAGGTGATGCACTAATAGTTCAATGAACAAGTAGATTTGCTTCATGTGCACATATTACTTCTACATGAATAATACATGACATGCACAACTTCTTATTCCCTTTTTTAGAAAAAAAATGGTTTATATATATAAAAATTAGAGATGATAGAAGGGATTTTAATCTATTCCACAACTGAGATAAATAAGTTTATAAATCAGAACTTGCAATTTAACTAAAGAAAGATATTTAATGTGAAGGTAAGATATATCATCACATACAAGGAATTTATAGCATTTACAAGTATTGAATGAGCTATTTGAAATATGAACACATTAAGTAGTTGAAGGAAAAATATTGTTCTTGTATATTACTGAGGCTAAATACTGTATATGAGAACTCAAAAATGGCAGAGCCTCCCTTACAATAAGATCTCAAAGTCTTGTATTACATAATGCATTCTTATATTTTATAGATTAAGGGGGTTGAGCAATTATATCTACTCCCCTTAATCATTGCATGCTAAAAATAGAATGTATTTACACTTGAGAAATAATCTCCCAAAATAATAGCTAAGTGATCATGTAGGTTTTCCATTGAATCAAACATGCAACTCAAATGGTATTACATCTTGGATACTGTGAAAAAATGGCAGCGAAGTTCATTTAGGATTAGTGCCACCCTTTCCTTGATCTAATTCTTCTCCCCCTTCTTCACCTGCTACCTTGTAGTCTGTAGTTAAGAAATCATTCGATGATTTCTTGAACTTCTTTTTCCTCTGGTCCACATGTATAGTGATTTAAGAGCTTGGCTTATTCATCTTCTCTAATTAGTTTTCCTAGTAACCTTTGTCATTCTGCTTATGAATTTGCTTGAGTTGGCTCAAGAAATTTTTTTATAATGTACCAAATTGTGAATATATTCAAGACCAAAGGTCATGGTTACCTCATTATCTTCATTTACCAGAATCTTGAACTAAGCAACAATTTGTCCCACCGGGATTACCAAAAATGGTTGTCTTTTGAGGAGAAGCAGTTATTTAACCTCATAGCTTTGAAGGAGGAGGCGCAAACCGAGTTGGTTGGTTAGAAACTTAAGGGAGAGGGGTAATGGTTGGACGATTAGTGGAGAATTCAGGATATAAAGGCATTATTGGCCTTGGACCTATCTTTCCAGCGTGGATCAAGTATTTTTTAGCTCGTATAGTAGTATCATAGGCATCTGGTAGCGTCATTCCACCCATTGATTAGATCATGACCAACATTATTGTTCAAAGATATTAAGTAGTACAAGAATGTATTGTTCAGGGAAGGCTTGATAAGTGGTGAAATCCTATTCCCTGTCTTATGGAAACATAAGTTGAAATATCCCATGAACTCATGAGGAGCTCTCTTTATAGTAGTTAACCGTTCTATGAGTGAAAATAGTCACTCTTGTCTTTGAACTAATTATAATATTTTATCCCAACTCATCCTAGTTGTATATAGCATCAGGTGGTAAACCATGGAGCCATTGAAATGGTTTGCCCTTAAGAGAAATCAGTAAGAAGTTTGACGGCTATATTATCTTCTGTAATGTTGTGAACTAGCGGCAGTCATGCTTAGCCACACATGGATATGTGCTCTACGAGAGTAATTTTGATGCTCAGTTGATGTTGTAATATGTTATTAGGACCTGTTATTAATGGCGGGCCTAATAAAACATCACGTTGAGCAAGTAAGCTAGATTGCTGCCGCCATGCACACCCGGCCAAAAAAATGGTTCTATACCTTGCATTATACTCGCGGTGTCACCAGCTAAGTACCTTGTCATTGTTACTGCCTCTGATTTTTCTTACTTTGGATTCTGCACCTACCAGACATGGTTAGTGAAATAGCCATGTATGAACATTAGACATTGCTTCGATGCACATTAGTGTATATGTTGATTAGCCAATTTGATAGACTAGGTATACCAGGAATCCAACTAGCAATCGCACGCAAGTAGTGCGATGTGTACGCCGAAAGGGAGAAAAATTGAGAGAGAACATGGAAGGAGACAGAGACAAAATCGGATGATCTTGAGCTACTAATGGAAGGAGACAAAGACAAAACCGATATAGCGAGAAGTTGCATGGATACGACTTTAAAGTACAGAGGTTTAGTAAGATCTTATTGCATAATCAAGTGGATTTGACAGGTCTGAAGGGGTATGTAGAATTTGGACATTTCCATGATCTAGCGATAGAAGTAAAATGGCGGGGACTTAAGGTGGAGTTTGGATCGAATGACAATCACAGATCTAGAGATAGCTCTTGAAGGTTCAGTCCTTCCCTGCTATCATGTTGTCAAAATCAATAGTAGATGGGGGTGCATCCTTAAAGCTATACCAAGGATGTCATATTTGAGAAAGTGCAGAGACATATCACACGACATGAGAATTGCAAAACTCTAAGGATTGCACTAGTGCGGTCTAAAAGTGAACTTCGATATGAATAGGTCTTACACGATGTTGGACTCCATACGTTAAACAATTGATTGTAGGGGGAACATAGTTCAGTAATGGTGTACGGAATTATTAGTTTGAATTAGAGAAACCCTCAATCAAGTGAGAAAGAACGTAGCCACATGACAAAGTTTTAGGGTCGATGATGAGAAGGTGGTTAGCAATCCCCAAACTTTTGAGTTCTGCACATTTACTCGAAACACATTAATTTAGAAAAGTACTCGAAAACAAGTAATTAGAGCATAACACACTTATGATTTCTATACTATATATATAGCATATATATATATACATATATATGAGTATAGTAAACCAAAACTAAATGATCTTCATAATCTAAAAAAATCACCATATGAATACTTATAAAATACCATTTAAACAATATATGGTAACCAAAATATATAGTTCCATGCTATATAAATAAAAGAGGACATAATGATATACTACATTATCGTAAGCAGGAAAAGTATTATATAGCACCTATGATTATCGAAGTGCTTCTTGGATCATGCTCGTATCCTGTACTATATAATCTTCTTAGGTTCATCATATCTCTTGCAATTACTGCGTTTAAGATATTCCATTTCTAATGTGCCAGTTAGACCCTGTTCTATCTACATCTGTATAATATCACTGAAATAATCTATTCCATGTCTATATACTTTGAGTCTGAATGTGTTCAAATTTTAGTGTAAGCTATGACCAATGCACTCTTCTCATAACCACTATTTTCTCCTCATCATACATTGGGACTCTGCAATCTCTGGTCTAGACTTTGCACTATGTAGGCACATCTATGGATTTTTAAAGCTTGAATGCAAAAACTATCAATATCACACTTATAAGGCCATAGTCTTTAAACAATTTAATGTTGATCACTTTTAAGTATTACTTATATTAAGTTGAACAATATTGTAAGAATACATAGGATTTATACCATTTTATACAAATTCTTCGATAGCACCAGTAAAAGGAATGATAACCAGATTGTACCAAGCCAAGAACACAGATGCTAATCAAACACCACGATCTATAAGATGAAAGCAATTCACCAGAATAACTTTACATAAAACCTTTGCAAATAAATGAGAAGCAATATCATATATTATTATGGAACTCAATGAAATACAATGAGAATGAGCCTTGCTTATATAGGCAAGGAATAACAATCTAAGAACCAATCAAGGTCGTAGATCAAGCCATAAATCACGGAAAGAACTAGTAATCAAAGAACTAGTCAAGTCCATAGATTTATGAGAGAACTAGACATCAAGGATCTAGTCAATACCGTAGATCTAGGAAAGAACTAGTCAGTACCATAAATCAAGGAAAGAACTATACCTAACAACTAGATAATATCTCCTAATATCTAAATAAGATAAAAAAAATATCCACACACATAAGTGGGTGAGGATAAATACAATAAAGGTAAATAAAGTACCTAGGTGAACATGAGATAAGGTAAATACCTACTCTAACACCCCCCCTCAAGTGAAGCTAGGGGCCAAACTAGATGTGGCATGTCCAAAGTATGAGTCCTGAAAACTGGGCCTGATGAGGTACTCATGTACAATAACTGGGAAAAATGGGACACCGCAAGGTACCCAAAACCAGTAACAACAAAGTAAAGAGAGAAACCCACTCCAAGGCATCCCAAGAAGCTTGGCTCAAAAACTTGTACAATGCTGAAGAAGTTTGGTGTGCACTGTGGTCTGAATCCACTTCTCGATCAAAAAACTCAAAAACAACTGACAATGGGTTTCACCAGAATAGCTCCATACAAGGAGACTGTCAACGGAGTGATGTCGAAAGTGCAAAAAAAAACACCACACATAATTCAATCAACTGCTGCAAATAGGTGGGCCACGATCCAAGAACAATAACCAAAGCAACAAGGCAATGACACAAACTCTAAAGTGTCACGATCCAAGACAAGCCAAGGTAACAAGGCAAGGACACAAAACCCGAAGAAGCAGGATCAACAACACACCCTCCCATATTGCTGAATGGGTGGAGTGATGCTACCAATCTGTATGAGTTGCCCAAAATCAACTACTCGAACACTGACAAAATAACACTGGACTTCACCAGAATAGATCCCCCACAAGAGATACTGTCAACATGCCAAAAGTGTCGAAAATACAGATACAAAATCTCTCAACAAACAAGAGAGATACACTACACCTGCTAAAGAAAAATGCTCAAAACAAGAAGCATCACAATGCATAAAGTATAGAAAGTGGAGCAAGATGCCGAATGGTGGAGGAGCCACGCCTGTAGAGCCCTCTCAATGAATTCCAATGTTGCTGCCACGAGTGATCAGATATCCACCCCAAATCAACACGGATGGATGAAGAAGATGCCTACATATGACTTGGTGCAAAATGCACAATGGGTGAATGCAAAAGAACATCAGAATGTGTATCAGGTTTATCATGTCTAACAACTGAAATCTTATGTTTCTCAAGCCTGAGTGAAGGTGCAGAACTCATGTGTTGCTCATGATCCTCACAAAGAGTCGAGCGAACAAAAAAAGGAGCTCTGTCAATGTGTGATCCCAATGAAGTATCTGCTTGAAAACCAATGTCATGATGAGAATTCCACTTAACATGTGGAATAGAGGAAACAATACCTTGTGAATGTCTTCCAATGACTCTGCTAGTGAGACCCATAGAATGGAGCATGTGAGAACTGAATGCAGTGGTATGCTTCCCAAAAAAGCCATGCAACTAAGAAGAAGTAGGATACACAACATGTGGTACTATAACATGCACCAAACTACAGTACCACAACCAGTCAAGGTCGTAGATCAAGCCATAAATCATGGAAAGAACTAGTCATCAAAGAACTAGTCAAGTCCATAGATTTATGAGAGAACTAGATAGCAAGGATCTAGTCAATACCATAGGTCTAGGAAAGAGCTATACCTAACAACTGGATAATATCTCCTAATATCTAAATAAGATAAAAGAAATATCCACACACATAAGTGGGTGAGGATAAATACAATCAAGGTAAATAAAAATACCTAGGTGAACATGAGATAAGGTAAATACCTACTCTAACACTAAGAAGGTTATAATAATTGATTTAAAGAATTACAATTTTTTTTTTTATAAAATTATTGTAATATAATACTATTAGGATGATATAATAGGTATAGCCTCCTCAATGTTAAGACAAAGATAAATTATTCTACTACACATAGTTTGGTCATTGTACGTAATATAACAATGGCCAAATTGTTATGAAGACACCTTCATTTAAATTTATTTAAGGTTCACAATTTCTAGGAGGGTCACATTTTAAACAATTATAGGGTTACATTATAATCCTTTCGTGATATTTGTGATAACCCCATTAAAATAAATACGCTATAAATCACATAAATAATAATAGTTATATGTATATTATAATATAGATACTATTAAACGGGGTCTTCTTATATTATAGTTGAGAATGGAGTATAATTCATGTCAGGGTCACTAAGATGATATTAATATAGTTACAAATGTAATATTTGCAATATTATAAAAAAATGTTCCGAATGTATATATATAATCTTAATATAACATATATTATATTATAAATGTAATATTATTAAGATCTATTTTGGTATTAGGATTATAAATCATGCAAGAATAAGTTGTTCTAATGTTAGCTTAGTACGAAAAATTAGTATGAACCTTATAATGAACTCCAAGGTTTAAACCATAGAAATTAAATGTTTATACCTCTAGATATATTGAAGATGGGAAAGATCCTAACGGGAATTATACTACTTGTATTGTAAGTACTAAACAATGTTGAATCCTACAAAAGTGTTCTATAATCGTTTAACCTTTTCAAATTTTATAGCGCATATAACAAGATACGATTTGTTTTGGTATCGTATTGCAAAAAAAATTATATCATTTTGTGTGTAAATTTTAGGGTCATGAAACTTGGTATCAAAGCGTAGGTTTACAATGCTCAGACCTCTAGGATTGTTGAGTTAGTACCACAACTAAAGAAGTTTGTGTGTACTTATATTGTGCAATCTTGTAAACTGTTGTTACAACACTTTTAAAAATGTGTAATGATCTATTTATTTGTATCAATGTGCCATTATAAACCATGATTTTGTTATAAATTTTCTATATAATAATTCATATGTGAGTTCCATCCCCTTACAGTTTCAAAAATATGTTGTGACACCTATAGGAGTGGAAATTAGTTGTAATTGGAGCCTTACTTGCACTTGTTTGGGAATAGAAGTGAACTTACTTGTTCTATATACCTAAAAACCCTAACTTAGCGGACAAGATCTAGTGGAATTAAGAAATTATAAGCTAAGAAATGATTGAAATCATCGGGGAAATGATTAAACACTAGCATAAACAAAAGAAACTAAAACTTGTATAACCCCTTTGAAAGCAAATCAATAAGATGTTCACAACTTGGTTAACAATAAAAATGAACATCGTTGTAAAGGAACCTTTGATAAATATAAATGAGTATGCATAACAATGTCTTGTGCTCGTGTATTATGAACACAATAAGGGATAATGAACATAATAGTGTTAAACAAAAGTAAAGAGATCAAACGTTTAGACCAAGGTATTAAATGATTAAAGTAAGAAGTGAGATCCATAACATGTAACTATAGCCTAAAAGATGGGAAAAGTTGTGCAATGCAATATAAGAGGACCTTAACAAGTAATAAATACTTTAAAAAAATCAATGTAAGATGTAAAGAAAATGGGATAGGAAAATCAAAAACTTAATAGTAACCCTAATTGGAAATTGTATAATCTTATTAGGAGTATAACAACCTATCTTTAAGAAAGGAATCTGGAGATATAGCGATAAATAATGAGACTTAGAATGTAAAATGGCAAGCTAAGACGAAATTACCTAAGTAACCCCGTACAGTTAACAAAAAAGAAGTAATGATAAGAGTCTTGATAACATTAAAAATTTCCTAAGAAGGGATTATGATTTATCTTTGAGCAAGTGATGAAGTGACAATAAGTTAAATCTTGGACTAAATAACAATTAGAGAGTGGTGAGAAAAATCAATCTTGGAATGATAAGACAAAATGAAAGAGTAATATATGATTTAAAACCCCAATCGATAGTAATCTAGAGAAAAAAAGAAAAAAGCAGTGAATTAGAAGTTTTAATGGGGAAAATAATGGGTTGTAGCACTAACAAATGAACAGGATATATCTAGACATTTTAGAGCTCTTTTAATAAATAAGCTAAGAATAAGTATAATAAGGGTAACTTGTATGGAAGTTAAAAAATTAGTAAACAAATGATAAGTTAAAGTTCTAATTACGATTAATGAGGGAAAAACATCATAAGTATGGATAACAAGAAGTTAATCAATGAAGTAACTATATTTTTTTAAGTGTGCCTAAGCACTAGGAACTGCCCCCAACAATTGGGAAAAATCAAGCTTCAAGTGGAGAAGAATTGCAATATTCAAGAAAATTTAGTAAATTGATAAGTTCTCTATCTTCGTATGCAATATTATCGTGGTGGCCTTTATAATAGAAAAATATTATGTTAACTAGTGTTTTAATAGACCCTTTCCTCAATGAAAACCTAGTTAGTAATGGATTCAAAATTCAGATCTTGGATGGTACGTGATGGAATGACAGGTTTTCCTCATTCAGCATCACCTAAATGCACAAGAAGAGAGGAAAACAAAATGTGGATGCAAAGAGGACCGATCGCAACTGGTGGATAATGGGTATTCCTTAGAGTCAATCCCTATGAGATTCCTATTCATTATGGAAAATACTCTAAGTTGGCATGCTTTTGGGTGCCCTTGAGATATTGAGGACAGTTGGGCTAGTCACATACCATCTTACTTTGCAACCCAATCTTCCTCGCATCCACATATGATGAGTCATCTTCTTCATGTGAGGATGCCACAATGCTACGAGAATAGTTCCCATATCTTGTTCCAGTGACTTCTAGGAGGAAGTCGAGTCTAAGGGGAGGGGGATGTAGTGCCCACTCCTCTTCTACACTGATACTACCATGGTTTCGTTTACTTTGGATTGGAGCTATAGACACAGTTATCTTATTTGATCTTTAGACATTGCTAGATGGACATTGTTATATTTGACTAGCCTATTTGATAGATAGTATAGATGTGTTAGACTTTTGGACATTATGTAACTTATATGATGGATTATATGCATGGATTGACATATCAGTATTGATGATCTTGAGCTATTACTATACTAAAACATTGGATTTGATGTATAGATTTTGCTAGACGACTTAGTTTCTTTTGTGATCTTATTGCGTAATTAAGGGATATGACTGGTCTGAAGGGGTGCGTAGAATGCATCCTCCATGTGCTGCCTTGGGTTTTGGAAAGCACGTAATGTGGTTGGTCAAACAGCTGTCACGGATCTGTATTTTCCTCTCAACTTTCATTTTGTTGCTAAATTCATGATGAGAAAAACAACATATGGGATATCTTGAAGCTATACGAATCATGTTATAATGTTTTTCTTTTATATAATATCTCTCAATTGGAATTTTATCACTCTAAGGAATATTAATATTAAATTAATTTCTAAACAAATCCTAGATTTTTTGAAATACTAAAACTTGTTATATTAAGAACATATTGGTAATGGCGTACCGGATGAGGATATGAAATAAATAAATAAATAACAAAAGGACCTTAGCCGTATGTGTGGGTTTTAGGGTGGTTAAGGAGAAGGTGCTAGTAATATAAAGTAATAAGTATTATCATATACACACACACACACACCTAGAAAACTACACTGGGTATAATAGTAAGTTTCCCATCACACATTATAGTATAAGAGGTAATATAATATGGATATGGATAGTATTAAACATAAGATGATTTATAATAAATGTTACGATATATGGATTAGTAAAAGATATTTATTAAATATGATTTTACCAAAGATATATATTTAGTATATGACAAAATATATTTTAGTATATACTACATAGATATGTATGAAGTATTATATAGCATACGATAATAAAATAATATAGGATATACCGTATAGAGTACTGTATAATATATTATTTTTTATAGTATTGCATACTCTTTAATATGTTATCTATAATGTAAAATAGATACTTATATTAATTTTTATAATATATGAAATAAAATATACCATAGGATGTGGTATAAGACATAAAACGTAATATATGATTTAATATACCATTAATGATATTATATATAAGAATATTAAATGGTTGAATATTATATTAATGTGATATATAATATTTCATTGTATATAATATACAAATGTATAATATATAATTTGTAAAGTAAAATACAAAAATTATCAATATCACACTTATAAGGTCATAGTCCAACACCATATAATATTATCACTTTATGTGATATAATTTTAATACATCAATATTGAAGCATTATAGTTTTTATAACATTTTATAAAATTCTTATATAGCTAAGAAGGTTACAATAATTGATTTGAAGACTTTCAATTTTTTTTTTTTTTTATAAAATTATTGTAATATAATACTATTAGGATGATATAATAGGTATAGCCTCCTCCATGTTAAGACGAAGATAAATTATGCTACTACGCATAGTTTGGTCATTGTACGTAATATAACAATGCCCAATTTGTTATGAAGACACCTTCATTTAAATTTATTTAAGGTTCATAATTTCTAGGAGGGTCACATTTTAAACAATTATAGGGTTATGTTATAATCCCTTCGTGATATTTGTGATAACCCCATTAAAATAAATACATTATAAATCACACAAATAATAATAATTATACATATTATAATATAGATACTATTAAATGAGGTCTTCTTATATTATAAAAAGTAAACAATGTACCAAATGTACAAATAATATAGTCTTAATATAACATTTATTATATTATAAATGTAAGCTTATTAAGATCCATTATGGTATTAGGATTATAAATCATGAAGGAATAATTTGTTCTAATGTTAGCTTAGTACAAAAATTAGTATGAACCTCATAATGAACTCCAAGGTTTAAACCATAGCAATAAAATGTTTATACCTCTATATATCTCGAAGATGGGATAGACCTTAACACGAGTTATACTACTTGTATTATAAGTACTAAACAATGTTGAATCCAATAAAATTATTCTATAATCACTTAACCTTTTCAAAATTTATAGCGCATATAACAAGATACAATTTTTTTGTATCGTATTGCAAAACACAAATTGTATCTTTTTGTGTGTAAATTTTAGGGTCATGACAATAATAATTAGTTGATTTATCCTTGGTGGGGTAAATATTTCATATGGAGGTGTTGAAGGTGCTCTACAAGACGATAATGAAGCTCCACCCCTTCTTCTTCTTGGAGAAGACAAAGATAGTTAAATATTTTGTTGGTTTCCTTTCTTTGAAGAATCATATGTATGAATTATTTGCATAAGTACATGCACTAGATCCTAAAATACAGAGGTATGTAGTCACCAGGTACCTCTAATTAATACAAATGCTTTAATATAAGTACCAACTCTTAGTGTTCGTTCCACCAGGCATGCCAAAAATTGTTATCAAGTGGATCGTGCACCCGCATAATCGTCATATGATCTAGTGTAACATGGGAACATCCCCAATGTGTGGGACCTTGGCTCCTTGGGATGAACCTCTCGAAGAAGTCAAGCTTCCTTCTAAACTAAGTGCATCTAATATAAAATTAGACTGCGAAACTTACATTGTATAAAACAAACTAAACTATCCAATTTTTTGGAGAAAAAGGTAGAAGGATAACTAGAGATATACTAAAAGTAAGGTGATGCATCAATAGTTTGATGAACAAGTCTATATGCTTCACATGCACAAAGTACTTCTACATAATAATATATGACATACAAAACTTCCTATTCTCTTTTTCAGCAAAAACTCTTTATGAATATAAAAACTTAGAGATGACAGAAGGGATTTAATCTATTCCATAACTGAGTAAATAAGTTTACAAATCACAACTTGCAATTTGACTAAATAAAGATAGTTAATGTGAAGGCAAGATAAATCATCACATACAAGGAATTAAGAGCATTCACAAGTATTGAATGATCTATTTGAAATACATAACACATTAAATAGTTGAAGGAAAAATATTGTTCCTGTATATTACTGAGGCTAAACCCTGTATATGAGAACTCAAAAATGCCAGAGCCCCCCCTACAATAAGATATCAAAGTATTGTATTACATAATGTATTCTTCTATTTATAGATTAAAGGGGTTGAGCAATTGTAGCTACTCCCCTTAATCATTACATGATAAAAATAGAATTCATTTACACTTGAGAAACAATCTCCCACAAAAATAGCTAAGTGGTTGTGTAGGTTTGACTAAGTCAAACCTACAACTCGAATGGTGTTGCATCTTGGAGACTGTGCAAAAATGGTAGCCAAGTTCAGCTAGGGCTAGTATCACCCTTTCCTTGATCTGATTCTTCTCCTCCTCCTTCACAAGTTACCTTGTGCCTGTAGTCAAGAAATCGTTTGATGATTTCTTGAACTTCTTTGTCATCTGGTCTGCATGCATAGTGATTCAGGACCTTGGCCAATTCAGCTGATCTAATTAGTTTTCCTAGTAACTTTTTGGTTTGACTTATGACTTTCTTGAGATGGCTCAAGAAATATTGATATAATACCAACTTGTGAATAGATTCAAGACCAAAGGACTTGGTTACCTCATTATCTTCATTTACCAAACTCTTGAACTGGGAAAACATTTGTTCTATTGGAAGTTCATCGAAATTCTCATCAAAAAACCTGTAGTGGATGATGTCAAATTCATCTGTGATGTCATTGAGGCCATAAATTTCCTTGATTCTCCTCTTATTCAACCTATATGTTGTCTCCTACAACATTCAAACCCGAAACTCCATGGCTTCACTATACTCAGAACAATTTTGAAGAATCATCAATGATCCCTTCTTTTACAAGTAGATAGACTCAATGTTCCATACCTCTTTCCAGGCTTCGAGCGTGAGCTCCAAATTATTGCATTATTCTGTGAGAATTCCATCCATTTTAGTGACAGTGTCTTTTTCATAATTCAGCTCATTATATAGATCGACAACATCCTTAATTACTTATACTCCTTCCTAAATTAAACTTTTGATCCAAGCCCCAACTGCCTGACCTTGTTGTCCAATTTTATCGACCACAAAGAAAGAGTATCATCAAATATTTTAGGTACAACAAGAGCAGTTATATGAACAGGTTGTGTGATCTTATGTAGGATGGTGTCAACTGTTCAACCTTTCCCTTGAGCTCATCCTTTATGACCTTATCCTTTTCAAATTTATCTATAAGGTTACCAAGGGAAACCTTGCACATCCTATTTGGCTCCTTCATGAGTAGATTTACCAAGAGAAAACCTTGAGATCTGGTAATCCATTACGGTGATAGTTTCCATTTTCTTGCCAGTAGTCATAGTTGCTATCTCAACAAATCTCTCCCCAGTTTGATCAATGAAAGGTTAGAAATGACCCTTGGCCTCTTTGCTTTTCATTGAGGATTTGGATCTAGGATGCTAAGGTCAACAAAATCTCCAATGGGAACCTTCTTCTTCTACTTGGGATTCTGCCTATTCAACCATGTAGGGATAGAAGAAGAAGATAATTGTTTAGTGGATGACATAGGCACATTCATCATAATAGTAGGTTGGGTAGGTGTTACTAGGGAACTTGTTACAGGAACCGTGAATGGAAATGATGTGGTGAAAAGTGAAGGTGGAGTGGAGAGGATGGCCACATGCATTGATGAAATGGGAAGAGTGATGGGAGTGGAAACGGGGAGAGTTTTTTGGAAAGAGGAGTCCCAAGAGGAGATCCTAATGCCAAAACATCTCTAGATGAAAGAGAGGGGAGAGAGGAAAAAACTTGGGCCATGGAAGGGGAGGAGGTGAGGATCGTAGGATAAATGGGGAAATAATAAATTGAAGATGTGGAAAAAGGGAGAGTGAGAGGTGGAGGGGAAGGAGGAACTAAGAATGGTGAAGAGGGAAGAGGTGGAGAAGATGGTGACTGCAACGTTTGAGTTGTATGGGTTAGTGAAGCATTGATATCAATAATATCTATTGATGGCACCTTTTGAGATGAAACTTCTATTGAGGGAACCCTAGAGGAAGAACCCAAACCTATGCAGATAATGGTGATTTTACAAGGATTTGGAGTGGGTTTGGGAGTAGACCTCCTTCCTTTTGAAGAGGTGGGATGTCCCACTAGTGGTTGTACTTGAACTATCTCACAAGAAGTTGTTATGACGCCTTTGGCATGATTCCCAATGATATCAACCATTGATAGGTATGATTGAGAATAAGATATCGTTCGTTCTTTTGAATTGCTACACTCTTCAAGTGACCAATCAATCCATGCGACAAGGGTTTATTTTTCACATTATTTTGATCATAGATGGGGTCCAAAACATGTCCATCATCATCAATACCTTCCAAGACATCTGAAATTCCATACTGGGACACTTCTTGGAGAGTTATCCTTTCAAATTCCCTTTCTTGTATCGTGACTTTATCTCTGCAATTAAACTAGATATCTTCGAATTGTGGTATGTGAGCACCGGTTTTCCCATGTCCATCTACCGAGCTTATCCCAATAATCAAAACTGACATGTGGGTGAAAGGTTTTCAAATTCATTTTGCTACATTTCCCCTTCACATTCTTTACTTTATACGTGGATGCACAAGTATATATTCCAAAAATTATGGGGAACTGAGGTCCTTCCTTGTTCTTGTCATGTTGGATCTTGTGAAAATGTAACAGTTGTCAAACTAACTCCATCAAGACCCATTTTCCATGGGGACACCTTGGTAACTTATAGGGAGCACCTGAGAATCCTGCTACCCTGAGATACATGAATGTTGGAAATTGTAAGTAAATTCCTCCCCATTCTCTAACCACTTGTCATAGGACTGTCTGAAATCCTTCAGTTGTAGATTTTTTGTCAAAGAAGTACAAAATAATAACAAAGAAAACATCATTAACTCTTCTAAAATGCTTTACCCCTTCCTTCATTGTAAGCTGAGGGTAAAAGTCATAAATTTGAGATGAATTCTTGACCCTACATGTGACAAACCTAGGTAGTTTCTCATTCCTGTAGCCACATACACAAGATAGGAGGTCATGAAGAAATTACCAGAAGGTTAGGACATCTGATAGTTGGAAATGGATGGCATCACTGATATGCTCTACCATCATGATAAGATCAACATTCTTTCAGATAGTGGTAATGTATAAATACATCCACTCTTGGAAATATTAGAAGAAGGGAGTCCTGTAACTCTTCTTAGCAAGGTGATGATGTCATTTACCTCCTAAATAAAATCCAATTGTGGGATAGTCTTTGGGACTCTAGCCAATGAAGGTTTAGATTTCAATAGGTACCTTTTGTTAAGGACCCTAATACAAGTATCAAAATTTGTATCCCAGTGTTGAAGAGAGGATTCTGAGGAAATTTTGGCACGCTCTTCGACATCGGGAAGTTTCAACAAGTCTTCAAAATAATCACTATCCAATTTGATCATGATTATCCCATCATCATCTCTAACTGTTTGGGATTCTTTATCATAGTGCGTGGAATTCGTGAGCACAAACTATGGATATTGCATTAACGGAGGAAAATTGGCAGCTAATGAAAGCCCTCTATCAAATATATCTTACATCCATGCCTTTTTGTTTGGATCTCTAACCCTTTCCAAAATTTTAGGTAGGTCAATATGCCCAAGGTCCTTATCTCCAATATTATCAACATCTGATATGATGCTTGAAGGGGGAGCTACCCCTTGAAACTATATTTCATCTTCTCCTTTCCTTTTGATGATGATCCAGACATTTTCCCTTAAGGAGAAATCCCTGAAAAACTCCTCTGAAATTGAGAGTGGGATTCCAGTAATGCAGCCCTGTATTTCCACCCTGTACTTCTGACGTGTAGTTCTACCTTGAAGTTTCAAACTATGGAGGTTTGGATCCAACTTTGTAGCATTCCAATTACTGAATTCTGCCACTTCTACCTTGACTTTCTGAACCTCTAACTTCACATGGAAATACACTTCTTATGGTCAAGATTCTAATCTGATTTACATTGCATTTGATAGTTCCAACATTAAACTTCATGGTAGGAAGTTGGACTTACTTTTACAACCTTGAAATCTCCTAAATGATCTTTTAGTGCCAATCTTCTCCTTTGCCTTCTCAAGAAAATGATATTTTGAAGTGTAAGCTTCAAAAACAATACAAAACCATGAAGGTGGTAAGAGACATACAAAAATTAAGTTCATAAACACAAGGATAAAAGCCTAAAAAACAACACAAAAAAGAGAATGTGAAGGGCACCCATAAGTCCATATGAAGAATCGATAAGAAAAAAAACCTAGAAATGAAGCCAAAAAAACATTGTAAAAGATAACTTGCAAAACTTACCTAAATACCAGATAGGTTGATGAGAAAATCAAAAAAAAATCCTAAAATCCACAAGTCATCGCACCAAAATTTCGAGTGAAAAATACAAGTGAAATTTCTCCTTTAAATATAAAAGTGAGAATTAATTAACGTGGGGCTAACACATGCACATAGTTAGAAATAAATGATGGTCCCTAATGTCAGGTTTCATAGGTCAGAAGTCGAAATGCAGTTTGCATGTAAATTTCAAATTGGGTTTCGAAACCTGAGTAACATTAAAAATGATAGGAAGTCAGGAGTCAGAAGTTGAACTATAGTTTTCGTGCAAACTGCACTTTAGGTTCCAACTTTCAAAACACATATGGGGTGATCGGGATTCAGAACTTGATCTACAGTTTGCATGCAAACTGTATTTTGAGTTTTGACTTTAGATATGCACAAATCTCTTCAACAACGAGGGTTTTGGATTGCAGAAGTCATGAGAAATTTTAAATCTTGACATCCTAAATCTGAAAAAATGAAGTATATAAGAAATTTTAAATCACTTAGAAAAATTTTAGACAAATTTTTAGAAAAATAATACTTGTTACAAGACAAAACTTTGCAATAAATTTTTTGAGAGTCTTCTTGGAAAGGGAACTTGGAAATTTAACATGTTTCATAGTTTCCATTCAAGGTTTCTTATTAGTGAATAGGGTTTTGTGGGAGTGCTTCACATGTCCAATGAGTGTTTAAGGTTCTGTATTTATTTCATGGTGTTCTCATTGTGTATAGAATTCTCTGTTTATTATTTATGGTTTACAATTAATGAATTCAAATGAGCATTTTTGTTTTTTTGCATCACTCATTGGTGTTCAAGGGTTCATATGAATGCTCAACATGTCAAATGAGTGTTAACTGTGGTGTATTTATCCTTAATAGTTTCCTCATCACATATAGAGTTATGTGTTTATTTTTCATATTTCTTGGTTCATCATGTCACATAAGGGTTCATGCCTGACAATCAAATTAAACCTTGATGACCATTAACAATATGTTTAACGAGAATTCATATCATAAACACAAATCACCAATGTAACTTTGTAAACACAACATTAACATCGTTTGGAGCATTGTGTTATCATTTAAAGTTCCTTCACTATGTTAAGGAGGTTACGAGGTTTGTGTTAGATGTTAAGTGCCAAGATTTTATGTTTAGTCTTTGTGGTTTATGATATACTGTGTAGTTTTTTCTTGTTATGGTTTATGATATATTGTTTACAATGTCATATAAATGTTTACATTGTTATTCAATGTGAGAAATTAGTATATAAAACCCTAATGTCATCCTTACATTTATGGTTTGTGATAAGGATTGATTGTAGTGTCTAGATTTTGTATTTAGGATTTATGCTTTATTATTTATGATTTAGTGTTTCATGTTTATCCTCCATGATTTATTTATATGGTTTATAGTTTGGAGTTTATAATTTGGATCAAGTGTCCAATACTTAAGTCGTATGGTTTAAGAATTTGTATATGTGTTGTTATTGAATGGTGATCTTTTTTATGTTTAGGAAATTTGAAGATATTTTAATTTTTAGAAAGAGTGTTAGGCATTGTGTTAAGTTTTTAGTGTTGAGAATTTACATTTACATAAATTATGAGTTGTGTATTCAATACAATGTTCTAAGCTTGATATGCCTCATGTTTAGAGATAGTTAAAATTTGAACGCAAAAACAAATTTACAACTACCAGATATGCATATGTTAAGATGCATCTCAATGTTATTTTCTAAATAAAATAAGACACAAACAACAATTCGGGATTTAGAGTGGTATTGATTAAGGCAAAAACTAAAATGCTTCTCAAACAAAATAAGACTCAATAAACGTTGTTTAAAACTTTAAAATATGAAACTTACGCAGATAAAGCACTTTAGAACAAAAATAACTAGAAAACATTATAATTTATAATATTTTCATACAATGCATAATCATTTCAGTAGAAAAGGAAGGAAAAACATATATACCTTTGCAAATTTACAAAGAGATATGGAACTTGAAATGGTTCAATCGTTTCTTTGTTTATTGTTATTATCAATTATTTATGCATTCGTAATTTGAAAGTCGTCAATCATTCAATAGAAAAAAGCAACAGGAGGTATCAACCAGTAATAGGATAAGCGTTAAAAATATTTATATTGAGTTATAGTAGGACTATTGTCCTAATTAAAATCTTCCCAAAAGAAATGTTCATTATGATGTATGTACACATGGTTTTTGAAGCATTTCTAAAGATAACACTCTATATCCATGATGCGAGTTGGGAATAATGTAAAACTAATGTGGGAGCATACCTTGTGAAGGCCATAACTTTTGATTCGACCGTTGGATCATCTTGAAATTATCTAGGGTAGTAGATCTTCATTAATATTATGATTTGGCCATCTTTTCATTAATTATTGTTTCCATTTGGACATATTTTCGAGGTTGGATTCCTTCATCTAGTGGTCTAAAATTAGTTTCGAACGTTTTTTTGCTTTTGACTAGGTCTTATAGTTTTTATAAGTTTTTCCATGTTTTATAGAATAATCCTAAATTTTGTGTGGGCCTTAATTTACGAGGGCATATTTGGCACACAATATTTGGGGCCCATCCGATGTGTTTTGCTAGTAGGTAATTTTTGGCATTTTAGGTTTTTTTGGCATTTTAGGGTTTTTAGAGCTATTGTGAAATAAAAAGAAGATTGCAATGATGTACAAGATTATTGTGGATTCCAAAATGAGAAGAAATCTATTTTGAAGCTTCTAGTTTATTTTCAAATGGTTTGTGTGTGTTTTGGAGGTATTTCAACCTCTTACTGCTAGATCCACATAAGAAAGGCAATGAAGATTAAGCGATAAATAAAGTGGCCATTTATTTACAATTATGAGCGTTAACAATACAATAACTGGGAGTTTCGGTTCACTAGGAATACAAAACAAGGGATATGCATAGAGATGCTAATTGACTCTATAACTTAGTTAATGATATCCATACATTTGAGCTATTTTTCGAAAAAATTGATGATTAACTATCAATGTAACAATTTATATAAAGATAACCACCATTAAAGGCCTATGGGCAAATTAACGTACCATAAAAATTATAATTTAAGGAAACAAAATAGAAAAAGTCCTTCATAATTGTGTGCAAAACGTAATTATAGGGAAGGAATTTAGTTATAAGCATCTAAAATGTAGATAAATTAGTTAACAAGATGAATAAAATTATCAATTATCTCTTAAGACAATGCCTTACAAACTGTAATTTTTTAGAAACCATAATGATGCATAAATATATCAATCATCTTTTTTTAATGTATGTCATGTTAAAATATTCAGTAAGTTTTTTTTCTTTTTGGAATTACATTTCTGCGAAAAAAAATCTTTCAATTTTTAATATTTTTGGAGTCGCATTTCCACTTTAAATTCGAATAAGAAAATAGAATCATGCCATATAAACATTCACTACCCTAAAAGACAATTTTATCAATGATTTTTTTAATACCACATATACCTTATACTAAATTCTGAATTGCCTAATAAAATTTGTGTGTACATAATCTATACTAAATATTAAAATAGTCTTATAAACATAGTAACAAAATTGCACATATTCTATGAGCTAAATATTCCATACATTTCAAAATGAACATCGCTCATCTATCTATATAACATTATATTTTGGGGGCTACTTCTAATTCATAAGAATGTGCGTCTAATTTTGAGCCAATTGAGCTATGCGACATTAATTTATTTGGATGGAAGTTTAGGCTACACATCTTACGACTATTCCTTTACATCTTAAGGTCATGTCATTTGTATGCGGTCCTTTCTAATGTCCTCCATTACCACGCATTTAACACTTTACATTGAGTGAATATTCTTTTAAAATTATGTTGCTTGATAAATTTAATATGTAATAAAACTAATAGTTTCTACCGAAGGAGCAAGTCTACGCCGGTAGGAACTTTGATGGGAGATACGGTGTCGGTTATGGTACAGTTTGGGGAGTTGTTTTTGTTGAGTGGAACTATTTTTTTGCAGGATGCATAGCTATGGTGTTTGTTTTTGGGAAGGGGGTTAATTGATTTAATTGTGATTAAAAGATAAACTCTCTTTGGGAAGCAGCACTACTGAATGGGTACAAGTTGTTGGTATTAATAGTTAATCTTGAGGATTTTGAATGTGTTTCTACTTGTAGCATTGTCATGAAGAGCTTGTTCTCAACATTTGATGTTCTCTACACTTGTGTTCTCATACAAATGGGCTCCAATATCTACGTTGAGAATGTTCTTATCTCAGGAAATGATGACGAGACTCGTTATGAGGGTATACCAATCCCCACAGAGAGCATCTAGCTGTCTTAAATTAGATCCCCCGTAATTCGTCTCTGCAAATCTGTAAGGGCACATGAACTATCTTTAACATTGAACACAGAGAAAGCCACATCAAAATGGTGATGAATGTAGTTGTAAATTGCATTGGTGAGAGTGGTTTTCCCACCATTTTTCATGTAGGTACCCATTAAAAAGCGTCTAAAAATGTTCAATATTGAATATGGTGGTCAAAATGTAAGCAATCAATAGAAAACAAGTTTCAATATGTCAATATTTAAATATGTCATTTGTCACCAGTCAGTAAGAAAATTTTGGAGAAGGTAATTAAGTTATTAATCAATGTGGTATACTTAAAATCCAAGCTAAGAGCCTTGAGATTCATATCTATTAGTGTTGTTCATATTTTATTTAAGATATATGTGTTAGTTCATAGCTAAATCCTTACCGTTTTCGCCATCTGGGTTTTTTAATTTTGTAACGACCCAAGAACCACAAATACACGATACAACACAGTGAAATACAGGATAACTTTTTTTTTTGACTTGCTTGACACATAACACGATGCAACATGTCGTCACCAAGGATACAACTAACACTGTGAACAACTTGATACAAGGATGGCCATAAAGGCAGCACGGAAACATTCACACCTATCAAGGACAATACATACTTTTCTTTTTCTTCTTTTTGACAAGACAACATGGAAGTCCAACCACATGACACACTTACAGTTAGGGCATCCCATGAGGAAATTCTTGTTAAATTTTCTTGTTTACTAAAGTGTCTCTTAATTCTTAACTTACGTTCTTATAAAATTTCATGTAATGATTCACACAATTCTTTTCACAAGGGAGAACTTCTTTCTTTTCAACTATTGACTAAATAGCTTAAGGCCAAGCTTTCTAAACTAGGATCATCAATTTGATGTCCAAATCTTTTTTTTTTATTCATTTGATTTTAGAACATTTTCCATTTCTTACAAGGTTAATTAATCTTACTCAAGCCACTAACACATGTTCCACACCTCTATTGCACAGGTGAAGGCATAAGCTCCGATTGAGTGGAAAGTACCGCTTAGGGTTCATAACAATAACCTTCTTGTTTAAGAGATCAAATTTTGACCTTGCTTAAGAAATATCACCATGAATCAAGGCAAGGGTTAACAGAACAGGACAATAGAATTTAGCTTCAGGGTCACATTGTTTACTATCCGTCTTTTATTGAGGTTAAGAGTTTATCAAGATTGGTTAAATGTTCCATCTAGACTTTACTTCATTAAGTTTGACAAAGGAGAACATTTCAAACGATAGAGAGAGATTTAAGGTTTAAATAATCAATTTCCCTCCTACTTATTAAATCCTATCATCTTCTAAAATCTAACCATTGATTTCACCATGAGATCATTTAAGGTTTCACCATAAAAGGATATATGTTTATTAGTTTAGCTCGGGGGAAAAACAAGTAATCATATTTTGTTACAAAAGATAGATTCCTCTTGATTGTTCCAGGTCTCAAAGGCTATCAAGTAGATCACATCTACATTAATATATTCATATATATAAATTTTAGTTTAACTTTTATAAGGAATATCCAGTTCACTTTATAGTGCTTACAAACTCATTACTACTATGTCTTAGAAGGATTTACAACTCAACATTTTAACTCAAGAGCAAAGTTTGACAGTTACAACAACAATACTCTACAATACATTTACTAAGGCACTGACCCTTCTTCTAAAATTTTTCCACTAGATGTTATCAATAGTTTAACCATAAAAGACAACGTACAAGCACCAAAGTGGATATCATCTATGCAACTACAACAGCCACTTCTTTCATACTTGAGCTCGGAAAAACAACCTGCAAAAACATGTTAGCTTTTGTCAGTTCAAAAGAACTGGCATGAGCATGCATTCCCTTTTCCTAGATATTTCATCAAAATTAATTGAATGACTAGTGCATGATTTCCATTCCAAGGCATAAGCAAAAGCAATTTGTATGAATGTAAACAAAATAGATATCTAGTTAACAAAAGGCACACTGCAGAACATATGAAAGCCAAAATTGTGCATTTTCTATCCAAGGTTACCCTTACACCATACATTCTAAATTATAACAAATTTCCCACATAATACACCTTTTTATTTTCCTTAAGTAAGATAGCGATAGCAGCTTCACATTCACAAAACAGAATAAAGGAATCGTACTACAATCACCCGATATAGAAATAGTAAATTCTCCTGACAATGTCAAAAAAAAGGTAACAAGATTTATTATTCCGAACATCCCTACTCAGAGCAAGAATGCCACACAAGTCCACTAAAACTCATACAGCCTAAGGTGGGGGGGGGGGGGTTATGGCCACTCAAGGACCCAATTCAAAGATCATGTAAAAAGGAATGCATTGCACATGCGTACACCTTAAAGAATGTAGCTGGCATTTTTGATTGTTATACCCAATATTTATTTATATATTCAAGGTTAAACAACGTCCACGTATGATAAGTTGAAACTTTGAAAGCACTCTCAAGCCTCAAGTGCCAACTCCGCACATCCCTCAACGAAAAACCCTTCATTCCCAACATAATAAAATATTTCAAGGTTATACACTATTAACTTACTTACTGATATAATGAAGAAAGGTCTCAAAAAAACATTGTTGCTTGGCGGGGGGGGGGGGGTAAATGTAATTTACCTCTCACAGGTCCCCAAAAGCATCTCGAGCCTCAGACTTAGTTCCATGTTCACCACATCCGACATATACTTCATTGTTTGTTGCTCGGAAGGGGTAAAACACTGTTCATGCACTCACTACCATGGGGGCGTCCGACAAGGAAGGGCTTTTCTTATAACAAACCCTCAAATTTTCCATCACAAAGAAGTCGGTGGACCTTTCGTAAGACCAGTTAGAGAGATAATACAAATGTAGGACTGACGAGGATATCCCTTGGCTAGGGTACTAAAATTTTTAAGGTCATCATAAGCTAGGTAAGCAAGTTAGATTTGGCCAAAACATGTTTGCATAAGACAGCGTCGAAAACCCACTATCTAGTCATAGCCAGTCACATCCGACAAGCATAATACATAGTTCGTTAAAGCTTCTAAAAGGAAATAGAAATTTACAATGTTCCAACCTTGTAGTCGACCTCCCAGGGATGAAATTGGGATGAAATTATACCAAAATTAGATTGCTTAAAAAGAAAGGATGAGCAAGGGTCTCTCTAGTATCATTTCCAAGACAAAATTAATACCAGATCTGATAACATCAAAAAGGCAATAAATACACAACTTCTCATGAGGTAAATATTTGTATTCATTTATTACCTATATATATATATATATATATATATATATATATATATATATTTTATTTTATTTTTTAAAAAAATAGGACAAAACTTAAGCAACCAATAACTCATTGCCACGCTGAAGATGGTCCAATACCAGGTCGAAAAAGGACAAAACTACTCCTACATGCATAACATAGATGTATCCAGTAAGACTCCACGCACACTTTATCCCAAAAAAAAGAAAAAAAAAACTACAATCTTGCGGGAAAGGCGTGCACCACAACCACACAGCATTTCAATTGATATTTTCACACGCAAAGCTATCCCAAAACAAAAACAACACACATTTACCAGGAGAACAAGCAATAATCATGCAATCATTATAAAAGAAATAGCTGGAAAAAAGGGAAAAAAAACAGCTCATGCCTGTTCCTCCTGGTTCAACATCGCTCCTGGCTCTGAAAGGCATCTACCACAATGGTAATTAAACCTTTTCCTTCATCAGATTTGAGGACAACATCAAACTCTCGGTGCAACATTTCAGCTGTAGCTTGTAAGGTATGATAATTCCAACAGAGACCTTTATGCCTGCCAACTCAGTGACTTGTTGAAGCAGCTCATAAAATTGCAAAGTAAAACGTGCTTCATGAATATTCTGATATGAAACAGATCGCCCTCTATGAGGTTCTCTTCCATGGGTTACATCGTAAAACAAGCAAGGTCTCAGTAGAGAATCTCTGTAATAAATTTCATCGGGTCTCCTGGTAACACTCTCACTGTCACTTAATCGATTTGATAAAAAAAATACCTTGAAGGAGAATCCCGAATTTGAGGATGCATTCAATATTGAACAGATAACAACATAGTTGGACAACCTGCTTGTTGGAAGCGCTCAGAAATGCTTCATTTTCTGAAGGTATTGGATGTGAATCAGAATCAGGATTTGCATTCTCTTCAGGCATCTGGGAATCAGTACTCACCTTTAGTACTGGTGGCTGTAAATCATGATTTTCACTCCATCCTGACATTACTCTTTCACTCAATGAAGCCTCATTTAACTGTTTTTTCCTTTTTCGGTTGGATTTTCTTCTAAAAAGAATCCACCAATGGTGACTAGAAAGTCCAGATCTTGAGATACGCTCTTCACATTACCTTCCTCTATGTTAGCAGATATTTCTATGGCAGTATGGGAGCCTTAAAAGTCCTGCCCAGACTCTCTGTATTCTCTATTCTTTTCACCACCAGTCAACTTGCTAATATTTTTGCAGAAGGGACCTCACGATGGATAAACCTGCACGATGTTCCTCTGAAACACCTACCATCTCTCTTAAAATAAATGCATTCTTGAAAGTGCCCCTCCTCTTTCTTCCCTCCACAGGTTCATCGCCACGCCTGAAATCAGGTGGAGGTGTCCTGCTTCTTCTCCTTTTTCTCCTCGGTGACTGGAATTCACCACACCAAGCGCATGCTGCAGAGGAATGTACAGTCAGTGAGGCCCAAACAGAATTTACCTCGTTCTTCTACTACAGCTGCAAGATTTTGCAACAACAGATCACGACTGTGGTCGCGTGCAACCAGAACATTCTTATTTTGACACCGCATGGTTCCTTGGGCTTGCCCTGCTAGCAGATGTTGCACTTAGCCTCTCTGGAGGCCACTAATTGGATCAACAAGATAAGTTTACAAACTTGACCCATGAAGCTGTTGCATAAAGCCAAACTTCCCTCACCGACAGCTTTCCTAGGAGGATTTCAGTTTAGGCCCACGGAGTGCATGCTTGTACAGCACGTTTTGAAGACACCCAACACCCACTCAAAAACTCTTGTCAACGTTAGATACAGACCTTCAAGCTTCACCATTACTGAATCACTATCCCAGAACACACTGTAGCAATTCATTGTTATTTCAGCATTTGATGGAGTGCAAAACAAGCATCACGTTGCCAGAGTAGAAAAGAGACCATTGTAGTCAAAAAGAAGAAGGAAAAGTCAAATTTTTTCTGAGATGCATCCGCCAGCTAAGTGCGGCACCAAAGTCACGTCGATGAATTTAATAGCTCAACAACAAAAGCATTCCTGCAAGACAGTAGGACTAAGACATGGGTTGGGGCCAACCATTACATTAATGATCCTTCATATATTAAGGGTTATCCAATGAACGATTATAACTTAGCATGAAGTGACTGAGTCAAATCTAGCTTTATGTTCCTCTTCTAGAAATCCTATAACATATTTTCTGAGCTTGGATTAGGAGGCTACACAATCAAGACCATGACAGTGGTTCATTTTAGGATAGGACTATGAGTTAAGCTCCATAGTCAAATTATTTTGACATGAAGATACTAATAGAACATGATTAATATCCTTCTAATAAGGCCCACTTTTTAAAGTCCCAACCAATCTATAATAGGAATGGCTTCAACCCATCAGCCTAACAAAGGCTTCCATAATTTCAGCATAATGGAGTTACTACTTGTTCATCCTTCTCGTTTCCTATTTGTGATGAACATTTCACAACCTGCCAGTTTACACTATCATTTGTAAAATATCTCCCTAAATAATGCATAAGGCCCTTGATTTAGTCACGTCAACCTGCAATTTCAACACTCTATTGGGGATAGACTACTAGCCACAAGAAAAAATCCTCCAATGGGAATATGGGTAATTATTCCCACTACTAGACTCCAATATTGAACAATTTCACATATTTTGAGAGCCATCCATTAAACAAAAATACGTATTGCCTATAAATATTCTCATGCAAAACCATACAGGTTGTTGCAATCGAACCTATTTCTATGTAGCCATGGCTGGATCTAACATATGTGTCATTTAACTTCATGAGGGAATTTCTGTAACCACTGGCATTCCACTTATGCCCCCCCCTCAATCCCAGTTTCTCCTACAACTATTAGAGGCTTCAAAAATCCACTCAGCCAAGTAAGATCCAAAACATCACCATTCAAAGGCATAGAGAAATCCCCCATAAAAGTTATATGAAGAGCGTATGCTCAATACCCCCCACCCATTGGAGTTTGATATCCTCTCCAGCTACATATTCAAAATACAGTTACTCTCTCAAACATGATTAGATTCTGATTCACAATTGTCACTAATCATAATTTCAATGCAAAATCAGTCCCAAATATGGTCCATAGCAATAATAAAACCCAAGATATGATAATGCCTTCCAAACATAGAAAGTAATCACCACAATGTTGAAGTACCTGGATCCAAGGAACTATTTGTTTTGTTAATGGGAATTGCAGTATTTCTCAGTCCTCTCTGCTAGATTCAAAATGGCTAGCTAAAAAGTAACGATCAGAACTAATCAAGCAAATTACACTCTTTAACGAAAGGGAATTAGTAAGGGATGAGTTCCATGTAGGATCACATAACCATCGTCAAAACTGTAATTTTGGAAAAGTGACTTCATATCGACTAATCATAATAACAAATAATGGGTGAAATTAGACAAGGTTAGCTTAACACTGCAAAAAGGCATATAAACCCCAAAACAATATTTGATATAATAACGCCAAGAGTGGTTTAACCCCCACTTTGACTATGTGAAAATGGTTGATTATTGAAAAAGTTTATTTTTCGTCCAACCATTCCTCAAGGTGGTTGTAAATTTAAGAATACATGATGGAAGATCGTCTCTACATACTAATTTAGTATCAGAGCCTAATAACCAGCCTCTTCAATGCATAAAATTAATTCTAAAGAATATGTTTGATTGTTCTGGTAGTCAATAAATATTAATACCAAGACCGTTGTTAGCTTGAGTCCTCATCTTACACATTCTTAGATCCCAATACTTTACATGATCCACATGCATTAGAGGTGACAAAAATGCCAAATTGTGACTTCATTACTACATTTGTTGAATTTTTAACCGATCCCAAAAGATTATGGCAAATCCCTTCTCCAATTATTTTATTTAGATAAGGATTATTACGTTAATTTTGTAATCATATTACAAACGAAGTCCATTTGTAATGTTTAAAGGTTAAATAAATAAACTCCTAATAATAAAGTCAAGTGCGAGGCTGGGAACAACAAAACCACATAAATAAAAAAAAGCCCCTTGATTTCACATTCAACTCAATCACTCACTGGAAATACCCTAACTTTAACGATTTCACACGTAACAAAACATGTTAGCCATGTGACCTTGTTGAATTCGATTCTAGAATTGGTCAGATGGGTTAAACTAGCTAGACCCTAATTTAAAGTGATTATATGCTTAACTTGTAAAACAAAAATACTCCTTCATCTTGGCCATATCCCTAGAACCTAAAAGTCTATAAATTAAACAAAATCATCTATAATATGAAACACATTTCAGCATTAAACCATCAAGGCATTAACATTATCACTCATAAAAGGATGAGCAACATACTATATCATCAAACATAGGAAATGATTGAAAATCCTAGAAACCTAAAGAGTGACACAATAAACCTTAAACACCGAATCTGATTTTCCAAACCATTCATAACGATAACCATAATCAGCGACCCTAAGTATATGAGGCCTAGGTTCAAATAAAACGCATGTACTCTAAGCCCTAATAATTGATCCCTCAACCTCGTTCCCATCAAGATGCAAAAATAGTCGTTGAGTCCCTAAACATGTAACATTGTACTAAATCACAACCATAAACCCTAATGAACGCAACCCTATCAAGATCAGTTGCAAAAGGTTTCAAAGGGAAGTTCTGCAACACTACATGTCTAATCATCCTTTGCCTATGCTACAAGGGGGGGTGTTTTGAGACAATAATAGAGACAATACTTGACCAAATTGTCTCAAATAGAGACAATAAAAAAGTTGTATATTGTCTCTATTATTGTCTCAAAGCGGGTGTCTCTAATATTGTCTCTAATTATTGTCTCTCTAGAGACAATATAGGTTGATACATATTTTGTCTCTTGAGAGACAATATAGTTTTTGTCTCTCTAGAGACAATATCATTATTGTCTCGCTAGAGACAATACAAAATACTAATTTTGTCTCTCTAGAGACGATACTAATTTCAATTTTTATTGTCTCTCTAGAGACTATACGAATTTAAAGAATGAAAAATCTGAATTTCAAGAATAAATAATAACCAAATATCATATAATGCAATCGACGGCTACATATCATCTATGATGTCAGAGTAGACTGGGAAGGAATATTATAAATTAAAAACAATTTGATTTGAAATTTGTGCCCAACAAGTGGGTCCACAAACATTTTATTAATATCAAATAAGATAAAATACAAAAGGGTGTCTAAATACTGTTAACCCTTTAAATACAATGATAAAATGCAAAAGGGTGTCTAAATGCCGTTAACCCTTTACATACAATATGAACACCTATCCACCCCCAACTTCAAGCGATCTATCTGCTTCCCTGGTGCTACTTTGAGATTTTTTTCCTTAACTTTAATTTTGAGTCAGTGTCTCTCAGTCGGCAGTTGTCATTTCATGTTCTTCGCTTTGATTGTCTCAACTTTGATACAATTCTCTACTATCAATAGCACCAAGCAACTCATCTTTAGTCTGCATGAAAACAAAGATTATAATGACTTGTTGCGTTTATCAACTGTCACTTGAAAATTTATAACAGACAAACATCTCATTAAAATACTGAGGTTGAATTAAACATATAACAAGAAACCATCAACCTTTCATAAAAAAGGCCATCTTTAATAACAAGGCATGCCCATGCTGAGCCTTTGCATAATGTGACGAGTAACTTGAAAATACAATACATAATAACATTGCTCTTATACTCAAAGTTATTTTGATGATACAAGCTCACATAATAAAGAGTATAGTCACCTCCAAGCATAACTTGACCACGAGCTTTTGTAGGCCAGGATGAGAAAAGTTTGTATTGAAGTAAACAATCTGGAGAGCTTGAAAAACTTCAGCGAAAAGGTATAAAGAGGGTAAAACAATTTGCAGCCAACCTTCAGAGAAGCCCCTCCGACTAGAAATCCATCAACATTAAGATGTGCTGCCAACTCAACACAATTTCCAGCATTTACTAAACCTGCAATATGCAAAACAAGTAATGGTGTATTTATTCCAGTCAAACAAGAAGCTGACTGGCACATATTAAAGTGATTATGCACGGCGTGAGTAAGAACATGTTATCCTACATGAACATAGACAATTTATCCACTCTTTACAAAGACCTTAAAATTTCAGCAATATTCAAGTTTCCTCCTCCATCGTTGACCCAAAAGAAGATGGCAGTGATGATAAGAATAAAAAATCATTCAAATTGTAAGGAGAGAAATATTGAGAGAAGCTAGTTACTGCCATAGATAATTCAGATTGACTCTGCTACTTCAAGACTGGCATTTACTTTAAGCCAATTCCATAACATACATTATTAACATGTCCTTAAGGAAACTCTTGTTCAACTATTGCAGCAGTGCAGACTATGCAGACTTGTTTGAACATGTTATTGTAAGACGAATATGGATGACATTAAAAACGGTTTTGCATATTGGTCACTGTTCTATAGATGTTTTTTTGTCATCACCCCAAAAGGTCTAAAATAGTACATATGGAGTACATAATTAATTGGTATTTTCCTCAATCAATTCAATTCTCCAAGGTAGTGTGTTAAGATAATAAATCCTAAATGTTAAATGCTATATGCCTCAAAAAAGTTTGTATATCTAAAATCGTCAATAGTTATTAACACATTCAGTTTCTGTTTGTTTATCAAATAAATAGTGAAATAGATTTGGATGGTCATGAACTGTAAGGTGTAACTTACAGTAAAGAATAAACAATAATTCCACTAAACTTAATATATGGTACATACCGAATAACACTCAAAAGTCAGAATCAACTTACGCAACACGAAGATCCCAAGTGTGAATCCATTCCAACCCTTTAGCAATCTCAGCATCACCGCCACTTAAAGATTTTGCTATAAATGATGGATGGAGAGCTATCAATATGCGAGATGCTGAAAAAAGAGACGATCTTCTAACATATGCTTCTGGGTGATTAGATATCTCCCTGCACATAGAAAAAGCCAATTAACATATAATTCATAACAAAGAAAATCTACAATCACAGAATTTATAGTAGCCAAAGCAAAATATTCCTTACCGAGAATGCAACATATCTATTAGAGCATATAACAATTACAAATGTGGGTAGGAAGAAGAAAAATATTAATGCAAGAGACGTAAGACATGGTAATTTTCCAATTACAATTACAATTATTACTGCAAGTTTAGAAAAGAAATAATAACACACCAATACCATGTACTTTGTTAAACTGAGAAGAGTGGTTTCAGATGGTAGATATTGGAAGGTGTGCACAGTAGAATGAAGCGTTGAATCTTTTTTGATACTTGTATTAACAAAAGAGGGGCTCAATTTATGTTGTACTAGATCTACGCATGTATTGAAATCCACATAGTGAAAATTTTTCAATTTAATACATCATGTGCAGTCAAGAGTAATACCAACTTAAAATTCATGCATGCATGGCAATAGTTATATCCTAAATGCACACGATATTGCAAACCCACTTGTACTTCACAACATTTGCAGCTGGATGTTGACATTTAGCATGCAAAGCAAAGCCGGAATAATATAGAAGGAAAATCACCAATGCATGCAAGCGAAGAGGACGCGGCAATGAGCTTGTCAAATATCCAAGAGGTTTCTATTGCTGGATGTTGAGCGCATTAGATCTTTTTATTGCAGATACACAGATGAATGCATATAATCTATAGTCAAGAGCATCTGCAATGTGCAAAAATAGGTATGACGTTAAAGTCAATCAAGAGGTGCATGAAAGTAATCAACAGTAGAATTATTGCCTATGCAAAAGCATAGTGGATCTGAAGAGCTCCACATAATTAGAAATCTAGTATACAGCAGATCAGATCTGTACAAAAAACTATACAAAAGTGTGACCAGTGTGGAAGCAATGGTCTACAAAAGGCATTTATAAAGGAAATGACTTATGTGGACAGGCATTTTTGGCAATATGGATGCCACAAGAAAAAGGTGTTGATGTGGAATATATGATTTAAAGAAAATTCCCAGCTTTAGAAAGTCATCTTGTCTATAACCAGAGGCAGTGAAAGGTCGTGCCCAGAGCTAGAGAGAGGAAAATGAATACTTGACTCCAAAATAGCAAAGAAGCTGACAAACTTAAAGATCTGATATGACAAGAGAAGTGTTAAAACCAAATACTATAGTTGCGTGTACAGGAAAAATGGCTAACCCAAATTTTATATGGTATTTTGCCTTTATGAATAATTTCATGACCAATGGTTGATGTGCACCTTCACTTGAATGTATGTAACAAATGCTTCCCCTAACATCCATGGTTGATGAGGCTGCATAAATTAGTAAATGTTGAAGTTGTATAATGAGTGTCTGTCCTCATACTACTAATTTGTGGACAAATGCCAGAGATAACTTTAGATAAGTCTCTACTCAAAAGAACAACAAACCCACATGATCTAATGTGAAAAAAAGAGGATGTATATGCCTACGGTAAACGTTGCTCGCGGAAGGGGCGCAATTTCTCTAATCTATCACCATTTGTGTGAGTAATTGTAGCTGCGAATAGGTTGAAAGGAGGAGCTAATTAACCTAGTAGTCACCTGAAATCCCTTACAACACTGAGTGTCTAAAAGTGAAGCAAATTACTTCCCAAATGTAAAAAGTTAGAGCACCTTGCTGGGAAAGCCAAAACAGGTAAATTTTGCTACACTGATATAGGAAAATCACTTTAGAACATAATCGCTGACATGCACAACATATACATTATTCACATAGTGTGTGCATATATACATATAATTTTGGTTTTGTATTTTTGAATGTATTCATATACTTAAACAAGAAGACGTGGACTTATTGAAGACTAATAAAAATGTTGATTACGTACACGTAGTTAAAACAGAGATGGCATAATCAAGACTATATTCTTCAGAAATCTCAGAAACTAACAACATAACTTATTGCATGCAAGCAAAAATCTCAAATGATAGAAGGGATTTCCTCCATATTGTTTTAGGTTAGACATATTTATCATACATTCTAAAAATAGTTGCATATAATTAAAGATCACAATCTGCATTTGACAATATAGGTATATTAAATTATCGCCCATATGAAAAGAACAACAAATAAGAAAGTTGCCATCAAGATCATAGTGGTAAGAGATAACAAATGATAACCAAGATCAATGCAAAAAAATACCAGATGGACAGGAAAATAAAATTGAACATACAAGGAAATGACATACAGGTTAATGGAGATATTAATAACAGACTTTGGATGTGCGCATTATGAATTTCAAGTTCCACTTTAAAATGACTATTGTTACTAGACTACATAGTTTGTCGCTTGATTTTCAAATGGATATAGATGGCTGGAATGACGCTTGCAAGTATGGCTCCATAACTATTAAAACCAAATGCTTTGCGTGTACAGGAATAAAACGAATCATTGCTTCCACAATGACTTCAAACTTGGGAATGTGCAAGAATGTATCCTGAATATTCCCCTAACATCCATGGTTGATGATCCTGCATAGCTAGTAAGGAAGTTGGTAATGTGTGTCTGTCTATACTACTAAAAATGTGGACAAAGAGGCTAGATAATCCTCTACTCCAAAGAACAACAGACCCACATGATCTAATATGAGAAAAAGAGGATGGATATGCCTCAGTAGTTGCTCGCAGTGAGGGGTGCAATTTCTCTAATCTATCACCATTTGTGTGAGTAATTGTAGCTTAGGTTGAAAGGAGGAGCTAATTAACCTAGTAGGATCACCGAAATCCCTTACAACACTGAGTGTCTAAAAGTGAAGCAAATTACTTCCCAAATGTAAAAAGTTAGAGCACCTTGCTGGGAAATTGCCAAAAAGGTAAATTTTGCTACACTGATATAGGAAAATCACTTTAGAACATAATAGCTGACATGCACAACATATACATTATTCACATAGTGTGTGTATATATACATATAATTTTTGTTTTGTATTTTTGGAATGTATTCATAACTACTTAAACAAGAAAATGTGGACTTATCAAGACTAATAAAAATGTTGATTACGTAGTTAAAACATAGATTAATAATCAAGACTTATTCTCAGAAATCTCAGAAACTAAACATAACTTATTGTGCACAAAAAGCTCAAATGATAGAATGCTTCCTCCATATTGTATTTACCATAATTCTAAAAATAGTTACAAGAACACAGTCTTTGCACAATTTATAAACTCAAACGCCTTTCAATATGAAAAGAACTGACAAATAAGAAATCGTAGATCATGGATTGTTAACTATTTTAATTTTCATAACTTAAAAAAATACAATCAACAAATTCTACAAAATCAACATCAAGATGGAAGAGGTTTCAAATTTTCCCATTATTCATTAAGGAGATTTGTCATCCAGACATTTAAGATATCGGCTTTGGAGTCTGACATCTTCCAAGAATGGTTTCAGGTATTTGTGCTTGTCTTTAACTCAGGTCAAGATTGGAGTTTGTTTTGCATAGGAAGGGAAACAATGGAGAATTGTCCTCCCTAAATGGGTTTTTCAATGAATCCCTTTCTAGAGAACAAATTGAAACTGTAACCACAATAACATTATACCCACAAGAAGAGCATCATTTTTCATGTTTAGGTGAGCCTCTCCGATATGCGGCTTGTGAAAATAAAAATATGAAAAGGAGTTTTAATACTCACACCCTATCTGTATGCAGTGACATGTTGAAGCAGAGTAGGAAGAGAGATCCAAAGCCTTTGTTGCCTCCTCGACGTCCAACAACAGATTGTTGCAATAGAATGAACCAATTGATCCAGTCTTCACCCCTGAAGCAGAACCCCACAAGAAGAAATAACGAATTATTTTCATCATGTCGCAATTAATAATTTAGAATAACTGCAACAAGATGCTTGAAAACTACGTTATGTTATCATTATGTATAACATTCAGTTTGGCCAATTTAACCTACTTAGCAATATCTTGGTGTTAAATACATTTGATACCTGATAGAAAAGTACAAAATAATAAAAATCAATTTTGGCTCAACTTTTTCAATTTTAGTACATTCATTTTTATTTTGAGTTTCAAATTTTATTCTCAGCTAAAACCTCTAAAGGGTGCACCAAAAAAATATGAAATCAACAGAAATTAGAAACATTCTAAAAATTATAGAAATTTACAGACATTTGCATGCTCTTGACGTTTTACTACTAGACTTAGATTGTTAGAGCTTCAAGAAATGGAATACAGAATATTCTGTGTAGATTCAAGAACTGGAAGAAAGAACCCCAATAAAGCCATAGCATACAGAATATCCTATGGGTATATGGTCAAACACACTAGACATACAATTACAAAATCATTACTCTGACATGAGAAAGTAAACATACACTCAGAACATCCCTCCTTGTTTGTACAGCTATCTAAACTAACACCACTTTGTCTCTCCAAGTTGGATTCTCTTCTAGGAACTTCTCAAATGCCAGAATCTTCTGAGGAATTCCTTTGATGATATCCAGTCGATCAACACATAGCATGACCTGCTCTTTAATAGAAAAGTGAATCTATACGATCTCCATGTGCAGTGACAAGAGAAAGTGATTTGCATGATCATCTAGGCCATTCAGTATACGATCAGGCCGATGCTTCATAGAGGAATCGAAGGCTGTCAAATACTCATTGCAAAGCATATCATAAATCGGCTCCTCGGATTGTATTATCTTTCTTTCCTCCTAACATCGTTTGCATTTACAGTCACAGCCAAAGTCGAAGGCCTTGCAAGATACCTCTCGTAAACTGTAAGGGACCAAAACAGAAAAATAAGGGATGCTGATTTCCTGCCCTTTCTCAATGGGTTTGGCTGCATGAATCCTCGTGATTTCTCCGGCATTTATTATTGTTGCGTTTGGCGCGCATGAATGGTTTACAAAGGAAACAAGCAGCCATACTCCATAAAACAGCCTGGTTGCAGAATTCGAAACAGGGTTAAAAATGACTGATTTCTTTCCATTTTCTTGAATTGCAGCTGGAAAAGAGTCGCCCATTGCAATGTGTTTTATTATGTGAAGGATGAGATTCTCTTATATTTCACCGACTGTAACTACGCAGGCATTCTTGCAATTAGCCGAATCGTTCTTATCGGCAAAGAAATCCGACATTTTGGGAACGAAGTGTGACAAATGATTGGGGATGCATGTGGCGTGAGAAAGAAAAAGCTGCAAAGATTTGTCACCGCACGAACTCAGGGCATCTTTCACATTTTGAAGCAGCCCATTACTGACGGGATCCTCCTTAGGTTTGTAAGAGAGGGCCAAAGCCTTGCTGATCAGAATCACCCTACCTGTTTCTATATTTCCTGTCGCAAACAAACCCCTGCTGCAATCATTGCTTGTCATTCTGATCTCTACGGGCCCAATGAAATCCCCATCCTGCTTACACAACCTCGGCCTGTGCGCACCTACTCCTGCTCCTTCTATAATGGCGTCTCCCATATGAAAATAGCTTTCACCAAATCTACGATAAGTGGAAGTGAATACTTTCTTCTCGTCTTCATTTAAATGTTCAAGCCCGCAGGAACGTTCAAGGAAACAGAATGCGTCCTGATATCTTCCCACAGATAACAGTGATTGAATCTTGGCCTGAAATCCACCTGAGTGGTAAGCATCGAGCTTACAGCATGACTCTGCATCTGATAGCGCTTCGGCATATTTATGAACATACATTCTTGACACCCATCTCATTCCATACATGTTATAAACATACACTTCATCCACAGTCGTTCCTAATTTGGAGTGGAATACTTCATATTTTGTCGACGTTTCAAGAGACAACCAATCAAGAACAACCAATCAGAGACAACTACAATACCATGAACTCATGTTTGTCCTCAGCTTCTACAACTACAGAGGCCAATTGTCCGTACTTAATACCATATATTCAAAATCTGATCTTGATTACCAAAGAAAACCCTTTCCTGAATCAAGAAACCAACGATGGGCTGCTATAACAAGACATGATTGAGTATCAAGAGCAACCAATCAGAGGCAATTACAGTACCCATTAGTTCCTTCCTTGCCCTCGTCTCCTACACCTAAGAAGGCCAGTTGCACATACTTTATATCATCCATTTAATCTGGTCCTGATTACCAAATAAAACCATTGGTGAATCAAGCAACCGTGGATAAGCAATATCAAAACAAGATTGAGCTTCACAAAAGGTTATGGATGAAATGCACAGATAATATTTCATTGATTCCAATCACATACACGCCCTAACACGTCCAGTTAAATGCAAAAGAGCAAGGAAGAAAAGAGTGGACTAAAAACGGCATCTGATAACAGCTTTGCAGCTAAACTAGGAATGTGCAAAGCTCAACAACAAGTTTTGATTATTAAATGTAGTGTACATGGCGACTCTAATTTCTCTGCAGAGATAATGAGCTCCTTGAAATTTCCCTAACATACGTACCATCAACTTGGGGCATTTCATTTTCACTCCAAACGCGTACATATAATAGAACTTACTTTCATCCAACAAAAGCAATCGTGTGGGAAATAAGTACTTGTTTCTTAAAAAATTTACACAGATATCAAGAAGCAGCAAATCTCAGAAGACTGGCACTGAAAACCCAGTCGTCTGTGTATTTAAAGCTGTGCAAAATAATTTAATTGTAGCAACAGCTTTCACGAATCAAGTCCTTCAGGTGCCCTTCCAGCATGATATATAATTAATATTTACACGGCACTCAAGAGTCTTGTATGAATACTCCGCATGTCTATATTATTTTCAATACTGCAGACAACCAAAAATATTGAATCACAAAAGCATCCAGATTTGTGAGTAAAAAGCAATCTCGAATTTCTCTATTCCTTTCCACAAAAGAGCTTACCTGTAAAGGAAATCACCACTTGTGGATGTCCTTCCAGATATCCAGTCGGGAACTAATTCTTGAAGGAGCTGCAACTGCTCCTCAACTTCACCTAGAAAAGAAAAAAATGCATGAAATGAGACAAAACATACTGCTTCCCTGACAGCTGATCTCAAGTTCTGTTCTTTGAATGGTTGATGGAAACATCTTATAATCTTTAACAAGAAAACAGAGGATTCCTTCTGACATAGAAAGCTGATAACAAGTTACATGACCAACTTCACTGCATACTTCTTGCCATGAAAATGGCTATGTTTGGCCCAAAGATAAATAACAGCATCAATATAGCCAGCTAGCCATAAGAGTAAGAGAAAAAATGTAAGCAGGTACTCCATCTTATATTATATGATTAGACTCTTATAATAATTTCAAGTGTGTCAGCAGTATCCAGTCCAATAATGGTCTGATCTTGGAATTTGAAATCCCGTATCTTTATTTAGAACTTAATAATAATGGTAACAAGGGTACTTTTCCTTGCTAATATTTATAAAGAGTAAGTCTTGGCAATGAATAAGGACCAGTTCGCTCAACTGGATGTCACATTTTGCTTCTAAAGCTCTAGATAAGGAAGCCGGTGATGAGAAATATGAAGTTTAAATGGCAGCAATTCTTGTTGTTATGTCTTGCATTTGTGTTTTTATGCAAGTGGGCAGTTGCAGAAAATATTCAGTACAAAAATCCATCGCTACACCTAAGTGTTTGTTTATATTGGGTATTTGCCGAGTCTGACTCAAAGAAAAGTTGGGACATATGACACACATTGAAAGATCAGAGACTTGTGGGAATTTTATGAAATAATACAAAATTGGTAATCATCAAATGAATGAATTTGAGCTTAAACCTTATATTTGTTTTGTTGTTTTTTAGTTTTTGGGTCCCAGGTCATTTTATCGTTGTTTCAAATTTTAGCACCTTCAAAGTAGATCTTGAAAGCTTTACTACGATAATGGTCATGAGGTTGAAACCCAAGTGTACAAGAATTGAATAATATATATCGTAAGTGGAAAATAATCCCCTTGTGGGATTCCACAAGGAGGGTCTCTTACGCCAAATTAGTGTCTTGCTTGGTGGTGACCTAAAAAAGCTACATTTACCTTTTACCTTTATATTCCTGACTGATCATAGCTTCAAGAGGCCTTTATGTATAGTTTTTTGTTAGGAAATTGTCAGCAAAACAAGTCCTTTAAGGCCTACATGAATAACTAACTATACGTCCCTTAGGCTTGAATGTCAGAGCTTGAGGGGTAATTACTATTGCAAACTGCGTTAGTTTGATAATAGAGTTGTATAGTATTTTGCACTAAATGTGGTCCAGGGGAGTGTACTTCATGGAAAAGGAAGCAAGACTGCACCTCAGATAACTCCAGAACAACGGACTGATATAGTAAATGATTTTCAGAAAGGTGCCATGTCAGTTTTCAGATCACACCAAAAAATGACATATGTGCAGACTTCCAGTGCATGACCATAACAATGTTAATGGTGCTACATTTTTTCTCTACAATATTGCCCTTAGAGCAACAAGGAGAAGGACTAGTACACCGCCACCTCTTTTACATTTCTTCAATGTTGATGTTGCCCTATGTAATGTAAACATGCCCTTCCTAGGGTTTTCTTGCAGAATTGTGATGAGTGGTAGATTTTTTATTGTAATTGTTTCAATTTCTGATTTCTTGATTATCTGCTTCCTTTAAGAGAACAATAATACATTTAATTCCCCTGTTCTAAGAAGCTACACGACTCCAAGTTGGTACATTCTATATTAACCTTTAAAAAAGGGTTTCGCCACCTAGACACTTTTAACATCCCCAACTAACATAATTTGTAGGACCTATCAAACTGTGTTTGCTTGTTTAGAAGACTATTCCTTTTGGTCTACCAAGGATCCCTTAAACCCCTATAGATGGCCCTTACATTTTTATTTTGGTCTTGCAGAAATCCTGAGCTGGTAATAGGAACTGGTGCTACTACAGCTTTGGAAGTTCGATCTACTAGCATTCCATATGCATTTGCTCCATGTGTTGTACAACTATAGAAGATTCAGGATTGTATTTACTTCAAATCAATGTTTTAAAAATGGAACCGAACTCAAAACTGGCCGAGGGTTGGACTGGAACCGAACCGGAATCGAACAGGAACCAGACCGGTTTAAAACTTATGAACCAGTTTACTAAAAAATACATAAAATATTACAATTTTAATGAAAACAAGAAATTTTAACGATTCCAAACCATAATTACAAGACAAACAATTAGAGACAACATATGCAAAGTTTGCTCATGCATATACCATGTAAGGGTAAATATAGCAAAACGGCACCGAGTGCACTACATGTCCGAAACAAAATACATAAACAATGAGGCTCTGAATGGCCTATAGAGTCCAAAAAACAATATGCTACAAGCTACTACATGTTTGATATCAATCATCAAACTCAACACCACTGCTAAGAATGGGATCCTCATCCTCATCAATGTCATCATGTTCCTTTGGCTCAGACACATCAGACTCCTCAGGGACATTTGTAGTAGTTGTAGTAGCACGGCTAGTGTTTGCCATGTCTGGTGCTACTAGTGGTTCATCATCCAAAGCCATCCACCCCAAGTCATCGAGATCAAACTTTGCTAGGTGACTCTCCTCTATCCATTTTGAGGTTGGATCAATATCATCCAAGACAATGGGATCTGTATTAGGTATCCTATTTAGTAATTGGTTGTGCCTTAGCCGGAGGTTGTATTGCACGAAAACAAGATCATTTAACCGTTGTTGTTCCAAACGGGGTCTATATAACATCATTTTAGGGTTAGGGTTGGAAAAAAGTAACTTAAAAGCTAAAATTGGAAAAAAAAAAATGTTTTGAGGCAGAACCTGCCCCTCAACTAGTTCAGACCGGTCCAGTATGGAACCGGCCGGTTTGAACGGTTCAGTACGGAACTGGACAGTTCAATACTGAATAGGCCGGTTCCGTACAGAACCGATCATTGGTTCGGTTTTTCTAATAGTTTGCAATTTTTTTTAATGGACCAGTCGAACCGAACCAGAACCGGAACGGTTTTCAAAACACTGCTTCAAATAGGTAGCATTCTAGTTTACTTAACTTGTTCTGGTCTGTGGCTGTGAAAGGGTCTGCAGAAATCCTCAGCTTTGGAAGGATCTGCAGAGATCCTTGACGGCAGTGATGCTATTGGAGCTATAGTGAGGATCCAGAGGCTGTGAAATATATGACAGACATTATCTTTGGTCTGGAGGGGCAACCTCCTGAGAACCATACAAAGGGGTTTCCTTTGTAGCAGTCTAGCAGAACAGTAAGAATCTCTCAATGTTCTAAATCACTCAACTGCTTCAAATGGCAAATAAATCTTCTCTTTAATTCATTGGATATAGCATTTAGTGTTTCAATCAGAATTTATAGTTCTCAGATTAATCACTTATGCTGCGCTCTTTCTATACATTAGTTTCTATGCTATACAATGCATACATCATCAGGACAAACAAAGCAGCTTGTGCTACACACTTTGTGGGTGATATGGGCACAGGGCACAATCAATGACATTGATGAAAACAACAGCGTCATCAAATAAAAAGGCTTAGTTGGCATCCACGTGACTCCCTTTTTCATGTCATTTTCAAAGGGGTCTCAACTCATGGTTCCATTTTCCTGTTACTTGTGTTCTCAAGAATCAACTTCACTTCAAGGTACTACTGTATATCGTTATTTTTATGATCAGCATTGGTATTATTGTTGAAACTTGAATTTGTAACCAACCTGGGTACTTTTATCCTGTCAAATAGCGTATCCTGATGGGAGCAAAATCAATGGTATTGATGAGAACACTATAATCAACTAGAAAGGATTAGTTAGGATCTACAAGACTCTCATTTTTATGCCATTTCCAAAGGGGCTTCCACTGTCATGGTCTTGTATTCCAGCTGGAATGGAATGAGGGTCTACACTGTCATGGTCTCATATTCGAGATGGCATGGAATGAAGATGCATGCCAACCACTTTCTTGTCTCTCATTTTTTCAAGAAGCAACTTCACTTCAACTTTCTACTGTATATTGTTATTTTCATGATCAATGATGGTATTGTTGTTATATTAGTGACCAACCTTGGTATTTACTTGCATCCTTTTGGATGGTAAATCGTGATCCTATAGATTTGAATTTGAGAAGCATGTCTTTTAAATGTTGGCATTGTTTGGGTTGCAGAGCGTGATTGTTTTAGACTAGCAAGGTATTGACAGAATAACTAGCCCCACAGGTGTTAATTATTCTGTCATTCTCCAAAGGTGTAGGTGCAGAAAATGACATGGTATTGTAACTTTTCATGATTTATTTATTGGTATTGCACTTTCTTGGGCTTTTTTATTGGTATTGTTACAATACTTTCGATTTTTTAATCAATCAAAACATGTTCCCTTTCTCAGATCTATTGATTGACACTTATTAAGGCTTGTACCGAGCAACTGATCAAATACACTAAAATCCCAATTCATGAGAGGCTATTGAATATTGCAGCTATGAGATTTATACCTAACTTTTCATTTGCAAATCTGCTTAGGTGTTTCCTTACAGTTTAAAACTTCATCAATGAAATCTGACTTCCAATGTCAAGTGGCATCTCATCTCCATGAGTTGAATAAATGATTCAATGCAGACAGTTTCAAGAGTGAAATTTCCCATGGGCTTCTTTGAGTTTCCTATGGCAGACTTGACCCTAGCTAAACAACTTGGCAACAAGGTGAAGTGTGTCTAGTTTTAAATTCATTGGCACTATTTGAATGAAGAACGATTTGATGTCTGCTTTCACATTCGCATTTCTCAATTATTTTGATTTTAGCACACATAGCCTTCTAAACATAACCCACTTGTAATGCTTGGATTTGTCTGATCTAGCTTGCGTCCACAAATCCAACACAACATGGGCTCTTTGCTCAGTGTGGGACTACCCTCAGTGGAGAAAGCATGTAACCCTTCACCTAAAGAGAGTGAGCTGATTGACATACATGTAACAACATCAACTAACGTATTCAGTACAACAAAAACAAGGTGAGCTCCATCCTGTGGAGTAGCAGGATGGGACCAGGACTGAACTTCTGCCGCAGAGAATCATATCAAACTACACTGTCAAGCCACTCAGCTTATATTAGCTTAACTGAAATGCCAAGGGTACATACATACAGACAATGTAGCAGAACTCTAGGAGCCAAGATAACAATGAACCACCATTTACAGCAGAGATTCACCATTTATAAATTGAAGGAGAAGAGGAAGAGGAGGGAAAAGCATTCAATGCAGCTAGTAGAATTTTGAATGTCCCCCATGGTATCCAACTGCAGCTGATTTGGTGGTTGTTTGTCCACTTTTAAATCTCGCACTTGCTTGCTTGCCATAAAAGCTTTTATCTTGCTATAGCTATAGATTGATTTTCAATTAAAGCTTTTAGCTGTCTTTTCCATCCGTAAGCTTTTACTTAATAGCTTTAAATAGCCTTGAGTAGTTCACCATAAAGGAGAAAGCAAACTGTTGTTTGTAGATACTGTTAAACCACAAGTTCAGCTTGAATATGATATACATAAACAATCAAGGACAAATAGTTTCAATTCCTTGTTTCTCTGCAATTTTCTTAGCTTTCATCTACATAGTGCAAAAAGTGTGGAGCTTGACTCGTAATATTTTGCTTCTATGCTTTCTAAAAGTAGATTCTGGAATTTACATGAACACGGGGAATTGGAAAGAACAGCTGTTACAAAGTCTCTGGTGTTATTGCAAAAGGGAAAGTAGGGTCCCTCTAGATGGGAACACACCCAAGATTCTTGTTGCAGGAACTCAAACTGACAATCTAGGTTATGAGTGTGATGTGTGGATAATGATATCACAAGGTTTATGAGGTAACTCAGCCATAGGTGAGTCGCAACAGTTGACATCTAATAGACTAGCAGTCTAACAGCTATCCATTCAATTAAATCTTGTAACATTATTCCTTGCAAGATAAGGCCAATGTTTAAGTAAAAATCTACTTCTATCAGTAACATCACAAAAGTAAAAATCTACTTACTTCTATCAGTAACATCACAATGATTTGATATTATTTTGTGAATAAGTTCTTGCCGTGTGATAACCGAGCGCTTGATGGAACGAAATATATCGCGTATCATATTAAAGAGTTTTGGCAAGCATGCAAGCATCTGCTGACGCCTCTTAGCGGCTGACACACCCAACCTGCAGTCATCTAGATTTTTTATCTGCTTCTCATGGACCTGCAAGGATATAAGCTTTAGTCGATACATTAAACAGGAACAGTGGCAAAAAGTGAATGTAGCCAATTAGAGGGTGAAGCTATTTCATAGCTTAGAGGTGACAGGAAAGCCATACAATATATGATACAACATAACACGGAGCCAAAATGACTTCACCATAGCTGTCAAAAGTGCAATAACTCAAGATATGACCACAAGTAATATTTTTCGATTTCAAAAAAAAAAGTGTACAAAACTTCCTATAGAACTGTTTCAATTGATGCAAGGTTGATAACCATTAGATTTAAGGGGCAGGGAAAATTTTGGGAGGAATGTATGCGAAACTCTTCTTTCTTCCGAGAAGACACGTATGAACCACGTGTCATTTATGTCAATTGTTTGATGGAGAAAGGGGTTGGGTATCTTGATCTGGAGTAGTTCAGAAGGCAGCAACTAACAAAGAAATCTGATGTGTATTCATTTCAAGTACTGTTATTGGAGGTCCTATGTGCAATGACCAACTCTTAATCCAGTTATTCCTAGAGAACAAGTTAATATAGTAAAGTGGGCAATGCACTATCAGAAAAGAGATATGCATACTTGACCAGATCATTGATTCTCATCTTGTAGTGGCACTATCAATCCTGGCTCCCTTAAAAAATTTGGGGAGACGACTGAGAAGTATCTGGAAGAGCAAGGTATAGATAGGCCTGCCATGGGAGATGTTCTATGGAATTTGGAATATGCATATCAACTGCAGGAAACAGCAATGAAGAATGATCCAGATGAAAATAGTACAAATCATATTGCAGAGATTCCTTTACGTTATACCCAGCCTGAGCCTTTTGATACAAGCATTATTGATAGGGGAAGTGATGACGAGTTAGGTGATGCAGAGCAGTTTATTTTTGATATGAATCTTAATGGGTGTAGGTTACTACACAAACTATATTTGTACCTGTCCAACTGTAGCTCGAGGAGTGGTGGTGCCTGGTTCTTCCATTCTTTTAGTGGCTTCATAGCCAAACTTCTTTGCTGCAAAAGCGCAAGCTTTGCAAGGAGCTCTATCCATGCCAGTTGATTTTTCATATATTTTCTATTGTTTGCCTGATGTTCAAAATTATATTATTTGACTTTCAATTGTTGTTTTCCACAGTTAATTGTTATTGGACTTGATGTCCGTGAAATGCTTTGAAGTTGCTGTGCTAAGTTGTAAAGCCCACAACTATCATTTCCACAAACCCGTTACGCCTTTCGCTCTCTGCATTAAAACCCAAACAGTGTAGTAGTGGGAGTTGATGGTTACTCTTTTCTATGAAAACACCCGTATTACAATAAGGGTAACAACACAACAATCAGTGTTCTTAGTCTCCCCAGCTACTAATATATATGATAGTTATTTTGAAACTGTCAAGAAAATATCTCTTCATCTAATTCATAGCAGAAGGAGATCAACTCCTTAATACACATTACAATAAAGATAAACAACACATTATGTTGATAGTCTACGGTTCAATGCGCTGCAGAGTTGATGGTTACTCCTATTACAATAAGGGTAACAAGACATTATTATTAGTCGTCCCAACTACTAATATACAGGATAACTATTTTGAAACTGTCAAAAAGCTGTATCTCTCTTCTAAGGAGATCACTTCCTTCTAGTACAGCTACCCTTACTATCTATACATAATAATACAACTATTCCATTCCATATCCATTGCAACATGAAATTTACTTCTATTAAACTTCCCTAGATTCCTTTGCAAAATATGGACGAGGATAACCATCTTCAGATATTCTAGAGCTTTCATCAAAATTGAGAGAATAACTGATAGGGTCATACTTAAACACAGCAGATTCAGAATTAGAATTCATTTTCAACTTTGTGTAATTAGTTGTCAACCTCATCACCAAATTCTTGCATAAACCTCGTCTTGCACAGTAATTTCCTCTTCCACCCACTACACATTTCTTCTTGTAGCACCCAAAATATCCCCACAAAAACTGAAATGCTTGCTTTCTACAACAACGAGACGTTTCTTTATTTTCTTCCACAATTTTCCCGAGCACACTCTTCCCATTCGACATTTGAACGTTGGTAATTGATGCAGAAAATCTCTAGAAGATAATGGAAAAATGAAAAGCACTTCGAAAGCTACAAATACTGAGGAATAATTATAACACCACCTTGGGATATAATCCAATTTTAAGTTTGAGAGTATAATATTATACGAGGAAATTAACGAGGGGCATGGTGTCAGTCTCAGAGGCAGAAGGTTCAAAATGACTTTACACCTTCTGATTGCATAAGATGTCCCATTCTGTGCATATCCTATCATCATTGCAGTCCATGATGCCACATTGTTTTGGGCATTTTGTAAAACAGTTCACATGATAGTTGCATGCTCGGGCACATTTTACATACATATGTAGTAGAGGACATACAGAAACAACATCTGGCGGGAAAAAAATTCATCCCCATCTACTATATATTTAGCGGCCAAATTCTGTTATGACATGGCTATAGATTTAAATGTCTCGAACATTTCAGGACTGAGTTGTTAAGTGGGGCATCTTAAAATGACAAAGGATTTGGAGGAAGGAAACGAGAAATTTAAAATAAAAACGTTTTTGAGCTATGGCATTATGTCATTATGGAATGACTCAGTTAGAGTTTTGAAAATTTGCAAACACCTTTGTCATGGGTAGAAAACTCGCATCGTGTAAGAAAATGCAACAAGAGCATTGAGTGGAAGCCATGCACGAATACCACTGCAGTTTCTTGTTCATTCACTGAAACAGTTGTACTACCTTGGTTCCATCTCTTGTTTCTTACAGGTTTGGGATTGGATATGGCTATGGATCTGTGCAGGCTGGGAACTGATCACTACAGTAGAGTTACGTTCCATTACAAAGCTAAACAAGGATTTTTTCCCAGTGAAGCCTATTTTCCAAGGATTCTTATTTTTTGTGCAGAACTATGCATCGAATTACATTGCATATTAGAGGAAGAAAAGGATCACCAAAGAATTTCTAATAGGTAAATTAGGAAAAATACAATGTGTAAGGCAATTCCAAAGGAGACATACAAAACCTAGATCCATGAAAAAAGTAGTGTAATCACAACATGATGCAGATCCAAAAATAGTATAGAAAAAATGAATGATACATGTTCCTCCTTCCGCTCATCCAAGGTCCACTAGCGAATCAGATGTTGAGAAGAAATCCCACGGCCATGACGCCAGGGCATTCCGATCAGATAGAAGGATCCCATTTGAATTGTTGTTAACAAATAATTGAAATCAGGGGTTGGAGGACAAGCTTCACCCAGGGGAACCATTTGATCCACTGGGATTGGCCGACAATCCAGACCAGTTTGCTTTGTTGAAGGTGAAGGAGATAAAGAATGGAAGACTGGCCATGTTCTCAATGCTTGGCTTCTTCTTGCAAGCACACGTTACAGGTGAGGGCCCTGTCAAGAATCTGACTGCCCATTTGAGTGAACCTTTCACAAATAACCTCCTCACCGTCATTGCAGGTGGAGCAAAGCGCACCCCTTCGTTATAGGAACCTCCCTCCTTCTTTCCTCTATTATATGTGTAAGAGAGGAAACCCTTTCCTAGCTGCGCCAAAAGGAGTAATTTACAATACCATTTGCTTCAAATTCCCAAAGGTGTTGCGATGGGCACTTCCCCTTAGAACACTGCCATCTTGTTGTCTGCGGGCAGTTTCCCAACTCGCAGAGCCCTAAAAGAGGTAGAGCCATGGATGTCAGTAAGAATTTTTGGATCTCTAGTGAACAATTGGGTTCAGCCAGCGCATGTTGTTTGGGTCATTGCCATGAATCCCAATACCTAAGCGCAAGAGAGCGGCCTATCATGTGCACCCCCGTCTGGGTTTGGTTGCACCCAGCTATTTGCCCACCCTCGTCAAAACTCCCATGCTCAGAAACGAAGGAAATGTGTAAATCAACGATGTCGTTTGGATTAGGATCCCCATGGAAGCTACTGTGGCCTAGTTTTCTCTTCTTGCTAGTGGTTTGGACATTGAAAATGAGATCCCCTTCGCCATTACATTTTCCATAGCATCCTACACTAAATATATTACCCTAATTAAGTCCCTCTCGCTTCATTATTATAAGCCGCCTCCTTGGGAGTAAATAATTTTTATATAAAAATATTAGGGATGCGATTTGGGAATGTTTTTTTGAGACAAAACAATTTGGGAATGTTTTTTTTGAGACAAAACTATAGTTTTGTCTCTAATTAATGTCTCTAAATACCCCCTTTTGTTACAGATTAATGTAATATTTGCATTTAGATATAGAAACATCCTGGGGGTTTCCTCTCCGTATTTTGACCAGTCATTGTTCTTCATCCTAAATGCTTATGAGATACCACCAAACACAACCATCAGCTCTTCTAATCCATTAAAGTTGGTATCTATACAACTGTACATTCTTAGATTCTCCTTGAACATCTAGATAATGTCATCTAGAATTGTATTAGCTCTAATTATGGGTCCTAGCTGCAGTATTCCCTGGTTGAGTGGCTGACATACAATACTTGTTTAAATGGAGGAGATAAACTCACATAGCTGCCCAAATTCTAAGGGAAAGGCGCGTTTGATTTATATCCGGCATTTTGGTCTGAGAACAATACAAATCTCTGTAACAAACACAAGAATGAACAGCTAGGACTACTAAGAATTCTTATGAACCGGAGTTTTTATTGCTTGTTTCTGATGCCTACATATTTATACTGCCTGGACTAATAAGAATTCTTATGAACCAGAACTGTTATTGGATCATGAGTATAATTTTTTTCTTGTAGAGGAAAACTTTGTTTTGATGCTGCACATTTTTTTAGTGAAAAATAATGACCTGTAAGTATTTATAGTAGGGGGTAAGAAGGGAGACTATGGTTTGTCACTTTAGGCTTCAATGAGGGAACAAGAAAAGGATCTTGTAAATTGTATTAACATGCCGTAAAATGTATTAATGTGTAGAAGTTGTTTTACCTCCATAATGTTGCCTCTTATTGTCTTTCTGTTGCAGGTGAAAATTAATCTACTGACTGGGATAAGGCTTGGGCTAGCATCAGGAAGTAAGGAAAGAAGAATTTTTTTTCCCAGTTTGATATGCAAAAGTATGTAAGCCGTGACCCAAGGCCTTCAGATTATCCATTTACGGAGGAGCTTGATCCTTTCTGAAAACCTGAAAAATCGGCATTGAATGTTTGGGCACATCCAAAGTTAACTGTAGCAGGTTTTATCATTATAATTGGCCTCCTCATCTTTTACATTCTTCTTAAGTATCCATCACAATAGTTTGATGCTGTGGAATAACCATGGCTGTAAAGGATTATCACAGTTCACTACACTATCATGCTAAAAACAATGAGATAATGCCGTACTATCTCTCTTTCTCACTACATTGTTGTGCATTAAATGTTTTCACGATGCAGAGCCTGACACTACTGGTAATTGAAAATTTATAAATGTAGGCATGATGCTCAAAACCCTTGTAAATTCACAACTTGGTGGTAGGGTCCAACCCAAACCCTGCATTTAGGAAGGAGGAGAATCAAACAGCTGGGTGGGACTAATATGTAATATTTATATATGCATGACCAAAATGGTAATAGGGGAGTGCAGAGACACTCATAATTTGATACAGCTAGTACCTTTCACGAGTTCTGGTCAGAGCAGCACGGTGGGAGTGTCCGCAGCCAAAAGGAAAAACAGGGGCATGTCCTCGTTCAGGAGCTTAGACATGTGAAAAGAAGCTACTTTGGCCATGAAGTTCGTGTCCAAGAGAATGTTAATGCTTGTGCAGATAGGCCAGCCTTTATCTATAGACCTATTTTCTAAAAGCTCATACACCAATAGCTTCTACCTACAGTCTGCACAAAATCCACTGTGCCTTACCAGGTTGTCTGAAAACATTAACCATCATGAAGAGTCTTTCTGCTTTTCCAGTTATGTGAAGAAAATTAGTGCAAGAGGAAAAGCTTCTGCGCTTAGTTTCCCCATTATCTGATCCTGCTCCTGCTCCTGCAATAGGTGATCGCCAAGCGCATGCAAGCTGATAGCAGGTCGGTGGAGGTGGCATGGTGAGAACCTCAAGCAGGTTGGAGGTCTATTGTAGGGTAGCCACGCCTCCGGCGTAATAATCACATGAAATTTCTAAAAATATCCCCAAAAACATGTCCACTAATAATAATAATATTACATTTTAATTGAGTAAGTGCTAACTTAATTTGATTTATTTATGTGGTTAGTGTTTTGATTGAGTTATGTTTTAATTTATGTTGTTTAATATATAGATTTTGTTTGTAGAGAATATTTTTAAATAATTTAAAGTAATCTAATAAAACACTTGTTTTATATTAATTTATTATTATTTTTTGATAAATTTATGAAAGTTTCAATATTATTGGTTTTAAATTTTGAGTAAAATATTACTATCTATCAAGTTGTTTTTCAATAACATGGGCAACTACCAATAAATAAAATTTATTTACACTCCTAGTGTTGTAGTTGAACTATGTTATACTTTTTATAGTGGAAAATGTTAAATTAGATCTAGGTCTAATATAACATATTATGAAAGATAATAATTTAGAGCAAAGAAAATATGCTCTTAATAATCCTTAATTATGTTAAAGCTTGAATATGGAATATTACATTACCTAAATGTTGGTAAAGTGCGGGTTTGGGTTAGAGAGAGGAACACAAATTTATAGGTATAATGCGTGACATAGTATTAAGATGATCTCCAAATGTGGATCAAACTTTAATCAAGCTCCTTAGAAAATATTTTCACCTACAAATTTGTTTTGGAAGGATTCATGTAAGGATTAGATGGTTTTAGGGCCTAACTTATCTCAGAAGTCTATGAACCTTTTCTCTCAATATTTTCACCCACTATGACTTTTTTATTCATGTTCTCATGTGTATGTAGGTTTTGTGTCTTGATATAGAATATTGTGCTGATTAGGATGACATAACATGTGGCTTTGCCTTGGATTGCAAATATAATTATTTCTTTTGAACTATTTTGTTTGAGTCATATTGACCTTGAAATGCCTCATAATTGTCTGAGTGTTTCCCACATAACACTACTCTAAAGAGTCCTCGAAACTATGTAGTACTTCTAATCTTATGATGATATGCAACAAAAAATATAATAGACAAGTGAAAGAGCCCTTGAAATATCCCTGACAGTTTAAAGAATTCACTTTGGACCTTGTACTTCATAGTTAAGCTTAATATGTGTGATCTAAAAAAACAATATAGATGCCTTCATACTTTCATCTTTTTTATGTGGCGATGAGGATACTAATAGTATGAATATGTTATTCAGATCCATATTTTGCAATAGTTTTATGAACGGTTTAAGATATGATCTTATTAGGATCATCATCCTATTTATTTACTTATGGGTAGTAAGGATTATAAAATGTATGCTTGATCTTGAGCTAAGTACAAAATTTCTTAATCGTCTAATTCTTATATGAAGATCTATTTTTTGGTAAAAAAAATTGAAGGTACCCAAAGCATGCTATGATGCTTGGAAGTAAGAAATTGCATATATCCTTAACCTTGGTTTAATCTAAAGGACTACCTCAACCCTATTAATAAAGTGTTTTGTAGCTGTAATTATGACTTTATGTCCATAAGCATATTTAGGATTAAGCTTCACTACAAGGTCAAATACTGATAACATTAACGTTGCATGATTTAAATTACAATGCAATTGATCACATTGTTTGGCATATTCATAACATTAATGTTCCTTTATGTGCCAATAATAACCTTGGTCGAGGATTTTTGTGGGACATATCTTCTAATCTAAAATGAATACCAAATTCACTAAAATGAACCATATATGAGTGTGTAACACATGGATACATTATATAAAAATGAAATTCTTGTTATGATGCATTGGTGGGTAGTACATATCGAAAAAGGAAAGTGTAAATGTTGGTATACCATTCATGATTGTGAATACTACATGTACTAATAGGAATAACATGTATGATACGAACAATATGAAGGGTAATAAGTGAATCTACCATTTCTAATTGTGAATGTGGTATAATCATATATTATATCAAGAGGCATAAGTGAATATGTTGTATCCATATAATCTACATGTCAAGTGTCTTTATAGGAAAAATTAGAAATAGTGTAGGAGAGAAAGGTTGATAGAAAATCTTATACCAAATTGATGTATGGGATTAAAAAATCCTTTTTTAGGTAATCAAAATTGTGTAAAGGACAAATATTGATTAACTAAGAATCATGAAAGATGTGTATATGGAAAACATACATTACTTTTGTGATGTATCAGCCTAATATTTAAGTGTCATATTTGGTGATATTATTTATACATGAAAATCCAAGTCGATGAGTGAAGGGAATGGTCTCACCATGGGGTGTAATAAATACAATTCATACCCCAGTCCCTATGGTACACTTGGATTCATCAAAGTACATAATACATACATCTATACTAATGTCATATGTAACATGAATTCATCCCAAAACTCCTCATAGATTAAGAAGGATAAAATATTGGTCCTTCAACAAGTTTATCAGTGATTACTTATCCTTATGTTTATTTTTGACCTGTAAACTTGAGATTGAATTCAGTTGAAATAATTACCCATCAAGCTATATGATAAAAAAATGTCAGTGTAAGAAATTAAATAGCATAATGGATATATTTTACTGATAACATCACCTTAATAATTGGCATATATTTTCAGTATTTATTTACGATGAAAACTAAGGATAAGCATAGTTTTTCAACAATGCTATATTTTTTTAAGGGGCAACCAATTGCAATTGATATAAGAAAATACATTCTCTTGACAATTAGCATCATTCACTATGCAAGAAAACCTATGAGTGCATGGTATGTAGCATATATATGTATGTATATATGTTTGTGTCTATATGTATGCATACATGTTTAAGTTATGAGACAAAGAGTAATTCATTAGAGATTGGTTTTTAAAGGAATTATTATTTCCAGTGAAAACTAATACAAGGAACTCAAAATGAGTGACATCATTTACATATCAAACACTAAAACATTCAAGGAGGTATTTTCTAGAAAAATGTGGAGGAAGAGAAGTTGGATGAGCTCACAAACCATCTCTATGAGGAAGAAATAGCTCTCTCGAGATTTTTAAATAAAGATGATCACAAGGATGAAGATAATAACATGTATAATATATGTTGGCATTTAGTTTTGAAACATGCCTTTACTATTAGTAACCTCACTATTTAAAAATTTTAAAATATAGTTTCCACCAATCAACCATGTTTAAGAGCCCGAAGAAGAGCTTAAAAGTACACAAATTCAGCCCATTCACCTTCAAATGAAATTTACATCTCAACAAGACATGCATTATCTGCACTCCTCTCATTTTCCATAGCAATTGCAAGGCTCATTTTGTTGCACAATTTTAGAAAAGAATGGGAATTATTTCTCCTAGATATTCTATTGCTTTGTGTATTTTTGTCAATATACATTCATCAGAGGAGAATTACCATAGTTCTTATGTGAATAAAAAGAGATTTACATAATCTACATATTTCACTTGAAGTTTTCACAATTCAATATTTCTAAAATAAGTGTTTTGAAACAATCAACAATATGTTTAGTTTTTGTTTGAATATGTTTTATGTAATTATTTATGTGAATAATTGAATTGATTATAAACCCCA